>OZ018391.1:48906819-48962161 GCA_963969525.1 Ontholestes murinus | reverse complement strand
CTTAAACAAATAGTAACAAAACAGAACAACAAGAATAGACAAACAAAATGGGACACGGAGAAACTACATTATATAGAAACAAAGGAAGAATATAGAAACATGGTAGAACATAAAATAGGCGACAACATATCACTAATAACAGAAGACATAAACACAAAATGGACAAAAATCAAAAAAGCATTAAAAGAAGCCGCGGAAACAAAAATTGGAACCATAAAAAACCGACACAAAAGTGGATGGTGAAACAATGAATGTAGTACCCTCATAGAAGAAAAATCTAAATTCAGACGAAAATGGTTACAACATAACGACCTAGACGCAAAAATAAAATATGTTAAGATAAGGAAAGAATGCAATAAAGCGACACGGCACGCAAAACACAGATGGATACAAAGAAAGATGGAAAATATAGAAAATTAATACAAAAACCATAACTCTAAAAAGTTTTACAAACAAATAAATAATGAACGAAAACAAAACAGAATGAAAACGTTGGGAATGAAAAATAAGGAAGGAAAAATTGTTGAACATGAATATGAAGAGAAACTTATATGGGAAGAACACTTTAAAGAATTATTGACAATTACAAACAATACTACACAAATAGAAGAAATCTAGGATGTAGAAGAATACTTTAATAAGGTAGAAGAACCGACAATGGAGAAAATAATTGAAATAATTAGAAAATATAAAAATGGAAAGGCACCTGGAGGAAACAAAATTAATGCAGAGATGATAAAGTATGGTGGGGAACTTGTAAATGAACAGATAGGAAATCTACTTATAGAAACATGGAAAACTGAGACTATGCCGGATGAATAGAACAAAGGAACTATAGTACCAATACATAAAACAGGCGACATAAGCAAATGTAAAAATTATACAGGAATCACACTACTATGTATAACGTACAAAATATTAACAACAATGATTCAAAAAAGGCTCAAAGAATACTCAAAGAACATTGTCGGAGAATATCAATGCGGTTTCGTACAAGGCAAATCGAATATGGACGCAATTCATATGGTAAAACAGGTAATAGAAAAAGCGAGAGAACAGAAAATTGATATACAATTACTATTTATAGATTTTAAACAAGCCTTTGACACAATGAACAGAGCACACTTAATCAAAGCACTGAAAAAGTTTAAAATCCCTTCAAAAATAATACATTTTATAAAAATGACAATAAATAAGACAAAAGCCGTAGTACAAACGAAACATGGAAAAACCAATGAGTTCAAAATAAATAATGGATTAAGGCAAGGCGATGCACTCTCAGCTACCTTATTTAACATCGGATTGGAATATGTAATGAGAAAGATAGACACAAAGGGAACTCTCAGAACTAAAGGGAGTCAAATAATTGCGTACGCAGACGATATAGTCATAATCACAAAACAAAGAGTACAAATGGAAAACATCTTGAGGGAATTAGTCTACGAGAGAAAGAAAATGGGAATGTCAATAAACGAACAAAAAACAAAATACATCATAATCATATCATAAATAGCAACAGGAACGAAGATAAAACTGAAATCGAAGAAAAAATACAGAAAGCAAATAGTGCATTCTATGCAAACAGAAAAGTTTTGACAAACAAAGCAATTAGCAAGAACGCAAAGATAAAAATATATAAAACAGTAATAAGATCGATAATCACATATGCAGCGGAAACGATGACAATAACAAAAAGAGAACAACACAAATTACGAGTAGCAGAACGATCAATAATCAGAAAGATGCTAGAACCAAGACAAATAGAAGGTGAAAGAAAAAGAAGAAATAACACAGAAATATTAGAAATACTTGAAGGTTAGCATAATTAAGACAGCTCGTATAAACTGGTTGGGCCATGTATGGAGATCGGGAAGTCAAATGAACATAAAAGCGAGCATGGAATGGAAATCAAATGCAAAGAAGAGACGAGGAAGACCAAGAAGTAGGCAAGATGAGGTGGAAGCAGACATCAAAAGCATAGGAATTACCAACTAGAGGAAGAAAGCAGAAGATCATAAGAAGTGAAGAGAAATAGCAATGAACATCTTTAACATCGAAGAATTACGGGGATTAATCCACCCCAATATAAATGGATTGTAAGGGCTACAATCTGAAGCGGCGAAACTCCACAAGGAGTGTAGTGCCATATATACATATATATATATATATATATATATATATATATATATATATATATATATATATATATATATAAGATACTTTTATCCATTAGTATTGTCACAGATTGCTGGATATCTAGGCATTACTGATTCATTCAGTCATTTTACAGAGACACCTTAGGATATTTATTCCCCTTTCACACGATTCTTCAATTCGTTCCATATGTAGCCTCCAAGGGGAAGAGTTTACGGTCCAGTATTATACCTAAATATTTATACTGGTTCATTATGGAAAACTTAATGCCGCATATTGTTATTGAATCCTTATTCGAGTGATGACTATAATAAAGAGTAGCATTTGTTGAGCGAGATATTAAATCCGTTATTGAAGGCATAATTTTTTATGTTTGTAACCATCTTCCTTAGTATGTTTGTACATTGTTGTTTATTTTTGCATGCGGAGTACCCGGTCGTTAAATATGTTATGTACGTCTGAAGTATATAAATTAAATAATAAGGGAGACAGTATTGAACTTGCGGTATTCCTATAGATGTGACTCTGTATCTTATTACCTCTTCTTTGTCATCCAGTATATATACTTTCCTGTATTTGTATATTGGCTGCAACTTTTTCCGGGATCTTTAAGTGGACTAGTAAGTTTCGTAATGTTGGAAAGTGGAGCAAATGGGCGATATGAGGGAACAAATTCTTTATTCTTATAAGCTTTTAATATAGGGATGATTAAAGAGATTTTACGTTCTTCATACTCCTTCATGTTACACCATCAGGAATTGTATATATATAATAGTCTAATTTTACAATTGATAGAAAGATGTTTTATCATATCATTGGTTATTCCGTCCAACCCTGGTGCTGTTGATTTGCTTGGTTTAATTGCATTTTCTAGTTCAGTCATAGTAAATAATTCACAGAGGAAGTGTTTAGGGTTATTCTTAATAGTAATGTCTATGGACGGGGCTGTTTGAGGAATTATGTAATCTAAATACGGTTCTATGATTTTACTTGGCATGGGATCATAATTATTTGACTTTTTTCCATTTATTGCTTTAACTTGTCGCCATACTGTTCCGATTGGAGTATTTTTATTAATATTGCTGCAAAATTCTATCCAATTTTTTTCTGGATATTGCTTTACAAAGTCGTTTAGTTTAAGCTGTTTTTTTCTTGGCTTCAATAAATGAGACAAAATTAGGATTGTGCTTGTATTCACATAAGGCTTGTTTTCTTTTATTAACAGAATCCCGGCATTCATCGTCCCACCATGGGCGGTGGAGCACTTTGTTTTCTCTTTTATATAATGGGATACTGGCATCTGCGCTTATTTTGATATCATTATACAGGGTTATTCACGCTATACGGCACGGAATATTGTGGCCAAAATACGTAACTTTCAAAAAGTTTCACTTTGGGGATATATGGGGGTCTATTAGGGCTACTTTTTAAAATTACTTTCATAATATACAGGGTGTCCCAAAAACCCTAAAAGTATCAAAGTTGTGTTTTTTTTAATGAAACACCCTGTATTTTATTGCATTTTTTGATCCTTCGATAAAAATAAGTGTGTGTTTTAATAAGGTTTTTAATAATAATAATAATAATAATGATTTATTTCTCAACAGATACAACATCCATTAACAGAGAAATATAAACAAAACTTAAACATAACATAGTACACAAAAATTTTAAAATGTTCAAACCTTATAAAATACAAACATTATAAATCTACTAATACAAAACTATGAATAAAAAGGCAAATACAAGTAACTTAGTATATGGGCAACATATAGAAAACATTTTAATTACAGTTTAGTGTGCGTGTCTTAATCTCTAATAAAGAGGTATTAAATATGTCCAAATCCGAAAGACTGTTGCAGTTCCTTACCATACTGAAAAGAGGCGAATAGTATAAAACATTGGTTCTCGCAGTAGGAAGCGCAAAAGAATTAGGACATCTTGCATTTAACCTCGGAACCTGGAAGTTTAGTTGCGCTAGTAAGTGAGTGTCATTAATTCGATTATGAATCAAATTGTAGAGGAATATGAGAGATCCCAATTTTCTACGCATTTCTAGTGAGGACATATTGAATTCCGAAAGCAACAGATTATAATCATAATTTTGGACCGGATACTCTTTGTATTTTTTAAAATAAAGAAGCTTTAGAAATTTTGGCTGGATAGATTCAATTTGCTGAATGTAGCAAGAATGGAAAGGCGACCATACAATAGAACAATATTCTAATTTAGATCTAATGAAAGCGTAAAATATTTTAACTAGAGTGGCACTGTTTTTGAAACCTTTAGAGTTTCTTATGATAAACCCCAACATTTTATAGCTATTACTGCAAATTTCATTAATATGTGCTTCGAAAGTTAATTTATCATCTAGCAAGACACCCAAATCCTTGACCACATTACAGTGAGAGAGCAGATGACTGCCAATAGAGTAGCTATATAATATGGGATTCTCCTTTCGGTTAAACGTAATATGTGTACATTTACTAAGATTCAGTTGCAGATCATTAGCAACGCACCAGGCATCAATTGTCTGCAAGTCTCTCATTAACATTAGGCAATCATCCTCCGATTTAATCTCAGAATACAATTTTATGTCGTCAGCATATAATAGTATTTTAGAATTAATATTCGAAACAATATCATTGATGAAGCATATGAAGATTAAAGGCCCCAGGTTAGACCCCTGAGGCACACCGCTAGAAGCAACAAATTTAGAGGACATAAAAGCATTATGTTCCACGTATTGAGTGCGATTAGTTAAGTATGACTCAATAAGGGAACATAATATAGGAGAAAACCCAAGGTTAGATAGTTTCATAATTACAAGACTGTGGCTAATACTATCGAATGCTTTTTTAAAATCTAAGTATATTGCATCTACTTGTCCACGCCGATCAAGAACATGTGATATAAATTGTGTGAAATTTAAAAGGTTGGTACTCGTTGATCGGTTTTTAACGAAGCCGTGTTGGTGCGGTGCAATATAATTAGAGATATACTGATAGATTTTCTTTGAGATAATGCTTTCAAATAGTTTAGCAAAGATGTTTATCAAGGCGATAGGCCTATAATTGGTCACCTCGTTTTTATCTCCAGATTTAAAAACTGGACATATGCGAGCTAGTTTCCAAATGTCGGGAAATGATGCAGTTGATAGAATTAAATTGAAAATGTGTTTTAATGGAGTAACAAGACACGGTATGCAATCTTTTACAATGAAAGAGGGTATTCCATCAGGGCCGCACGTAAAACTAGGTTTTAAATTCTTACCAGCTTCAATGATCTCCTTTTCAGATAAATTTTTAATTAATAAGTTAGAATTACTACACGAAGAAATCCTAGTATTAGTACTTGTGACAGAAACAGGCCTGAAGACACTCTTGAAAAAGTCAGCAAAACTATTCACAATATCCTGTTCGGTCTCCAAATTATTGTTACAATAACACATGTTTCCAGGAATTCGAGACGATGCCTTTTTGGAACGTATAAAAGACCAGAACTTCGCCGGATCACTTTTTATAAAGGATTCCTGCTTTTCAATATATCTTTGGTAATCATCAGAAATATTTATTTTTATTCTGCGGCGCAAATCTCTAATTTTAATAGTGTAGAAATTACTTAAGCGTCTATTTAGAAGTTTTAGGTATCTAGTTTTAGTACGAATCAGTGTTTTAGTTACCTTTGTAAACCATATAGGGAATTTCCTTTTTAAATTACTCTTTTTTGTGGGGACACAAGTTTTGAAAATATTATTTAACTTAAAATAAAATTGAGCGCAGGCAGTATTTGGATCCATGCTACCAACAACACAATCCCAGTTACACTCTTGAATCTTGTGATATAAAAGGGGAAAGTTAGCTTTTTTAAAGTTCAGTTGCTCCTTAGACAAGTTCATGTTAAACGTGGACGCTAAAGGATTTTTCAATGAAACATCAAGAGTAATTGGAGGATGATGCTTATCAATATTTACTAATGGATCAGCCGACTCTAACACATTGCAGCTGAGGTTACTAGTATGAAAAATCAGATCGAGGACTCTATTATTAGAATTTAATATATTATTTACCTGAAACAATTTATTATATTTAGTAAAATTAATTAATGCCAGAGTTTGAGCAGATTTCGTACAACCAGTGGACGTGATGTTAATAAAATGTGGTAAGTTAAAGTCGCCAATTAGTAACGTAGGTAGGGTAAAATCAATATATTCATCAAGTAATTCCAGTAAGACATTATAAGATGGCAAAGCAGAGTTGGGGGGAATGTATATACAAATGATGTTCATAGGCTTTGAGTGAACAAGCAATTTGACTGCAACAATGTCGAAGTCTTTTATAACTGCAGTAATATTAACACGTCGAGGTAAGTATTTTAAGTCTGCAGCAATTAAACAACCACCACCTTTTTTTCCAACTCTATCTGCCCGAAAAACAGAAAAATTGGTTGGAAACATTTCAGCATCAAATATACCCTCGTGTAGCCAAGTTTCAGTGAACGCCAAGATACCGTAATCTGCTGATAATATATTTTTATACAAAGTATGTGTTTTAGTTGCTAATCCGCGAACGTTCTGATAATACATTTGCAGGCAGTCAGGTATAATGGTAGTATTTATGAGTTTTTTGGAGCAGGGCGTTGTCTGACGGTAACTATTACAGGATTGTCATTTACAAATTTAATTTTCAAATTAGATTCACCGCTTTTCAAACGATCGTTTAATTCCGCATATAGTAATTTTAGATGATTACGTTGCATCAGAGTTAGATCTCTTTTAAATTTCAAATTATTAGTAGTAGCCGCAAGTGAGGCTTATTAAACATTAATTTTAATGGACGTATATTTGATTCATTCCTTTTTCCCAATCGGAACACTGACTGAGGTGCTGAGAAGTTTCCAAGTTGCTGAAGGATGGTCGAAACTTTGACGAGGTCCTCTTCTGTCCTACTAGTTGCGTTCATATCATTGGATTCAGGAAGATTAAATAGAATTAGATTATGCTTCCTACTATTTCGTTCAGTTATTTCAGAAACCGCTTCGCTTACAGCCACGTCGGAGATTGAAGAAATCGTTTGATCAATACCTCTTTGATTAGGAGCAGACGATAATTGTGTTTCTAATGTATCAAGGTCATCATACAATTTGTTCATTTTCTCCTGAATGGACGATATTTTGACCTCAAATGTGCTAATTATACTTTGGATTTCGGCTTTGAAAGGTTCCAGGTGCTTCAGGAGTAGTTTATCAATAACAGTTTCCATCTGGGAAAGCTGCCTGTTGTTAAATAGATCTGCATTTGATGAGCTGCTGAGTGATAATCTTGACGTGGATGGTTGATTGCATTTTACACACGTGAAACTATTATTCCGCGCTTTCTTCAAATGATTTATTTGCTCCGTAGATAGATGCGTGCACTTAGAGTGGAACCATTTCTCGCAAGATCCAATACATTTTAGATAAAATGAATTAGGGCTGATATTAGCCGAGCAGTGATTGCACGTATAGAACCCCATTTTTAATTACAGTTGAAATGATAAATTAGTAGGATAAAACAAAATAACACAACTTCACGTTATTGGGTCCGTAATAACGACTTAGCAATGTACGAACAGGGTGAGAATAGACCACGGATGGAAATACATAAGAGAACATAGGAGTAATAGGAAATAAAATAATAGTATTAAATAATTGGCGGTTTTAAAATAACAAATAATATGAGTCCGGTTCTGCCTTGCTGAGTGATTAACGCGGAGCAGTTTATCCCGTGCGAAATGTTTTTGCGTTGAGACCGCAAAAACAGTGTATGGGCACGAGTGCAGAGATTTATTCTGTATATCGAATAAATATTGGAGGTTAATATTCACTTACCACCTGAGCCAGGATATAATTTCATAAATTAAGTCTGGCAAAGTGCTCCCTGAAGTACCAGAATCACCAGGGCGAACGATGGTAATTTTTGTTAATGTTTATCACTGACAATTTACAATGTTAACAGAGCACGACTTAGAGCACGCCACAATTCAACAATTATTACATAAACCTTAAGGTTTTTAAAATAATTTGAATTTTGTAAAAAAATTAACCTAATTTTCATGTTTCAAATACTTAAAAAATAATTAAGTTATGCATACAAAATTTACACTGAAATGTAACAATAGATCATATTTTATTTTCCAAGTATAATAAACTTTACATCTTATGCCGGGTGTAAAAAAAATTGGAATTAAACAAATGAGAACTTTATATGGCTATAACTTCATTTATTTAAACGGAACGCTATATTTATTAATTTATCAGCAAATGCACGTTTTAATTACCTATCGAATGGTATTTATATCTTAAGTGTTAAGTCTTCTCGTTTTTACAGAAAACGCCAAAATATTGTTTATTGCACCGTTTTAGTACTTTTTAAGTAATAATTTTAATGTATCTAGTTTTCTATGGTATTTAAAAACGTCAGATAATTAATTTAGTCTGTCACTTTAGTTTAAAAGCCTGTCTTTTGTTATAGTTGTCTTATTTTGCATTTTTGTGTTAAGTACGCACCACATGTTAATGTCTTCTCTTTTAAAGAAATTCTAGTAGTAGAATCAGAAATTACATCAAAAAATACAGACTTGTTTCCAATTGACAAAGCAAAAATAGCGAAACGAATTAAACAAACAGAAAAAAATCAGATTCAGACACAAAAATCATTAAATCTATAAACAAAAAAAATCAAAAACAATAATCTAATAGTTACAAAAGCCGACAAAGGAAATTCCATAGTCATTTTAAACAAAGAAGAATATATTAATAAAACTAAAGATTTTATAAACAATTCTAATATCACAGAAATTGAAAAAGATCCGGCTAACCATTTATTAAAAAAATTAAAATCAATAGTACAGGATAGCTCACTTTTTCCAGAGAATCAAAAACGATATTTATTCCCTATGAATCCTAGAACTCCTATGTTATACGGTTTTATTAAAATCCACAAACCTGATAGTCCCATCCGCCCTGTTGTGTCATACGTAAATTCCCCTATTAGAAAATTAGCAATAGAACTTATTTCCATTTTTAAATCCTTTACCAATTTTAAAGATCCCTATGCTATTAAAAATTCTGTAGAATTAACTAATAATTTAAAAAACGTAACCATTCCTAACAGTTGTAAGTTAGTATCCTTCGATGTGTCGAATATGTTTGCAAAAATACCTCCGAACGAGTGCCTCCAAATAATAATTGAAGAATTGGATTCTAATAATGTCAACCCGGTTATCAAAGCAGATTTTATCAACTTGATAGATGTAATACTTGAACATAATTATTTTTCTTTTGATAGTAAAATGTATGTACAAAAAGAAGGTCTGGCAATGGGTTCACCACTGAGCCCACTGCTAGCAGAAATTTTTATGAATAGCCTCACCAATAAGATATTAAAGTCACCCCAAGACAAAAAACACATAAAATGGTGGTATAGATACGTAGACGATATTTTAGCATGCATCGAAGGTACTGTCAGACAAATTAATCAATTTCTAACATTCCTTAACTCTCTCCCCCCAACCATTAAGTTCACAATAGAAACAGAATCCAATAACAAAATTAATTATTTAGATTTAACCCTAACTAAAATCAATAACAAACTAACATTTGATATATATCGTAAACCCACCTTTACAGATACCATTATTCCCAACAAATCCCGTCACCCATTTAAACACAAAATAGCAAGTTTTTACTCAATGATAACCCGAGCATACAATATCCCACTTAACCCAGAATCCTTAAAAATAGAAATAAATAAAATAAAAACAATTGATATCAATAATGGTTATTCGGAGTCATTAATAAATAAATTTAAATTAAAAAGAATGAGTAAATACTTATATCCAATCAATCCTATAGAGAACTAGAATTCCTACAAAACTTTAACCTTTTTCGGTACAGTAAGTTAATTAAAAATGTTTTTTAAAAACGAGACATTAACATAGTTTTTAAATCAAGTAATAAGTTACGTAATTTAATTTTCAACGCAAAATCGAAATTAGACATTATGTACAAATCAGGAATCTATAGTTTAACATGCCCAAATTCTAAAGGAGTGTACATCGGGCAATCTGGTCGTAATTTTCACATACGTTTAAAAGAACATGAACGATCATTTAAATTAAAACAAAATAATTCAACGTTTGCAAATCATTTGTTAGAAACAGGCCATAAATTTGACAGAGATGTACTTTCGGTAATCCATCTCGCCGAAAAAGGCAAACAGATGGATTTATTGGAAGCTCTGGAATTACACAAAACAAAAATTAATCCGGGAATTTCCGTCATTAACGACCAGGTTGACCTATTGTACACCCCTCCATTTGAAGCCTTTTAGTATATATACCTGCATTTTTCTTAATTTAAGTACAGTTTGATAATGATTACCTTGTAATTGAAACTAGTCACGAGAAAATAAAATATAAGTGGTATAAAAAAGTTAAGTGTTTTCTTTATTAAAAATTGAAAATGTACCACGAAGTAAACGCCTCCAAAATTCAAGAACAATAATAATATCTTTATATTAAGGTTAGGTTAGGTTAGGTTAGGTTAGCTTTTGATTAAGTTAGGTTAGGTTAGATTAGATTAGATAAGGTCAGCATATAAATGAACTTTCAAAATTTAATTAAATTTTTTAGTTTGTATACATCAATTAAACTAAGAATTTTGACATCATCTGCGCGTTTTATAAATATGTTTAATAACATCCATGTTGCTATCTACTTCATCGAGCGCTACAGTATGGTTATGTGAAATGCCCATTATAATAGTGTCATTCTTGATTCGTACTGGACCATTCACGTATTTTTATAGCAAGCGAAATAAGTTGTTGCGCCAACGGTTTTTCAAATATTTGTATTTTTCCAAAACGTAATAAGTTTTACAAATATTTTTAATAACATCCATGTTTAAGCAACGAATATTAAAAAATAAGTGAACTGTTATACAGTTAAGCCATTTTTCGAAGTTATGTCCGGCTCCTCTTACGACCCGGACATTCGTTCGAAACTATGCAAATTTATTTAATAGCCCGCCGCCATTAAATGCCTTTGTGCGGCATCGCCGCTAAGTCGTAAAACTGTCGGCGGGCGAAAGCCGGCACGCGCCGTGTGCACACTCGGCGGCATCGGGTAGTCGCTCTTTTTCTATATAATCGAAATTATATTTTCGTTTGTTACTACCTTATTGTATTGAATTACAATACAATAGTATTAAATAATATAGTGCAAATAAATGAACTTTCAAATGTATGTGAATTTAATTAAAATATATAGTCTATTTACATTAATTTAATGTAGAATTTTAATTGCATATTTTATAGAATATATTAAACGTATATGTGATTAGTAATAATAGCAATAATAATATCTTTATATTAAGGTTAGCTTAAGTCAGGTTAGGTTAGGTTAGGTTTGGGTTAAGTTAAGGTGCGATTAGATTAGATAAGACTACACGGTTTTTCAAATAAATGAATTTTTCCAAAACATAATAAGTTTTATAAGTATCTTTTATAACATACATGTTTAAACAACGAATATTAGACAATAAGTGAATAAGTTAATACAGTTAATTTATTTTCCACGAACAGATTGTTTCTCACGTACCGGATTCCTACGCGCCCCTCTACTACCGCTCTGTCGGCGTTTTAGGGACGGTCGTAAATCACGGTAATTTATGCTAGCAAAAAACGTCCTTTTTATCACCGCCTCGGGCCATTTTTCGGAGTTATGTCTCAGACGCCTCTTCCGCTCGCCTTTTCATGCTGTGTCACCCAGAGCTCGGACATTCGTTCGAAAATATGCAAATTTATTTAATAGCCCGCCGGCATTAAATGCCTTTGTGCGGCATCGCCGCCAAGTCGTAAAGCTGTCTACGGGCGAAAGCCGGCACGCGCCGTGTGCACACTCGGCGGCATAGGGTAGCCGCTCTTTTTCTATATAATCGAAATTATATTTTCGTTTGTTACTACCTTATTATATTGAATTACAAATATTATTAAATAATATAGTGCAAATAAATGAACTTTCAAATGTATGTGAATTTAATTAAAATATATAGTCTATTTACATTAATTTAATGTAGAATTTTAATTGCATATTTTATAGAATATATTAAACGTATATGTGATTAGTAATAATAACAATAATAATATCTTTATATTAAGGTTAGATTAGGTCAGGTTAGGTTAGGTTAGGGTTAAGTTAAGGTGCATTTTTGTAGCAAGCGAAATAAGTTGTTTTGCCAACTACACGATTTTTCAAATAAATGAAATTTTCAAAAACATAATAAGTTTTAGAAGTATCTTTAATAACATTCATGTTTGCACAACGAATATTAGAAAATAAGTGAATAAATTAATACAGTTAATTTATTTTCCACTAACAGATTGTTTCTCACGTACCGGATTCCTACGCGTTCCTCTACTACCGCTCTGTCGGCGTTTTAGGGACGGTCGTAAATCACGGTAATTTATGCTAGCAAAAAACATCCTTTTTATAACCGCCTCATTCCACTTTTTCGAAGGAATGGGGCTGCCGCTGTCACCCTAGGAAACTAAACAGTTCTCTTCGAATGTTCTTTGCGTAAACATGGATAGTAGTAGTAGTACTCGTAGTAGTGTTAGGTTTTCGACCACGTGGTCCTTCCGCCATGTGTTATTTTGTGTATTTGTGCGTGTGTAAAAGAGCTTGTTACTTTAAAACATGGATATTATTCAAGATTTATATAAAACGTATTACATTTTCGAGCAATTTATTTATTTAAAAAACAGAGTTACGGACGCATCAACATATTTCCGTTGTTATAAAAAAATGTGTAGAGGTACAATTCGAATTAAAAATGACACGGTAATAATGGGTACTCCACATAACCACAACGAAGCGCCCGATGAAATTGATAAACTCCTATATATTAAGATAATTAGGCAGCGGTCTATCAACACACATCGTCCGGTAAAACAATTGATTGTTGAAACGGAAGCCCAGCATCCTGGAGGTAAGTTTATACATTTATTATATTAATAATAAAAATAGTGATGTGGCCATCATAGTACTTTCTCTATATTTTAATCGATAACTATGAGGTTTATGCAAAAAATCTATTCTTAATAATTTGTTCATTTTTTAATTCTCTATAATTATTTGTTATATAAATTTAACTCCAATAGTTAATTAGAAATTGGCAAAAATTTTTTTAAGTTAAGAATTTTATGAAAAATATGTTTTAATAAAACGTGTTCCGTTTCTCATTCACATTAACTTTTGTTTGAAAAATTTTGTAATATTTTTCAAATTAAAAAATTATCGAGAAAAAAACAAAAACCGGCCTCGCGTAAATATCCACTTACGGTTTTTCAATGTTCACCAAACGCTTTTCAGTTCCAGTTCGACATCTACAACCCTGATCCTCTTCACTTTAATCCTTCTAAATATCTCCTCCAATTTGCAGATGATACAGCCCTAATTTCCCATGCACCCTCCGTACCTAAAGCTCTCGAATCCCTTCAGCAGCTTATTGATACCCTACAACACTGGTTTTGCAAATGGCGAATTAAAATCAATCCCCATAAATCCCAGCTTCTAATTCCCTATCACCGTAACAATAATCCTGCACACAATATTCATATCTCCAACACAACTGTTTCCCCTTTCCTACATCCATAAAATACCTAGGCATTACCATAGACCGAAAAGTCAAATTCAAACAACATACAGATTTAAACAAAACAAAAATTATAGCTAGAGCCAAAATGTTTAGAAACTTAACATACAAAAAGAACGGCATATCTATTAAAACAGCGGTTAAAATCTATAAAATGATCTGCCGTCCTCTACTCGACTATGGTAATGTCCTTTTCTCCAACTCCTGCAATCCTACTATCCACAATATCCAAGTTAGCGAGCGATCCTCCCTTAGAATTCTAACCAAAATCCGCCACCCCAGGAATCCTCTACACAATCCCTCTAACCAACTCCTATATGAATCTACATCTGTTATACCCATAAAGGAACGCCTTCATACTTAAGCGAAAAATTCTCCAAAAATCCCTTCAACTATCACATCCTTACCCTCTACTGCTTGCGCAGAAATCCTAACCTGATCCCAAAATTCAAAACCCCTCCATTCACTACTTTCGAATTCATTTTTATCGAAATTCTTTTATAGGTTCGAGTCTGGTATCACATAGTAATGCGAGGAAGAGGATGTTGCGTGCCAGACGAAAACTTTCGCCAGGTGAACAACTTGATCCCACAAGACTCGGTAAGTTACACACACGTTTATTTTTATATTTTGAGTTATTCATGAATACATAATAAATAAAACTTTATATAATTTTTCAGAAAGAGAAGAAGTAGATGACGCACCTCTTCCCGAGCCAGTTTATCATGTAGGAAATAGTAAGTAAATGTTTTAAAATAAATATTAATATTACATTACTTGTTTAATATGATAAATATTTAATGCATTATTTTTTTACAGATCAATCATATTTCCGGCCATGGGAGTAGTAGGAATCGTATCCCGTGACCTATTCGGGAGCCAGGAGAAGCTTGATATGAATTTTTACAGATCCAGAGCAATCATTGTTCAGACCATGGGAGTTGGGAGAGTGCCGTAAATGAATGAATTAAGATTTATTCTTTTCTCTATAAAGAAAAATATCTTATTATTTGTATGTAATGTATTACTAAATTAATGTTTATTTTTATTTACTTTAATAATATTTTCTCTTCTCTAAATCATAAAAAAAAAACATTCCTCTCCTTTGAATAATTATGATAGAATGGATAGCAAATTATAATTACATTTTGAGAGTGTTACCTGATGTATATACTATCCATCAAGTACCTGCTGCTATTGTCTGTGTTTGTGGTTGTGTTAAATTATAATCACCGATGGGTCATAAAAATGTCAGCCCCGTCCCAAAATGGCTACGGAGTAGGTAGGACCACAAGGAAAAATAACTGAAATCTCATATTTACTTATTACTTTACTTTTGTATTGAGTAATTAAATTAGGGAAATTTTCAGATTATGTACCTAGAATAGGCGTTACCTAACCTTTGCGTACCTGCTCTTTTCTTTTCTTTGGAACAACGGATAAACCGGAATATATAATTATATTGAGTAATTAAATAATGGAAATATCCAGATTATGCACTCTAATTTGTCTAGGTCTGTTTTCTAAATTCGAAGCCTAATTACTTTATAATTTCATAATTTATATCAAAAACTTGACGGCTAAAAAGTACCTAAACATACAACAGTAAAATCAAATATTTCTATGTTCCTATAATTTCACCTTCATCATATTTCTAGAGAAATAGAGCGCTACATTTTTTCTAAAATTTTCAATATTTCTAGTCGCCGAAAAATGCTTCCAGGCGGTCATAAAAGCGGATGCAGTTACTGGTTTGTTTACTATCATAAATTACCGTGGTTTATGACGGATAAAAAGGCTTAAAAAATGTGAAAAATTTCAACTAAATTTAGAGAAAAAAGCGAAGATGCTCTTTTCGCCCCATCGGCAGCCGACCCTCCTTTCCCCTCACAACAAAGAAAACCGCAATTGCCCATAAAACCTTCGCCTGGATTTTAAATTTACGACGGTACCCTACAAATCGGTAGGTCGCATGCCGATAACAACTAGACAATAAGCTGTTGGTGGTAGTAATTTCACGTTTACTCGATTTTTAGGGTATTAAAGCACGCCGATCACTAGGTCGTAGTAATTTTACGTGTACTCTATTTTTAAGGTGTTAATGGGAGATTTTAGTCGGTAGGCACCAGCTCGTCGGGGTCGTGACAATAAGTAGTTGGTAGTCGTAGTAATTTTACGTGTACTCGATATTTAAGGTATTAATAATAAGCAAATGTTTTCATTTTAACACAAATTTGAAAACTTTATCAGTTCTTTTTGAAAGACATGGAGATTGTTCAAATTTATCAAAAACGTTTTACATTGTGGACCAGTTTTGTTTAATATTTTTATTAATGACGTAGAAGATATTATTAAACTGCGAATTTTTATTATGTGTGGACGATCTCAAAATTTATGAAACAATTTTTACTCTTTTAAATATAAACAAATGCTATTCAATAACTACATCGAGAGGTAATAGAATTGAATATACATATTCATTAATTGAGTCATCTAGCCTTACAAGAGTTGATATTGTCAAAAATCTAGGTATCACATTTGATTCAAAATTTTTATTTAACACCCACATATTAAATATTAGTACGAAAGCATTACATAACTCTTTATTGCTCACTAGTACGTTGCCATTTAGAATATGCCTCTGTTGTATGGATACCATTCACTCCACTAATATTAACCGTTTAGAAATGGTGCAAAAGAAGTTCTTAAGATGCACGGAATTCAAGATTGGATATCAGCATGCATGTGGAGTATATGATGCAATAATTACATAATTACGACACAACAGTTAGCAATTTATAATTACATTTTTAGAGTATTCAATATCTGATTTATATATCATCCATCCCTAGACTGACTACCTGATGCCGGCCGAAGGGTAAAGCGCGCGCCAGACTTGGGGCAAATTAAGAATCGTAAATACTGGTTGCGGTTGAAATTGACAAGTTCTAACCAAAACATTATTAGTGGTCGTAATCACCATTGATAACTCACAATAACATAGGACCTTTCTTATGAATAGGACCGGAGCGGGGGAAGCCGGTACCTGCTCCTTAGGGCAGGATGTAATGGTCTCGAAAAAAGCATGTATTACTCTTAAACCCAGTGCATGGACACTTTTATTATACAGGGCTAGTCTCTAACTTGGAATACATTCAGTTAATCATAGAGTTTATTTTTTGAAGATATGCTCGGATGATGGGTCGATTCATATTTCAAATTGCGCTCTTTTTGATTTAATAAAATATAATACAGGGTCTCCCAAATATGAGATATGACGTCATCGACTAGTTTTTCAATGGCAAAGTAATTTGCGTGTTAAAAAATAGATATATATCTTAATAAGACTCATTTTTGTAGATTTTTCGAAATATTTTCGTGTTTTTTCTAATTATTAGTTAATTTTCTACAACGTAAAGGACTTTTTATTATTATACATGATACATAAACTCACACCAGAATTGAGCAAGGAATCCAAATATGCAATAATGTATAGGGGGTTCCATTAAAACAAAATCGACTTTCATATAAATCACCCTGTATAACAATTACAACTTAGTAAAATAATTTTTAGGATGTAGCCTGAATGGTCCTCGAGTGTACTTAATTACCATTAAAATTATTTATTGTATAAATTTTATATTTTATTATAATTTTTTTTCTAAAAATGATGGCGAGTATTAAAAATGTAACTCTCTTGTAAAAATTGATAAAATACAAAAACGACCATACGCCGGTGGTGGCGCATTTGGTTGCGGCCCCGAACTAACGTACAGCAACGTTGGTTCGGGTCAGCAGTTGGATGGCTGACCGGTACCATTCTCCATTGGAATACAATTAATGGTGCTTTATTGAGTGTGATGGGGGCGATCCTTTAAAGTAACAAGCTCATTTACACACACACACAAATACACAAATCACGGCGGAAGGACCACGTGGTCGATAGCCAAACACTACTACTACTACAAAAACGATCTACTTCTGTTGAAAGAAATTTCACTAGAAGCTTATTAGCTTTTTGTATAAAATTAATTTGCGAAAATAACGAAAACAATGGGTTTTTGTATTTTTTTATTTAAGTAAAAAAGTACTAAAACTGGAAAAAAATATGAAGTATAAGCAAGAATTTGTAATGGAAGTTTCTTTTATGCAAAATAGAGGTTAAATTCAGGGTAACTGACGAAAACCCATTGGTGCTGTATCTTGCTTATTTTATTTTAACCAATTTGGATAATAAATAAAATAATAAAATCGTGGAATCCCCAAATGTTCCGAAAAAAACAAAACAAACGAAAATAAACAATCGTTTGCTAGAAATATTAAATCTGTAAATATTATTGAAAACGAAAATAATATAAATCCCAAGGAGAATGATGAAACACAATTTAAACTGGTAGAAAGAAACCGCAGAAGGACAAAACCAAATGTAATTAAAGGGACAGCAACATCACCGTCGAATATAATGAGTGCACCAAGACTTGCACATGTTTACGTCTTCGGATTACATGCTAGTATGAAAGAGTGCGATATTAACAAACATCTTACAGAACATAAATTCTCTAATTTTTCATGCGAACAACACATCGAAACATCCGAAACAATACACCTCATTTAAAATATCCGTACCATTGGACCAATTAGATCAAATTAAACAACCCAATATCTGGCCAGCCGGTGTATCTCTAAATCGTTTTTTGTTCCGAATAACTCACAAGATGCCAACAAAATAACATTCCTCCACCAAAATGTACAATCCATAGGAAACTCTATACCTGCTTTGGAACATATCCTGGAAATATATAAGTGTTATGTGCTTGCAATATCCGAACATTGGAAGTCTGAAGATGAACTATTATCATATAATATTAGAGGATACAGCTTAGTGAGTTATTTTTGCAGAGAAAAGTGTGCTCATGGCGGTAGTGCAATTTATGTTAGAGACAATATTAAAGTTAAAAAAAGAATGGACATTAACCATATAGCTGTTAAAAATATTATCGAATGCACGGGTGCGGATGTATTTATACAAAATTCTGCTTATACTATAAT
The DNA here is from genome assembly GCA_963969525.1 of Ontholestes murinus. NCBI lineage: Eukaryota > Metazoa > Arthropoda > Insecta > Coleoptera > Staphylinidae > Ontholestes > Ontholestes murinus. Next base: position 48,943,264 of record OZ018391.1, on the reverse strand, counting down.
ATCTGTTTACCGACCACCAAATTCAAATATTAATATATTTTTAGAAAAGTTTGATTTGTTATTGAGTATCGTTTTCAGACAGAGGCATAAATTTGCCATAATGGGTGATTTTAATTTAGATGTGTTATGTAGAAATTCAAATGCACAAGCATTTCTAGATTTACTAAATTCATATAACTATTCAATTTCAATTTTAAAACCAACCAGAGTTACTCAAACTTCTGCTACATGTTTAGACAATATAATAACAAATATAAAAAATGGTGATGTGGCCATCATAGTACTTTCCCTATATTTTTCTCGAAAACTATGAGATTTACGCAAAAAGGCTATTCTTAATAATTTATTCATTTTTTAATTCTCTGCAATTATTTCTTATATAAATTTAATGTAACTCCAACAGTTAATTAGCAATTGTCAAAAAATATCTAAATTTTCAGTTTTTATTTTTTTTTCTCGAAAGTTAAAAATTTTATGAAAAATATGTTTAAATAAAACTTGTTAAATTTTTTATTCTCTTTAACTTTGGTTTGAACCGTTTTTTAAAATTTTTCATATTTAGAAAAATATTACCAAAAAACAAAAAAACGTCTCGACTAAACATCCACTTCCGGTCTACGAATGTTTACCAAAAGCTTTTCAGTTCCAGTTTTTAAAGATAAAACCTTAAGTTTAAAGTTTCATCTCAATTGGATTATTCGTTTTTGAAATACAGCACCCACCGACAGACAGACAGACAGACAGACAGACAGACAGACAGACAGACGGACAGACAGACACACACACAGACACAAAATTTTTTTTTCCAGAAATTAGTGCAATGGACTCAGGGGACCTCAAAACGGATATTTCTGCAAAAAAAATTTTTCAAAAAAAAATCACGATCACAATACTTCCCCTATATTTCATATAGGGAAAGTAAAAATTGTGTTACCACTGTTATAAATACAAACATATCTGATCATACAGCGCAATTGATTGAATTTAAACAATATGAAATTAATAATAATATAGAATATTATACGTTACGTTTAACTAAAAATGAAGCAAATATAAACAAATTTATTGAAATTTTAAATTCTACAAAGTGGCTTTTATTAAGCTAATAAAATTTACAAAAATTTGAAGCGTGATTATAATCAGAAACTAAAAATTACTAAATATAACTACTTTGAGACCCGCATTAATGCATCAACAAATAAAATAAAAACTACATGGAATATTGTAAAAGAAATTACAAATTTACTACCAAACAAAACTAATTCAGATTTTTCTGAAATTAATAAAGACTTAAATAGTGTTGCCTCAAATTTCAATAATTTTTTTGTAAACACTGCATCAAATATAATTAGTAATCTGCCTAAACCCACTGCTACGACTCACAACTTTACAAATAATAGTCTATTCAATTCAATTTTTTTAACTGTTACCACCGAATGTGAAATTATAAATATAGTAAGAAACTTAAAATGTACTGATAGTACAGGAAATGATGAAATTCCTGTGACACTACTTAAAAAAGTAATAGCAGTCATAGCAGCTCCTTTAGCATATATTATTAATAAATCAGAATTAGGAAATTTGTTAAACACACTCTCTAAAATATATGAAAAAATTATGTTTAATCGTATTTATGATTTTCTAATAAAATATAATATACTTTGTGATAAACAACACGGGTTTATGAAGGGCCGTAGTGTCGATACTGCCCTTTATGACTTTATTCAAAATATTACAGATGCCTTGGAGGGAGGAAAAATTTCATGTGGACTTTTTCTGGACTTATCCAAGGCATTTGACTGCGTTGATCATGGAATACTACTGAATAAATTATATAAATGTGGCATAAGAGGTAGAGCATACGAGTGGTTGCACAGTTATCTTACGAATCGGAAGCAATTAGTACAACTAATCCAAAATGGTAAAATTGTGAAATCACAAACAAAAACTATAAAAATGGGTCTTCCACAAGGCAGTATTTTGGGACCTCTCCTATTCCTCATTTATATAAATGAATTCATAAATTTATTTAACAATGGAAATCATTTGTTAATTAATTACGCAGATGACACAAACATATTGTTAAATTGTAGAAATATTTCAAGCATTGAAATTCAAGGTGGAAATTTAATCGCAGAAATTCAAGAATGGCTAACTTCTAACAAATTACTTTTAAATTTAAATAAAACAAATTGCATTATTTTCAAAACAACACATTCTAGGCTTGAAACACCATCACAATTAAGTTTACATGGCAAAAACATTGCAACAAAAAATTATGGAAAATGTTTAGGACTAATTCTAGATGACGTTTTGTGTTGGGAAAATCATATAGAATTCCTGTCGTCGAAATTACAACGAACACTTTATAGTTTGCGTGTTTTAAAAAACTGCCTAGACTACAGTGCATTAAAAATAGTTTACTATTCATGCTTCCAGTCGCTAATCAAATTTGGGATCATATTTTGGGGCCAGTCAATTTATGTTAATAAAATATTTGTACTTCAAAAAAGTGCACTTAGAACTATTTTTAATTTATCATTCAATCAATCTTGTCGTGGAAAATTTAGAGAAAATAAAATATTAACCCTAGCAGGTTTATATATTTATGATATTCTTATTTTTAATTTCAAACATAAGAGTAAGTTCGTTGCGTATTCTAAAAACGATACTCACAATACCAGATCAAATATTTATATATATCCCCACCATAAACTAAATGTTACAAAATGTTCTCCACTTTATAGTGCATTACGATTATTTAATGTACTGCCAAATAATATAAAAAATATGTCTAATTTTAAGCAATTCAAATGTGAGATTTATAACTTTATCTTAAAATGCGAACCCTACAACATAAATGAATTTACTAATAAATAGAAAAAATACGAAAATATATTCGTAAAATCTACAACAAATGAGTCTTATTAAGACTACAAGAACAAATCACTTTTGAAACAACTACTTCTCTAGCTAATACTTCGACAGACATTGAATAATAAAAAACCAATTTGCGTGTTACAAAATAGCAAGGCTATCAAAGCAACACTAGTTTGAACGTATTTCTTTCTGTAAAATGAACTAAAAATGATTGAATGTACGTTATATATTTTATTATAAATGAATTTATTCAATTTTGTAAACATCGAGTATACTCTTTATTTTCTTCTTTAATTGCTGTAAATTTGTTGTACATTATTGTAGTAATCTTATTGAAATATACCTTATTATTATTATTATAAAATATCGATTTAAATCGTTCATAAAAGACTTCAACATGAACTAAATTGATATTTTTTTGCATCCAGCTTTTCCTTAATTCGTCGACTTCTTTTTAATGTATGAATAAATTTGTTTACATTTTTAAATTCAGCCACAAATCTTTTTGTTGAGAGCTATGTAGGTTCATTAGAAGCACGTTTTAAAATTATTTTGATATATACAGGGTGACTCAAAAAAAGTTACACACCAAAGGTATATAAATTTCATTGGGACCCTCTGTATATTCTTTCATATTTTGATAGTGCAGGCTAAATAAAGGCAAGTTACCGTTATGTTTCCTATACCTAACTCCAGCCGTTTTTAAAATATTTGACAATTCCTGAAAATGTAGACCAAAATTTAAGATGCTTGGCTGTCTTACATATTTAAGCTAGATATATTAAGATGTATTTATCTTTTAGTCCAAGCATTAGACTTGACGATAAAATAAAAATGATCCAGGGTGGAAAAAATAAACATTTGATATCTGCTATCATTAACGTCAAATAACTTTCTTATTTTAAATAGAACACCCTATATTTGTTATCATATTTCCTATACCTAGTTAATATAGTTTCCGAGTAATTTGGCATTTTCAAATTCAAACATTAATTTGCTGTTTCACAAGTAGACTTTGGCAGAGGTGACGCTATTATTCATCTAAAATAAACATCATTTGACAGTGACAGTACTTTTTAGTAAAATCATCATTGTTGGTTGAGGTTGTTTAAAGAAAAACATTTTATTTGAGATAAGAACTTACTCCCGAGAAGGAAGAATTAGTATCATTTTAGTAATTGATGAGTGTGAAGAATATTGCCTGTTAGCATCGACAGTTTACGCTCAAAAATTTCCAAACACACATCATCCTGACAAGCATTCATTAGAAAATTCGCTACAAGAGTGTAGAAGAACAGGATGCATATCTTATAAAATAAACAGAACGACAATAGCAAATTACTGGAAATGAGTTCTTAGTTATGGGATCTTTAATTGAAACTCCACATACAAGTTAGCGAAAAATAATTAAAATAAGTAGACAGAGCATCGGAAGAATTATAAAGAAACACAAATTTTTCCCGCATCATATACAACTTCATCAGGAACTTGCGGAAGCAGATTACAGTCTACGCCTCGAATTTTGTTTATGGGTTCTAGAAAAGTTGTGAGATGAACATTTCTTCGATTATGTACGTTTCTCAGATGAGTCAACTTTCCATAACAACGGATTAGTTAATAGACATAATTCGCATTATTACAGTGATGAAAACCTTAATTTCTTTAGAACCCTTGATCATCAGCACCGATGGACTGTTGGAATAATTGGAACGCCTGTGTTAGGTCCATAGCTTTTTGATAGCTACTTAAACGGCGTCATGTTTCTTCAATTTATAAGTGATACTTTTGGAAAATATACCACTTAATATTCGAGAAAGAATGTGAATGCAACTAAATGATGCTCCTGCACACACTTTCAAGTAAACGTTAGAAATGAATTAGATAGTCAATATCCCAATAGGTGGATAGGACGCGGAAGTCCACAGAATTGGCCAGTAAGGTCTCCAGATGAAGATATATAAAAGAATACTGTTTATGACGTTAGGTAATTTGATTAAAGTCATTTAAGGAAATAGTTTACCTATGCATTGAAAATGATGGGCACCATTTTGAACATTTACTAAAACATTAGTTTATTTTACATTTAAATTTGTTATCAGTTTATGTTTTTATGTAACAACAACGATGGTTTAACTATACTAACGAGTACTGCTGATAAGCCACTGTCAAATAATGTTCGTTTTTGTTGAATAATTGCGTCAGCTCAACCAAAGCCTACTTTTGAAAAACAAATGTCAACAAATTAATGCTTCAATTTGAAAACACCAAATTACTAGAAAAATATAAGAAATAGGTATAGGAAACCTTAATACAATTTTAAAGCTGATTAAAATTAGAATCAAAATACGATATCAAATATAGGGTGTTCCATTTAAAATGGGGTCATTCAGCATCACAACACAGGCTGTTTTCTTTACAAAGGAATGCAGTCAGTATTATAGATAATCTAGGTTTTCGCGATGACTGTAAACAATCCTACTCCAAGCATGGATTATTAACTTTTCCCGCATTGTATATTTATAAGTGTCTGTGTCATGTTAAATCCAATATAAATGCATACAAAACACGTAACAATTCTGATTATTTATTGCGTAATAACGAGGAATTAAATATTCCTCAATTGCGACTAACGAAATCACGTGTAGGTGAAAATTATTATGCCATATTGCCATTTGGTAAATTTAAAACTACAATCAAGGATTTACTAATAAAAATTGCGCCATATAACTACAATGAATTTTTTGAAAGTAGTATTTAACACCCGTATATGTATTTAAATTGTTTTGTCAGTATTTGTAAGTTAATGCAATTTTTACTGAAAATGTATGTAATTTAAAATATATGTTCAAATTAATTTAAGTTCTAATTATATGCTGTATTGTTGACTTGTGTAAAACGTTTTTGTTAATACATCAATTATTAAATAAATAAATAAATAAATAAATAAAATAAGAAAGTTATTTGACGTTAATTATAGTCAATATCAAATGTTTATTTTTATCCACCCTGTATAATTTTTAGCGATCATTTTTATTTTATCGTCAATTCTAGACTAAAAGATAAATACAACTTAAAATATCTAGCTTAAATATGTAGGACAGCCATGCATTTTAAATTTTGGTCTACATTTTCAAGAATTGTCAAATATCTAAAAAAACGGCTAGAGTTAGGTATAGGAAACAACAGTAACTTGCCTTTATTTAGCCTGCACTATCAAAATATGAAAGAATATACAGGGTGTCCCAATAAAATTTATATAACTTTGGTATCTAACTCTTTTTTGAGTCATCCTGTATATATCAAAATAATTTTAAAACGTGCTCCTAATGAACTTACATAGCCCTCAATAAAAAGATTTTAAAAACATATTGCCGTTTGCCGTATATAAACCGACGTGAATGTGGTGGGCCACCCTGTATATTCGAAGCAATTTGAAAAAAAGGTGATTGTCTTTTGCCAAAAACTGGATGCATAAAAAATTATGGGTCCAGTTTATGTTAAAGTCTTTTAGAAACGATTTAATTCGGTTTTTCTTTATTCAAATCGCTTAAAAAATAAATAAGATACAGCACCAAACGTTTTTCGTCAGTCACCCTGTGACTTGCAAAAAAACTTGGAAATTTTCTAAGTAAACTAAAATTGCCAATAACTTACAAAATGTATCTTAAAAACCAATTAAATATAGTGGTAAAAATTATCTCAAAGGTACAATTCGTATTAAATACTTTTAAGATTTGATAAAAAAATAAAAAATTGCTAAAATCCGAAAACAAGAATTGATTTTTCAGAGTAAAAAACAGTTTATATTTAAAAATAAAAAATGATAATCTGTTGGAAAAGTTTAAGATATTTTAAATAGAATACTTCTTTTAAAACAGTTTACACTTTACCAATCTGTGAAACAGCTGGAGATTTTGAATTGAAACAGTAAACTTAATGTTTTATTATTTATGAAAAGAGTTCAAACTGTTTTGGAGAATTTTTGTCGAAGTGGAAGTTAACTTGGACCCTATTTTGTTTTCCAAATTTTCTATAAATACAAAGGAGTCAATAAAGTCCTTCAAAAATATTTAGTGATGATTAAAAGACAAACAAATTGAAAAAAGATATTATATTCTTCTTTTTTTTTGAAAAAAATAAACAAAATGAATTCTTTTTGAACTAATAATCAGTTGCATTAAAATAAAATGTATAATTTATAACATTTTAAGTATAATGCATGATTTTCGAGAATATATAGAGAAAATCAACATGAGCTTATTAATAACAAGTCATCCATGTCATGACTCTAACTTCTTAAAATTAGATTTTAAGGTACCTCAAACATTTTCTAAAAAAATGAGGATAACGTAGAAATATTATTAGAATCTCAAATAAATTGTAAACTAATAAGTCCATGGTTATTTAAAGTTTAAAGCACGAATCATGCATTTTGTAGAATATTATGCACCAAATCTTAAGAGTAAAACAACAGGGCACTGCATTTTAGACAAAAATTTAATGATTCATAAATATAAAATCTACCTGAATATCGATTAACACTATGTAAATCAGAGATTTATTATCAAGGACTATTTTGATAATAAAAGGTCAATTAAAAACTATTTGTGTAATAAAGAGAATACATCTCGAAGTAGTACGAGATCTTACGATTGCATCGTTTCTAGCTATAGCGGCTATTGATTTATCCTCAACGAAATATATAGTGATAATATTTGTTAAAATAAGAAAATAATAATTCTCATAGAGTAACAACGAATTAAAGGCGACTGTAATTATTGATGGTATTTATCAGTTATATAGTCAGTTGTATAGTAGTAGTAGTAGCAGTGTTTGGATATCGACCAAGTGGTCCTTCCGCCGTGTGATTTGTGTATTTGTATGTGTGTAAATGAGCTTGTTACTTTAAAGGATCGCCGTCGTCACTCTAAAGCACCATTAATGGTGAAGGGTACCGTTCACCCATTCAAATGCTGACGCGAACAAACGTCGCTGCACCGGCGTGTATTTTTGTATATTATTAAATCGAATCAATTTGGAACATCCCCATATACAAAATAATACTGTTGTATCCTTTTTTTTTCAATTTATTTTCTATACTTAGATATATATTTTGAGTGCTAGGCTTTCATTACCAAGAAGAAAAGATAAAATAGTGTTACTTATATTGATATACTCTTCACGAAACCCAAAAAATAAACATTGCCCAGATCTCCACATATTCACAGATATGTTAATCGGTCTATTTGATTAACACGCCGGTGAATTTTGGGGATTTCTCATCTTTCTTTAGGAAAATTCGCTTTTACTATCTAAACCCGATGGGGGAAAGAAATTTATCTTATATATCAAAATTTATTTATACTGATCTTGATTTGCCAATAAATTTTTACCATTGTTAAGTAAGGAGTTATATAATACATGAAGGCAATATTTGACAACATATAACAATGAGCGTGTATTAAAAAGATAATATTCTCAAAATATCAGTTAAAATAATAAAAACCAATTAAACGATTATTAAAATGCGAAAAGAATTCTATTATATTATTCATTGAATATTAGAATAAATAATACTGCTAACACACGCCGGTGGTGGCGCATCGGTTACGGCCCCGAACTGACGTGCAGCAACGTTGATTCGGGTCAGTAATCGGATGGGTGACCGGTACCATTCACCATTGGGATACAATTAATGGTGCTTTAGAGTGACGGGGGCGATCCTTTAAAGCATGGATGCACAGACCGCGGCCCGCGGGCCGCATGCGGCCCGCCGGTCGAATACCGGTGGCCCGCCGACAGCAAAAATAATACTCTCGTACATTCTAAAAATATTGAATTCTATTCCAGAATAAAACCAAAAAAAATATGTTCGAAAAGTAATTTGAATCTCGCGCGCGCGCTATTACGGTACGTGCGTCGTCGGTAACAGCGGTCGGTAATGTTCGTGCTGATCTCGGTTAAATTCGTTTGCTTGAAGAAGCGCGGCGGCCGGCGGCGCGATGACGATCGCTCGCGTAGATAGTACACGACTCGAAGCTTCCAGAGTCGGTTTCGAGATTTCTCCAGACAGTTTTCGACTCTATACGCGCGGTATAAAAGCCACGTTTAATCGCCGCTAGGTGTATTAGTGTTCTGTGAGTTTAATAGAGGTTTTGGAAGGCAATAGTTGTACTCCACTAGCCGGTGTCATATATTTTGATCCACATTCAACGTAGATTTCCTGTTGCAGTGTTAACCGTCAAGTGCCGTGTATAATTGTGTTGTGAAATCGTAAGTAAAACTCTATTATTAATAAGTGTTTCCCTACCTATTTAATCAATTATTTTTGATAATTTAAAAAGGATGGGTAATTTAAGTAGGTACTGTAATTGTTTTTAGGTGCTGTGTTAATCCTAGCCAGGATTAGAACGGAACATGGACAAGCCAGGACCTAGTAAAAAACGTAAGGTTAAAGATGAAAATCGGCAATTTCAAGAAATTTGGACTGAGAAATACTTTTTTGTATGGTCGCATAACAAAGTCGTTTGTTTAATTTGCAAGAATTCTGTTGCAATTGCAAAGGAATATAATGTAAAAAGGCACTATGAAACGCAGCATCCTTCTTTTACCAAGTTTACAGGCGAATTAAGAAAGCAAAAAATGTTGTCTTTAAAACGGGAGCTTACGGGTCAGCAAGCTATGTTTAGAAAACCCATTGAAGATTCAGAAACAGCTACAGAAGTTAGTTATGAAATTTCTCGAATGATAGCAAAGCGAAGTCGCCCCTTCAATGATGGGGATTTTGTAAAAGAATGCATAGAAATTGCCGCTAAGAAAATGTGTCCAGAAGCAGCAAAAAAGTTTGAGAAAATTCAACTGAATCGTATGACCATCCAAAGACGAATTATGTCTTTGTCAGGTAATATTGCGGAACAATTAACTGAAAAAACTAAGATCATTGAATTTTTTTCATTAGCACTCGACGAATCCACTGATATTAGTTCCACAGCTCAACTTCTAATATTCATACGAGGTGTTACTCAAGATTTTGAAGTCGTAGAAGAGTTATTAGGAATGTGTTCATTGAAAGGTCAAACCAAAGGAGTTGATATACTCAATGTACTTTTGGATGAGCGTTCAAAAACTGATTTTGGATCAAAATTATCGGGAGTTGCGACTGACGGTGCTCCTTCGATGATTGGTGTCAATTCCGGGCTAGTTACTTTGCTGAAAAAGCATCTGCAAGAAAAAAACATAAAGGCTGAAGATCTCATGCAGTTTCACTGCATTATACACCAAGAAGCCCTCTGTGCTAAACAAATTGAATTTCAAAATGTCATGAAAGTGGTAGTTTCGACTGTAAATTTCATAAAATCACGAGGACTCAATCACAGGCAATTCAAACAATTCCTTGATGACATCGAAAGCGAATATGGAGATTTACTGTATTATACAGAAGTAAGGTGGCTAAGTCGTGGATTGACACTGGAACGATTTCTAAATTTAATAGAAGAAATTGGAATATTTCTGGCGGAAAAGCAAAGGGATGTCCCGGAACTTAAAAATCCTGATTGGTTGTGTGATTTGGCTTTTTTAGTTGACATTACAAATCATTTGAATGTCTTGAACACACGGCTTCAAGGCAAAAATCAACTGATATCCCAGCTCTACGCTCATGTATCATCCTTTCAATGCAAGCTGACACTTTTCAGATCGCAATTGAATTCTGGAAATTACAATCATTTTCCGAATTATAAGAAAATGGCTGAAAAATTCAACAAAACTGCGATTAATTTCAGTTATGTAGAAAAGCTAGATATTTTGATTCAATCTTTTCAAGACAGATTTTCGGAGTTTAAAAAAGTGAAACCTCTGTTGGACATATTCAGCAATCCTTTTACGATTTCAGTTGAAAATGCGCCAGAGTCAATGCAGTTAGAAATTATCGACATTCAAAACGACGAAGATTTACGCAACAAATTCAACGAAGGAGACTTGCTGAACTTTTACCGCTGCATTGATAAAAATATGTACAAAGAGTTGCGCATAAACGCTCTGAAATGTGCCAGCTTATTTGGTTCTACCTATATATGTGAACAAACTTTTTCAATACTTAATAATAATAAAACCAAAAATAGAAACCGCCTTGCAAATGAAAGTTTGAAAGCAGTTTTACGTGTTGCTACAAGTAAATTTGAGCCAAATATAAAAAAGATTGTAAGCACTATGCAGTGCCACGCTTCAAATTAATAAATTCCTTTTTAATTTTAATACATTATTATCAATTATTTATTGTCTTTAATTACCTACACTTCTGGCGGCCCGCCATCAGTTCATGATTTGCCCGAGTGGCCCCTAGTCTTAATAAGTCTGTGCATCTCTGCTTTAAAGTAACAAGCTCATTTACACACACACAAATACACAAATGACACATGGCGGAAGGACCACGTGGTCGATAGCCTAACACTACTACTACTACTACTAATACTGCTAATTAAACAGCAATTTTAAAGTTCACTAATTTGATTTCATAAAATCGATTTTAGTAAGTTGAGTAATAAACAATATTAAATTTGCAAACTAATGAATTCCACAATATATAGATAATTCAAAAATTCCAAAGTCCCAACAATAACGCAAACGTAAATATTTACACGAATTGTACTTTGACACTTTCACCATCAGCAAAACTGAACGAGATTTGGTCACGCGCATAAAAATAGCAACGTTACATATACCAACGCTCATGTCACTAATTTAAAGTAATTATTGTTATCATCTAAATTTATACAATACTAATTATGATATAAATGTCGTCTAAATTTAAACTATTAGGGTTGATTAATTGCGTAATGTAAATATGTCGCGAATCCATTTAGAATTGCTCAGTGGCCGAAATAGGTCGTCCATGTTTTGAATGTAACATACATTTCGGTAGTTTAAATGAATTAATTGTTTGCGGGGTCAAGTAAATGCCCTCGTAAATTAATTATGTTGTCAGATTTGGTGATAACCAATTTGTTATCGCGCAGGGCCTAAAAGAGTGATGATTTGCAAAATTGGAATTGTCTGGTTCCGCAATTTAGATGCCATTGACATCACAATAATTTTATAAAACATTAATAAAACTAGACATTTAATAATAATAAAGTTCATAGTGACAACTATTCACGATTTAACATTCGTTTCTACTTTGCATAAAACCGAAAAATGAGAAAAGGAAAATAAACAAAATATGAATAAGCAATAAGAACAAAAAATATTTGAGAGTTGTCTTCAAAATATGATAATACATTAAAAGTTATTATTAGTTCAAATACGATGGTTTTTAACTTTAAAAAACAAAAAAACTACATAAATATTATGAAATACATACATATCTGTAATTTATGTTATAACAAGACAAAAAATATTATCATATAATGTTTAAATAAGCATATATTAGCAAGAAACTTAAGAACATTGACACTTGTCAGGAAACTGAAAATAAAAGTAACAATATTTTTTTCTTAGCCAAATTTACATATCTGGTTCCGTCAAAAGGGTAGCTAAACAAGTATCAACTATAAGAAATTCATGGTTTATAAAATATTTAAAAATATATTGGCATCAAGTTGTTATAAAAAATGAAATTATTGCAATATTTTTATATATTACCTAAGCTCTAAAAAAGAAAACATTAGCAATATATCTGCAAAAAAATATTAGTTACATTTGCTGCAGTTTTTTGTATGAAATTAAGGGTAAATATTTAACATATTTTTTATTTTTAGATTTTTACAAGAGATATTTTTGATTCGCTGTATAACTCGATTGTTATATTACTTATTTGTTCATACTTTCTACCTGTTAACTAAAACTTTCTTTATAATATTTTGTGCTTAAATCAATTTTGAAACAAATAATACTAATATTGAAAAAATTAATTTAATTATTATTAAATAGATTTCATACTTATTATATGCGATAAACGATACCGTTTACAGGTAGTTAAGAGAAAACTGATTAAAAAGAAGATACATTAATAATGATATGTACCAAATAATAAACTCAGCATGAAAACTAGAAGTAAGATAAAAAGTTCCAACAAGTAAATTAAGTTTAAGGCGAGACAAGTTTTTTTAGAAGTCTTTTATATAGCTTTTAAAATAAATGTTTTATATCGATGGTGATATTGAGAGCTGGAAAATAATCTAAAACAAAATATTACTGCTTTCTTGCACAATAATATTTTTGGACCATTGTCAACCTTAACCTATTAACAGCATTCAATACTGTTTCTTACTTTTATCGTGCACAATTTAATCATTATGAAGTATGTCGACAATTCGAGAAAATCGTTCATTTTCCGGTAGCGATTTAAATCGTACTATTGTTAAATTAATTGAAGACAAGAGTGTGAAAACTGTCAGAAACCAATTCTCTCACAATCCGAGTTATCAACATATGTCATATGTTCCAAACGATATCATTTAGGATGTATTAAAATCGAGGATAAATTCGAAGTGATGGCTTGCTATCGGTATGAAAAATCGACCAACGAATTTGTCTCAAACTGGTCCCGAGCACGAGGAGTGAAATAAAGGTTTAACCCAAAATGACATTATTAGAGCGAAGGATGAAATAATATCAAATAAGTAATCTGCAAATTTCTCAGGTGATAAATCAAAAGATGAAACTACAACAAATAATAAGAATCAAGTAGAAAAGGTTGCGTATAGTAAGAAAGTGGCATTATCACTGAATACCGAAACTACGTCAATCGATTCGCCGTTATCGAATATTATTAAAGAAGTCGACAAGCAACAGAAAACCGTAGACCATGAAAATAACGAGGATGTTTTTACATTGGTAGAAAGAAGCCGTAAAAGAGCACGAACATCCATTAAAGGAGAATCGACAAAACCACTCGTAATTACGGGAAGAAACATCTACTCTCACTTCTACATAACTGGTCTTGGCTCTACAGTAACGTTGGATCAATTACATCAACATGTCTTATCTATCAACGTCAAGAATGCTGTATGTGAAAAAATGACTCCCAAAAGACCCCAGGACTACTTCTTGTTTAAACTATCTCTACTGTAATCGGATGCTGCGACGTGAAAGATCCCAGTTTATGGCCCGAGGGAGTATAAGTGAACTCTTTTGTATTTGACTTGCAAATAAAAACCATAAAATAATTGAAACAGCTACTATCAGAATAGCCCAACTAAATCTATAATTTATTGTTAATAAATTGCCATTAATAGATTTATTTTTAGTGCAGGAAAATCTGGAAACCTTTCAATTGAATTAAATTTTGAAATCTGTGGTATAAAATTAGTTTGAGAACATAAGAATATTCTTATTTTAAGTTTATATAGGTCCCCTTCTAGATGTATATTTAACTTTATTGATATACTTCATGCAAACATAGGTGACCATTTGTATCTGGTGGCAACGCTTAATCACACACTCCAAGAAGAATTACTTCAAGTAGATCATAAGCAAATAAATGATTTCTACTTAGCTGTATTGTCCCATAACCTATAGTGCACAAATTGGAGCATTATGTACCAGGAGTATGATGTTCATGCGAATTTTTTTATAGATATAATATCTCACCACCTGAATAAATACTGTGCCTTGAGACGAAGTTCGTCTCTAGTAACGATGATAAAAATTATAAAATCAGGGAAAAAAGCACACATTTGAGAAATTTGTTCTGGCTTACAAAGAAAATAAATGATAGACAATTGCAAATATAATATAAATAGAAAAAGCGGAATTAAAACCTGTCATATTTTACACCAAAAAAATTCTACTCTAATGTAATTAAAAATTTAGTAAATATACCTTAAACGACTTGGGGTATAATAAATACGAAATTTAAAAAAAAGAATTACCTCAATCACTTCCGGTGGAGAATGAACATAAATGGCGGAATATGTTGCTTCATATTTCTCCAATGTTGTACCGGAATTAATAAAAAAATCATTTAAAAATTCTTCCTCAGAAAATTGTAGTAGTAGTAATAAAACAATATTAAATTAATTTTTCATGCAACCTATTACAGATGTCAATATTTAACACGAACTTATTTAGTTCAAGAAAACTTCACCTGATCCTTATAGAATTTCTTTGAAAGTAATAAAATCTGTAATTAGTGCTATACCCCCTTACTGGGTGTACCTTTTTAATGTATCAATGAATGAAAGCATTTTTCCTGACTGTCTCAAAATAAGGCGCATAATACTAATTTTTAACAGTGGAAATGATGAGGACATAAGTAGATACAGACCCATATGTATACTCTCTATTATCTATAAGTTACTAGAAAAACTGGCATTTACTCAAATGTATGATTTCCTTGTTTCAAATAAAATCATGAATGATAATCAGCATGGTTTCATGCCTCAGAAATCAGTAGAGATGGCTTTCTGTGCATTTATGAGTCAAGTTATCAGTTGTCCTACTTTTTGATTTAACTCGAGCATTTGATAGTGTCAATCCATAAATTGTTGTAGAGAAATTGAATGCCTATGGATTTAGAGGGCATGTGTCTGATTGGTTTCTCTCATATTTGTCAAACCGAAGTTTTTTGTTGAAATAAATCAGAAAAAATCCTCAAACAAGAATACATTCTACGCCGCACCACAAGGATCAGTTCTGGGCCCATTATTTTTCCACTTTTCATTAATGATTTACCGGAATATATTTCATGTAACACTAAATTATTTGCAGATGATACTGAAGTAATAGTGATAACAAATTCTCCTGATTTATTAAAGAGCAAAATTGTGGATGTAATGCTCTCGTAAACGCATGGTGTGTCCGTAATCGGCTACTTTTAAATTCTGAGAAAACCTTGAAAAGCAAAAATGCACACATGCAAAAATGCATTTGTTGTTCATAATTCATTAACATTACCTTCAATTTATATTTGTAAATTAGTATGTTACATTAAGTAATACATCTACAATTTTTCAACTGATAGTGAAAATCATAATTACCGGACTCGGCAATGCAATCTACTACAAACTGACAACCATACCACAATGCTGTTCAATAAATCCTTTTTATTTGAAGGGAAGATAATTTCTAACTCATTACCAGAAGACATAAAACTACTGGAAATGTCTCAATTTAAGAAATATGTTAAAGATAGATTTATATCTAGAGCTGAATATTCAATTGATTTCTTCACGTTTGACATTCTATTGACGGTAACAATGTGTATCTATATGTGTATTTATGTTGTATAATTATTTAATACAATTAAAATATGTTTGTTCAATCCTGCAGTAGAAAATAGAACTTTCATACGTTGTTTTGTGGTTAGAAAGTTACAGTTTACCTCACGCAAAATGGTTGCTATGGAGATTTAGTTTCGCCCACTCTTGTGTCACTTTCGCCCACTCTTATGTCACTTTCGCTCACGCTTTTATAAATACACATTATTATTATTATTATTATTATTACTTACTTGCTTATACACTTGTAAATGAAAATTGTCACTTCGAAATAGAATATTGGGCAAAGTTATTAAAAAGGCCATTAAAATAGGCAATTAAAACTTCACCCGTAATGATATTTAAATTGTGAATCTTAAGCCATTCTTCTTCGCTCATTGAAAAAATAATATTATATTTTGTTACGGATCTTTGCCGAAACTTTATACATATATATTATTGAATATCAACTATTATTAGAGACAAAAGTGGTACAAGTTACTTAGCGTCGCCGATTGTGTTGTTTATATGACGTAGACGATCGTGTTATATTGCCGCTTGTCTTTTTTTGTCGTCGCTCACAGCGGGACACTAGATTATTTTAGTGCGGGCCGTGCACGGCGCATCGAGCAACGCCGACCGCCGTACGATAGATTTTAAAGCGGGCCGGGCACGGCACATCGCGCAAAGCCGCAATACATTTCTTTTATTTGAACCTACGTTTTAAAATGAATTTTCGGCAGGATTGAACAAAACGTAATACACCACTCGTGGAGTTACGAATTCGCTCACTTGTGTACCTTCGCACACTCGGCTGTCGCCTCGTGTGCAAATTGGTACACGCGTGAGCAAAACACGTACTTTCTCCACTTGTAGTGTAATATACTATTGACGTTCACATCTTACTTGTACTATGAATTTTTGTCATTGTTTCTTTTAGCTTACGCGAATAAAGTAGGTAATAATAATAACTTTATTATTTATTGACGGATGGCAGTAGCAAAAATTTACTAATAATAATGTCAAGATAAACATAATTTGCACAAATTCCATCAGGGCTTAAGTTAGAATAGCAGATATTGCCATTAATACAAATAAATATAAATCTTCCTAATAAACCAGTTTAAATCTTTTAGAAAGATATTTTCAAAACTTGTTAAGTTGCCCGAACCTTATTTAAACCAGTGCACATCAATTACTAAGAATTCGCGTTTTAAAAACTAGGAGTTCTTGGGCGCGAGATTTTTCCCGAGTAATGTTTGACAGTTTCAATAAAGTGTTATCGACTCAACTTATGCTAAGCTCAATTTACATTGAGCACTGTTACCTCGCTGACATAGCTAATAGAAATTTGATATTTTGATTGATATTTTAATTACATTTTTCGACGAATCAACTCAGGTAAATATATTTATAATATTCGTGGAATATTAAGCCTCCAACGAACAATTGAATTTTGTATGAAGCATTGTGTTACTCACACGCCAATATTTTGTAAAAATGAGCGCTTGGGGAATTCGGAGACAATTTTATCACTGAAATAGGGCATTCAGTTGACGACACAACTTTTGCCAATGTTTGATGCGTATATTTGTTGTTATTTTTGATTTGCATAACGTGCCACTCGTTGTTCACCAATGTCTAGAATCTGCCATGACGCTAAAGAATTTAGAGCGACTAGCATTTTCCCATTCGAACGGCTTTACGGAAATCGACCTTGCGATTTATGGTAGTCATTGAGTGGCGAAAATCATTGTGCATGCCGATATGGCATCATATGAAAACGTCACGGCATCCGAACCCTCTACAAGCCCTGCACCTTTTTACAAGCACGAGCACCTTCAGCAAGCTCTGTCGTTTCAGTAAAGTAAAATTTTTGCGAATTTTTGGACAAAATCATTCGAGACAAAAAGATATTTTTAACCTCATACTTTTTCAAAAAAAATACAGGGAAAGTACATTGTAATGTGACCAATTTTTATAGGTTATTTGTACCATTTTTAATATATTTAAATATTTTACTTACTTTATTTTCACGAAATATTGTAGGTTTTTAGAATAATTTCTTTTAGATTATGATGCCAAGACCTTAAATAACTAGTGGCCGACTATTATTTCATTCTACTACTACTTTTAGTGGAGTTATAGACAATCTTAAGGAACTGACGAATGATTTTTTCCACGATGATCATGTACTTTATGGCTGGCACGCTTGGTGCTATTAAAAGCTTTTAAATAGATATTACTAAATTTAATCAACAACTAGCAGTCGTACCTCAGAGGACAAATATTCATTTTATTGGAAATTCTCTTTAGAGAAGAAGACCTTTTCTAAACAAGTTTATAATTTCGGTAAATAATTTAAAATGTTCGTTTATAAAAAATAAAACAATCTCAAATAATACATTCTAGATATTCAGTCGATTAAAATATTTAATGATTAAACAAATTTTCAATCATTTGCAAAATAATTCGCCATCACTTCAATAGTAATCATTTAGTTACATTATCCCCATTCAAGCGCCGTTATGGAAAATTTCAATTGTCTTTTTATAAATATCCAAGCTATTCGTTCCAAATTAAATGAAATAGACATTATCCTAAATGATAAGTTGTATAATATTTTTGTACTATGTGTATGCGAACATTGGTTAAGTGAAAAAGAAGCTAGGTCAATTGTTTTCTTCAAATTTCTATGTGGCTGTGCAGTTCTTGAGGAGATTGTCACCTGGTGGAGGTGTTTTAATTAAGATTAAAAATAATATCGTGTACACTCCCTTAGCGGTTGACAATTGTGCCTCTGAGAGGAATTGTGAGATTGTTGGCATTCAATTTAAAAATAATATCATACTTCACTATTTTTGGTTTGAGTTTACGTCAAGTGTTTTGTAAATAAAAATAATACACAGTTTTATTCCTTACTTCACTTGTTTATTTAAGCGTTAGATGTACATTTCGTTCACAAGGTGAACATGATCAATAACAAACAGTTTGTCAAAAACGAATTATTTGATCTGTATA
This sequence comes from Ontholestes murinus, assembly GCA_963969525.1. Lineage (NCBI taxonomy): Eukaryota > Metazoa > Arthropoda > Insecta > Coleoptera > Staphylinidae > Ontholestes > Ontholestes murinus. The sequence continues at coordinate 48,924,167 of OZ018391.1, read as the reverse complement.
AAGCTTTCGACTGTGTTTTCCCACCAAATTCTATTGAGAAAATTATATTTCTATAATATACAACCTGAAAGCTGTAGACTATTAAAGTCTTATCTTTCAGGAAGAACGCAATATATTGACTTAAATGGAAAAATATAAGATGCTTTGCTATTGAAACATGGGGTCCCGCAGGGTTCCATTCTAGGACTACTACTGTTTTTAATTTAGATTAACGACTTACCTTACTCCATCGCAAATGCAAATGATTTGCGAATACTTACTTTACCCTGCCTTTATATTCTGGAATGTTTGACTTATATAAAACATTTATCGCTATATACAAGTTGCTCTGATATAATAATTACCATACAAGGCAGGTGTCCCGTAACTACCCTAAATTCATCTGGTTAAGCAAATCGCGAACAGCAATAAGATTTAATGCAGTTAATTTTTATAATGTAAGCTCATCAAAGCATTCTTAATTAAAGATGCATTTTACAGGTGGGAGGAATATCTTAACTTCTATTTTAGCTTACAGATGTAGTTGTTTTGTGCAAAGTATTTTTATTTATTTATTTACTTGTTTAATTATTTTAAATTGTATTAATTAGTTAGACATATATTATATTTTCATGTTTTTATTAAATAACTTTTATTAATGTTTTAAATATTTTATGACTTGAATTACTATTTATTATCGGTTTTAACTTGTTTAAACTTATTTTACTTTTTGGGAATATTTTATCTGTGTATTTTATAGTTACCTTATATATGTAAATTATTTTATTAGCCTCTTAACCACTATTAGTGATTCTAGTACCTGGTCGTTCTATTGTCAACAGACTCATATACAGCCAGTAAAATTATTCAGGTATTTATTGAATTGTAATATGCATGAAAAAACATTATATGTGAATGCAACAATAAAATATTAATTTATTTCATTTATCTTTATTTATAACTTACGTTCTTTTTGTTTCTGTTGGAATGCCGTCTACTGGTATAGCAATATCTATTCTTTATCTTGGGATGAACTTTGACCATGTGACTATTTGAAAATAATTGCATGAAATTACATGTTTTTAAATAAAGTGTTGTATACCTAGTTAATTTATACTAACATTTCTACAATAATCAATGTTTTACAACACGTTAATAAAAATAATCAACCTGATTTTCTTAGTAGAAAAGAAGAACTAAAAACTTCAGTACTGAAACTGTCTTCATATTATAAAATAAATAAGAAATCGACAAGATAAATATTACACAAATTAACTTTCATCCATAGAAAAGGAAATGATTTATGAGCAATTAATGAATACCATGGCTATTAAGTGTTACATAAATATGGTATTTAAAAGTCGATATAAAATTTTCTTGTATATGTTAATGTTTTCGCTGCCTTTTATATATTTATTATGAATCAATATGGATGAATAGTCTTTCACATTAACTTTATGTTCTAGTTTTACGAATAAAATAAATAATATATTAGGAAGCACTACTACTCGTACTTATTTATAACTTAAATACATTCGACACTCTTTATAGTGCAATTTATCAAGCCCTAGAATATTATAATGAAATTTCATGTAAAAAGCCCTGCATACAGAGACCCTGTAAAATAGTAACACCCTATATATAGTTCATGTATAAATTTTTATGCATTTATTGAGATTTTAGCCACTTCGGGTTTCCTATTTAAATCGATTTCTGTGAGAAACCCGGAGAAAGGCCAATTTCATAATCCCGGGGAAAACCAATTTTATATGTAGTTGAGGCCTAGATTTATTCGCAAACAGGTTCAGTTCGTTTTTGTTTAAGAATCAGTTAAGATGCCCAAGCGAGTTTGTTTAAGTTTAGCTGAGAAAATTAAAGTTTTGGAGGAAGTTGATAAAAGCTGCAAAAAATTAATGTTGAAGTTGCGTTTCTCTGATAATAAAAGGTCGCGAAAGTATCATCAAGAAAACGAATGTTCTAAGCAGTCGAAACCGAGTGCTGGTGTGTTCTTAAATGAAACAGTTTTACGATGGTTTGAAGTGGCCCGTACGCATCAAAACATATCAATATCTGGAAATTTAATAAAGCAAAAGGCTCTACAATTTGCTAAAGAATTTAACTGGGTTAATTTTCAAGGTAGTAATTGAGTGCCTGGAAGACTCGCAATGCAATTGTTTTCAAGACGGTGTCCGGCAAGAGTGCAAGCGTTAGTCAGGAGGACTGTGCCATTTGGGTGAAATTGATTTAAAAAGTGTATTGAAAAAGTACGAGGCAAAAAACGCTTTCAATTGGGATGAAACCGGCAGGATGACTTCTGAGATTTTCGAAAGATGGATCAGAGAACTAGATGTTTATAGAAAATTGTCCTGCACAGCCAGTTACTGTAAGTAAAAAAATAACGAATATTAAACTGATCTTTTTCCACGAAACACGACCTCAAAATTGCAACCTATTATAAAAAAACATAAAACGTAAAACATCATTACCAAAACAGAATTAACCACAAAATTGTTAACGCGATTGATAACAATCTAAAAATGGATTACCCTTAAAGAGTGTATAGCCGAAGTCGCTAAAGTATGGAGTGAAAATGTTTCTCAGAAAACAAAGCTGCTTTTTTAAAGCAGGTTTTACTGAAAAAATTGACGAAAGGGAAGAAGAAGAGAAAATGAATCTCGCTACCTTAAAAAACAACGGGGTATTCCTTAAAAAACGGCTACCGTTGCTACCTTTACTTCAAATGAAGACGTCAAAAGTAACCCGAATCAATATTTTTATAAACAAAAACCAAAATTTTATTATATTATGTTTTGGGAACAATTATAAAAAGATGAAAAGATTGTTGACGGTGCGATAAAAATTCAATTAATAATTCAGATATTATTTACAACGTAGTCGTTTGCTTAAAGTGCATAAATTATTATATTGTTTTGATGACTGATAACGTTTGAAATACAAGGAGACAGAATTGCTATAAGACTGTCGTAGTTTGTGCATAAAACGCAATTATTCATTGTCAACAATTTATGTAGTAAACACTTAAATAAAACACTTACTATGTTTTTTACCACTAAAATGTATTGTAATGTAAATAAATATATTACAAGAACACGACTTAAGTTTCGACTTTTGAATGTCATTATCAAGTGAACAAATTAATGAAAAGTTTATATCTATATAGATATACACGTGAAGGTATGAAATTAATGTACAGAGAATAGTTAGAAAGAATTAAGCGTCATTAAGAGAATGCAGGTTTTTCAAAAGTGGTGTGTATATTAAATCGGTGCGTTCGTTTAAAAGAGGATTATTATTTTATTTGAAAATTTCGGCAAATTCAAGGAGATTAAGCTTAGCCCCTTTTGGACAGGAATGTAAGATTTTAATATTCTGAATTTCAGGGAAAGGGTGTTTACAATCTAAAGCGTGGATAGAAAAGGTGATGGTATTTTTATTTAGTCTAAATGCTAAATGTAATGGTTATCCAGTCAGCCTTAATCAAAATTTAATTACCAAAAAACGTTATTAAAACTCAATAACCAATATTTATCATAAAATTCCAAATTCGACCAAAAATGCATTCATTACGTTAACATATAATGGTGAATTTACTGAAAAAATAGCTCACACCCTTCGAAAAGAAAATCATTAAGTCACGTTTAGACAAAATAAACTATCAGTTTACTAGTTTCGAAACGAGACATTTCCATGCATTTAGTATATTTATATACAATAAATTATAGTGGCAAAAAACATAGTAAATGTTTTATTTAAGTGTTTATATCATGAATTACCATGTCCGGAATAAAACAAGTGTTAATCAGTGCTAATCTTTACCTAATATTAATATCTGTTTCCATTAACAGAGTAGCGCAACAAGCACTTTATTGAGTTGCTCAGTACTTTCCTGAATTATTACGAAATTTCTTTTACTAGAATAAATACATATTTTAATCCAAAAAAGTACGTTAGCGCCATTTTTGAACATAATAACAAAGCGTTTAAAATGTCATTGACATAAAAGGCCACTTAATCGAATTATTATTATGGAATATTTTGAGAATGTTTTAAACTGCTTTTGTGTTTTTAATTCAACTTAATTGCTAATCTAATAATTTAAGAGAAAAACGTACTAGCTAAGGAAGTTAAGCATAACTAAACTAAACTGATGCCAAAGTTTGAACATGTAATATTAAACCAAGTTCAATACTCATTTTTTTTGTTTTTTTTAATTTGTTTCGATTTAATATCAACTAGATCTAGCAGATTCATCATTTACAAGGATCTAGTACTGTACATTTTCTTATCGATCTTGCTCATCAAAGAATATTTGTAATAAAAATGATTCGGTGTTTAAAGTTAAATTTGAAAACATATGTAATTTCCACGGACAGAAACAGTAATTTTCAAATTTGGAACATTGTATTCAAGGCCGACATCCAAGTATAAAGACTCAGAATATGAAGCAATTGCTCGTTTGGTACGTTTAGGTGTCAAAAATTCAGGCCTATGTTACAGGTTGTTGATTTATTGCGATTTGTGAACATTGGTAACGACCAATTGAAATGAAACCATATTCAATTAATAATTATAATATAACATCCTGTTATGACAGACGAAATTTAAAAAATGGCGGATCTCTTATTAAGACAAGAGAAAATATATTCATTAGATGCCACTGCCATGTTTAAATGATATCTCTATCGAACAAATATGTTAATTGTCTGGTGTATTTTCAAGGGAATCTAAAAACGTCTTTATTGTTGTATATAGCCCACCAAATGGGAATTATGCTAATTTTCTCAATGTCATAGTTACTATGCTTTAGCTAATTTTGTGTAGATCTGTGGAGATTAATGTTTAATTTAATTCAATTAACAAAAGAGACACCCGGTTGTGTAATATTTTTGAGAGTTATGGTTTCTGGAAACTACCAATGCCACAAGAAAAACCCATGCATTGACAGCATGGTTCTGGTTCTGGTTTAAATCGATAGGAGGGCACAGAGTTCCCCACCACGTAGACCCCAATGGGACCTTTGTGCGTCCTCCCATCTGAGACTCTGAGGATGTCTGATGGACTTAGACATCCCTCTCTCATTGTGGATTTACGTAGGTTGGATAATACGGGGCAGTTTAGAAGTACATGCTCCGCGGTTTTCTCTTTTGCTCCATACCCTCTGCAGATAGGAATAGATTGTAGTCCCAGTTTTGTTCAGGTGTGATCGTAGGTCCTGTAAGAACCCCTACGACCTTCCGTAGGTTTTCTCTGGACAGTTGTATACAGTATCTGGCCGTTTTGGTGTTCATTGCGATGTTGTTTTTTGAGACTCTACAGCCAGGTATGTTGTCCCATCGCTCCTTGTGGCATCTGATTGATGCAGTTTTCAGTAGGGTACTCAGATCTAGCGGCAGAGAGGGGTTCGGTTCGCTTACCGTTTGTCCGGATGCCTTCCTCGCCAAGCCATCTGCTATTCTGTTCCCTCTGTTATTGTTGTATTCTTTTACCCAGCTTAGAGTTACTTCGTTGTCACGAGCCACTTCTTCCACGGCTTCGCAGCATTCCAACGTTAATGCTGAGGTTATTTTGCAGTTGGCAATGGACAATATTGCCGCTCTGCTTTTGCTGCATATAGTATACCCACGAGTTCCACCATTGTTGGTGTGCTTTAAGATAATAAGCACACCAACACACACCTTACCTATAGCAGTACTGTTTTTAAGGACAGGTTTTTGCAGAAAATTCCTATACTAGCCCCTGCTTTCGTTGACGACCCATCAGTGTATATGTGGATGTCTTTGTGCTTGCTTCCTACTCCTGAGTTTTCGAATCTCAGGTCTATTTGAAGCTTCCTGTTGAAAATGTATTTATCGAGGGATGTTGTCCACCGGCATCATAATCTCGTGATTACTTTTCCTTAAGATTATGTGGTGTTTACTTCCTCCGTTGCTTACAAGCCATGTCTTTGTTGCTCGAAGCCTTATTGATGCCGCTGCTGCCTGTTCTTTGATGAATATATATCCAAGGGTGACAGGTGCAGCAGGGCTTCCATAGCCGCTGTTGGTGTTATTCTCATGGCTCCTGTCGCGCTCAAAAGGGCGCTATGTTGAACGTGATCTAGGAGCCTTGCGGCTGATTTCGTGGTCGTTTTTGGCCACCATATTAATGATGCATATGTTAACATTGGCCGCAGTATGGCTGTGAAGATCCATAGGGCTACCTTTGAAGATAGTCCCCATGTTTTCCCCACAGCTCGTCTGCATTGCCAGATGGCTATGCATCCTTTCTTAGATCTCTCCGTCAGGTGGGCATTCCAGTTTAGTTTTTTGTCTAAAAGAATGCCCAAGTATATGACTCCATCTTTCAGGGTGAGTTCTTCGCCCCGAAAGCTTGGTGGTTTGAAATCTTTAATCTTTCTTCTCCTTGTGAATAGTACTAGTTCCGTTTTTGTCGGATTTACGGATAAACCTTGGTATGTGCACCATTTGTTTACTGTGTCAAGAGCATCTGACATACGTTTCGCTAGCATACTTTCCGAGTTGCCGGAAAGTAGGATCGTCACATCGTCGGCGTATCTTACCGTGTAGAACCCCGTTTATTCAGTGCCTCCAGTAGCTCGTCTACGACTAGGTTCCATAGTAGGGGAGACAGCACTCCTCCCTGTGTGCAACCCTTTGCGACCCGGCATACAAGTTTCGTGTCGTCTATTGAAATCTTGGCTCTCCTCCATTGCAGCATGTTGGAGATCCACTGGCTTAAAGCCACCGGAACTCCCCTGCGTCGAAGTGACGCTGTTAACTTTGGGAAGGAGGTCTTATCAAAGGCTCCTTCAATGTCCATAAAAGTCGCCATATTCTCGAATGATCTAAGTAAAGTAGGGAAAATTTTTACAGTAAATATAGAAATATTGAATCATATTGACCTAATATAGAAATCGATTATCCTTGCAGAAAATTACCATTGAGAAAGTTAATTAGACCTATTACCTAGTATAATGAAAAACTATTTTGCAATTATATGAGTATTGATTGGTGTGAGCTTAAGGCATTCTGAACTTGGTGTAAACAGAGCATGGAATATTTTAACTGAAAGAGTTGTTTTCTCATTCCATAAAGCATTTCCCAAAAAAGAGGTAAAATCACGTTAAAAGAAAATATAAATTTGAGATATCAAATTCTCAAAAGCGTGCAAACGAAAATTTTAATAAAATCATCGTCGAATTACACCAGGGCACTGTGGGATGTAGTAGCTTCGAAAAGACCAATAAAATATAAATGTAAACCATCTGCAAATATTACTGCAATTAATTTTTATAAATACTTTGCAACTGTGGCTGAGCCAGTAACAAACATATACTAAACTGCTGAAAAGAATATCTTGTGCAAAAGTTCGTAGCATTTTTCTTAAGTTGATATAAAAGTCACGCAAAGATTTATATGGGCTAAATATAAAAATTATAAAATTAGTACTAGATTTACTCATTAGCCCCATTACTAAACTTATTAATCGGTATATTAGAATGGGTGTGTTTCAAGACTCTCTAAAAATTGCTAAATTATTACCTATTTTTAATCACACAGAAAATCCCAATGAATATCGTCCCATATGTATTTTGCCTGTCTTGTCTAAAATTTTAGAATCAACATTAGTAGAGCAAGTAACTCTTTATCTAAATGAGAATAAAATATTAACACCAAACTAATTCAGTTTTAGAAAAGAGAAGTCAACTGTAGCAGCAATAGGACACTTTATTGAAGCTTTCAAAAATGAGGAAATAGTATTTGGCAACTATCAAGACCCAAGAAAAGCTTACGATTACACGAATCATTCCATCTTTCTGCGTCCAAATGCAGTCTACACTCTATATAGTGAAAGACCAAAACGCTGACCGAATTTTCACTATAGAGTTTTTCACTATATAAGGAATTACATATTAGAAAAGATTTTATTAAAAATTTGAAAGTTTAAATACATATCATGTACATAATGTACATACTGTACACATTAGATATGTACGTATAGGGCTAAATAGTACATATTAAATAAAAAGAATACATAATACAAAATCTGTTAATACACACATACATATGTACATTTAAAATTTGTTTAGTCTTGAGAAATGACTAAATAACATACTTATTGTGTACTAGGAAAAATAATCAGTTATTTTCTTTTGAACATTACTTCTGAAAAATAATTGTTGTTGAACAAAATTCTCGCATTTAGTGGCCAAAATCTCAATTAATGCATACAAATTTACATATATGAAATTCTGGTAAAAAATTTATTATATAGAGTGTTCCTATTTTACACATTTACTATATGCAGGGCTTTTTACATGAAATTTCATCAAAATATTTAAATTAAAATAAAATACATTTAAATCATATATTCATAGTACAGCACAATTATTTTAAAGCGAGATATTATTATTATTATTAATTTTATTTTTTTTAATATCTACAAAATTGCACTCTTGCATTTGTTTGTTAAATTAACCTGGGGAGAAAATACTTTCACATTTATAAAAATACATTGAATTTCCTATGGTGCGTTTTTCGACGCACCACCCGGTATATAGTTTCACTATAAACAGTGTCGACTGTAGTTGTAAATTAATTGTGTCATACCTTTTTATCTGGATACAAATGGTAGCTATAAAAGACTATATATCTGAACAAAAACAAATAAAAATTGGTGTGTCACAAGGAATTATATTTGGCCCATTGTTGTTTCTCATATATATTAATGATCTCCCCCTAAATATAGAATAGTCGTCAGTTGTACTGTACGCAGATAACACAACCATCTCATCATGCGCTATATCCTTAGATACTGCACTTAATAAATTGTAGACAGATGTGAACACCTCCACCGAGTGGTTTAATGCAAATAAATTAACCAAAACGGTTAATATGCTAATCACCTTAAAGCATATCCCTATTTCGTGCATGTCTGTCAAGTGTTGGGGAAATCCTTAGATCCGCATATGACTTGGAATAAGCAAAGAGCTGGGATGTAAACTATCAAAAAACGTATAAGAAACTGTTAAGAAATCTATGCAGAGCGGCAACTAGAGATGTACTCGTATCGGCCTACTATGGTTTCATACGTTCACATCTATCGTAAGAAATTCTTCTATGGGGATATTCTGCTATTTTAAATGACATTTTTAAAATTCAAAGTAGAGCCCTTATTGTTGTTGCAGGTGTAGTATATCGAGACGATTGTCGCATTTGGTTCTACAAGATCGGAATTTTATTACACATTAAATCCAATATGCATCTATATAATAAAAATAATTGTTTTCATAAATATGAGATAAATGATTTAATGTATTACCAAGAAGTGTCCGGGTTCATCAGTATACCAAATAAAAACTAAAAATCAAGATCTTCTTAATTAAGAATGCATTTATTACTTTTGACTAACTTTTTAACTACGCAATACCAAAATAATCTTGTTATTTTAAGATTATTCTGGGTTTTTAAATTGTTAATATGACCGTCCATTTTATTTACATTGATGCATTACATTTTCATCATTTTCAATTTTAAGTTGTAACATATAAACAAACCTAGTTTTAAATTTTATTTATTATTTCATATATTTTCAATTTCATGTTTATTTTTAAATACAACATTTTTGTCTGCATTCATAGAATTGATCTTATGTTTTTGTCTAAATTAAATTATATACATATATGATATTATTGGCTTCTTTAAAACAATTGTTATTGGCACCAAAAAACTATTATTATTATTATATTAAGGCAAAAAGTATAGGAATTTTAATATAGACCTCAGTAAAGCAAAAACGAAAACGATAAAATATATACAGGGACGAAATTGGATAACATTTATAAACATACTTTGGCAATAAAGAAAAACTAGAATTAAAAAAAACTTATCACTATTTGAATTAATCAAAACTATTTTAAATTTAACAATATTGTTTATAAACAGAATGAAGGCTTACCTATGGGTTCGCCTTTGTCCCCACTACTTGCAGAAATGTATGTGTCCGAATTTGAAGAACATACTAAATAATACAAACAATACTACAAAGTACTCAAACCATATATATCAGTGTGTGAGATATGTAGATGATGTATTTTGAATATTTATAGGGACCAATAGACAACTGAACCAACACCTTATATTTATGAACTCCAATAATATCCAATTCACTTTTGAAATCGAAGTAAATAACAAATTGAATTTTCTAGACCTAAAGATATGTAAAATAGTAAACCGACTCACTTATATTCTAAATATCCTAAATTTATAGGAAAGATAGTTTTAACGATGCAATAATACCGTCTGATTCATATTAATCTAATCAAGTCAAAATAAGCGTTTTTCATGGTGTAATGTCAGAAATTGATTTTAATAAAGAAGTGGATATTATTAAACAAATTGTTAACAATAATGGTTATAATTCAAATAAAGTAGATAACTTGAAAACGTAAAGTTTCTTTATTGAAATTAATGTATGCCGGAGTAGCTCGACTAAAACCTAAAATATTCTATTAATTAAATTATTAATGCTAATTAAAACACTTTGTTTGTATAACACTGTATTTATTTTGTGACTATAGTTTCGGTAACTAAACGTACCATTATCAAACATAAAGCAAAATAAATACAGTGTTATACAAACAAAGTTAAATTGTTTTATAATTAAAACACTAATGTGTTCAACATGTATAACGAAGTAGATGAAATAAATAAAATTATTAATGTCTTAAAAATAAGTAATCTCCTACATAAATATTAGTAAGATATGTGTCAACAAAAACAACTTAAAGTCGATGTTAGTTAATAATAAAGATAAGGATTAAATGAATATAAAAAATCTATATTAGCTAAGAACCCATAAACGGGCTTTACAAGGCACTGTATTGATAACAACCACCTTTTTGACCCATCTCAATTTAAAATTTTGAGATAAAAGTAAAAAATTAAATTGCTGAGAAGTTTTCCACATAAAGAAAGCTTTAAATTTCGGAAAACTTGTTACTAATGATAATCTGGAAATTTCAAACTTCCCCGCTGCTCAATACATTTATTATATCTGTCCCGAAGTAGGCTTAAGTGAACTAGGTATATAAAAGAGCTGTAAATAGGTAAATTTTAGTAATCGTAAAACCCCTTTGATTCGTGTGATCGAAACTAGTTAGGGAAGTTAAATAAAAAAAATGGTGAAACAAATAGAACCAAAAATTAGATTGTTAATCAGTAGCAAAGCATTATAATGATGATAAAAAATTATTATACAAAACTGTAAAAAAGAATAATATATATTACTCTGGCAACATGTAAGAAATCAAACATCGCAACAAACCATAAATAATAGGTACACATCTTTTAGGCAAAGAAAATGATATAAATAACTATAATAAAACCGGCTATAATAGAATATGAGAAAATTCCAAATCCTTGTTTTATTTTAACATATACAGATGTTGCATCTGCAACAGAATAAAAAAAACTAGAAAATCGCGATTTCAATGAAATTCTACTAAAGCGTGTGTGTGATTATTAGCCTGGCTCCAATGACTTTAATTAATTTCCATTAGCTTAGAAATCTGATTTTTTCAAATTGTCTAAATGAGGGTAATAAAACGCCTATTCACAAAAAAAATCCTGAATAAAGTTGTTAATTGTAGAAAAATTACTATTTTACTTCTAAAAATTATTTTAATATTTACCTACAAAGTGCTTGGCTATCTAATATGTTATTTTTTTAAGAAATAATTAGTTTCATGATGCACAAAATGAATATATTGCTAGTAAATCAAGAAAAATATTATTTAACAGATATTATAAAAGGTTTGGAAAGGTCGAAAATTTTAATAGGTATTTTTTGGACTTGACTTCGATACACTCAGTCACTAGGTCTTACTAGAAAAACTTTAATACTCTAGACTTAGAGGTATAGGACACACATAAAACTAAAATTAATAATAATATTTTAATATAGAACTTTAACAATAAAACAACTTATATATTAATTTAATGCTTCACTCGGTGATAAATGAAAAGCAAGCAAGAGGGATAGTAGGATAGCAGTACCCGTTTGCACCATGTTAAGCGCTGGCGAATAGCCAGACATGTACTAATATGTTCAGTTGCATTTTAGCAGTCTTTGTGAAAAGTTTGGTCTCGCTGGTATTGATTGTGCTGTTTATAATATTCAAAAAATAAAGAAGACCGAAATTGAAATTAACTTTAAAATTAAGTTAAATTTCATCGGCAAATGAAGGATTTGTGTAGAGAAAATGTTATAGATGAGTCTGTTCGCCGCTGGTGTAGCCATTTCAATTTAGTAAGAGAGAACACCTATGATGACTTTAGAGATACTACGGACGAACTGGTGAGTTCAATGAACGAATTCGTGAAGAAAGATCGGCGCGTTACATTTGATGAGATCAGTGAATATTTTTACAATGTTTTACAAACAGTGAAATTTTTGAAAACCACCTGCATTATTCGAAAATTTGTGCAAGGTGGGTTGCTCGCATGCTTACTGATGAACATAAAGCCACGCGTACGGCTGTAGCAAAACGCTGTTGGAACGTTGACGAAACATTGGTTTACTATGCAAAACCTGAGAGATAATCAATTGAGTGGCATCACACTCATTTACCAAACATCAAAAAATAAGTCAAAACGGTAATATCTACTCGGAAAGTCGTGCCAACTATTTCATGCATTATGAAACAATATCAATGTTGTTGCATATTGTGTAATACTGAAGATATTGCGGCGGGCGAATCATAATTGACGATGATTTAAGATATTTTAGTAATTGTAATGGGATAATAAAATAAAAGGTTTTGTCATTTTCATAATAATAACTAATTATCGTTAAGTTTTTCAAATCATTTTATTGCATTATTTGCACAATTGCCCGCAATAAATAATGCAACAAATTACATGCAAACCCTATTTACAATAAATTTACAATGGTGAGGGTGCTTTTGTAGTATACCCAAAAATAAACCGATTTCTTCACGTTATACGTATATATTTTTAAATTTTTACACCCTACGCCCAAAAAATAAATTAATTCTGTACGTTATATGTACTAATAATTTTAAGGGTGAATCAGGGATATTTTGAAAGAATTATGAAGAATGTTATGAACTTTCTGACAGGCAATGTGATTATGATAAAATATTCGAAACATATTTACGCCTTAGTCTAAAAATAAATTATTATTACAAGTATGTCATACGTACTCGTAATTTACCCTATGAATGTTTAATGGGAAATATAAAAATCTTTATGAGTTTTTCTAATAGAGAAAGCCTACCTGAATACGAATATGATTATGATGAGGAATTCGGAATATATCCACAACTTACATAGGAAGACAGTTGAATGAATTAAACTAATTATTGAGGGAAATAATTGCTAGGTTGAATTTATAATATATTTATTTAGTGTTCTATTGGAACGATAAATAACATATTAATATAATTAGATTATTATTATTTCAAAATGTTTCACCAAGAGGTAAATTAGAAAATCGTTAAATGATTATTTTGTTTTAATGACGGATAATATTTATTTTTTTACTTCCATTGCTGAAATCTATTGCTAATTTCACGCCAGTGTGAAAATTTAGTATTTATAGAAAACTCCCAAAAGACATTGTTTTCTAATTTTCACTAATAATAAAGCTGAAAGTACCATTAACATTAATAATTGGCTTAGTAAGCGAACCCAAATTGTTGTTTTTTCGTCAAAGTGTTATTTTTCACTGTCTCTTAAACGTCTTGTTTCTAAGAAGTAGGATTCAATGAATGATTCTTCAGATAAATTCACTTTCAACACGTTTGCATTTTCATACTTAACGTTGTTATCTCTTGAATGCTGCTATTCCAGTCATTTCCCATCAGCTTTGTTTAATACATCAGCAAGCATAATATTTCCTACTCTTAAAAAGCCGCCTGCTTTGCAAGAAAATAATATTGCTACGCAAATTGTATTGTCTGTTGATTACTTCTAGACCTGTTTAATAAATATTGTTCATGTATATATAATGATTTTATTTCTAATATAAACCACTTTTTAAAATTATGTTCTTTATTTTAAACTTATAATATACAAATAGGTTAAGAAATAATAACACTTTGCTAGTATCACGAATTTTTACACTTTTTATTGTGACTAGTTTGTATTGGATAGGATGTTGTGAATCAGATGGGATTATGGCATCAGTGAACGATGGTTTTCTGTAAATGTCAAAAAATGCCCTAATCCCATCTGATTCACAACATCCTATCCAATACAAACATGCCGCTTTTAATTCAATGCTGGAAAAAGAAATCAAAATTATAAAAGAACTAGCACAAAATAATGGATATTCGAGTAAAACAATCGACATACTAATAAATAAAAAAGATAAACAGCAATCAAGGCAACTGTTATATTACGGAAACCCGCAAAAATAGATATTAAGAAAATAGTCACCATTCCATATTACGGTAAAATCAGCAACCAAATTAAAAAACAACTTCAAAAACACAATGTTAAAGTACTTTTCAAAATAGAGAATAAATTAAACAACTTGATATTTAATCATAAACAAAAAATTGAGAGAATGAAAAGATCAGGAGTGTATAAATTAAAGTGCGGCTCATGTCCTTCAATTTATATAGGCCAGTCTGGTCGGAATTTTGATATCCGCCTTAAAGAACATCTCAACTCATATGTCAACAAAAAACAAAATTCAACATTCGCGAATCACATGCTTGACAATAACCGTATTCCAGATTCAAATCCGTTAGAAATATTACATTTCGCTGAAAAAGGCCTAAGACCTGGAATCGTTGGAAATCCACAAAAACAAATCCGGAAAACCCCCTAATGAACGACCAAACAGATTTAATATACACGCCATTATTTAATGCGATTTTGTAAAAGTGTTTACCTGCGCCACCCTAATATATAAGTACCGAATTGTAATTGTAATTTATTGTATTCGTTTGATAATGTCCGAATAGGACGAAACTAGTCACAATAAAAAGTGTAAAAATTCGTGATACTAGCAAAGTGTTATTATATCTTAACCTATTTCGTAATCAAGATGTATCACAAAGTCATGGCTTCAACAATCAATCATATTATAATCGTTGATTGAAATATTTCAATCAACGTTATAATATACAATTTTCGTTAATGTTTATATTATTAATTATGTACTTATTTGTTGCAATTGATTATTTTATATTTGATTATCGTAATTTGTTATAGGACAGTGAAAATAATTTGTTTTATTTTAATTAATAGCTACTCTATATTCATTATTATGCTTGTGCATTTATTACATAACTATTACGAATAAAAGCACGCACATATTATTATTATTATATGCTAGAATAATAATAATACGTGCGTGCGTACATTCGTAACAATTATTATTAATCGCAGCGAGTGGCCATATGATTCTGCAGATGTTGTTGAAGTATTTAGAACAAATATGCGCATTAAAGGAGCCGAGGAATTAAATAAAAGTGTAGCTGGCCACTGCTGTAATTACGTTCCCATTCGATAACAATCAAACGGAAATGAGAAATGTAACTATCTCGTAAACACGTAACATATAAGCGCAGTCAAGATTTACGTCTTGTGTTTAAGGGAGATTCGTGTTTTAAAATGGAAACCGGCAAATCTCCATTTTATTATATGCACATTTATAGAATAATTGCATTTCCGCTCGCGGTATTATTAATATAATTCTTGTGAAGTGATAGATAATGTTCAAGGTTCAAGTAATTAACAAATATATAAATATCCATTTTCATTTTCAGAATAATTAAAAATTCCATATGTTAAATAATCGTCGACCATATCTTCATTATTTAAAATTAATTTACTGAACGTACTAGGTAGTAATATACGATTAAAATCGTAAAATGTATCTATTGTAAACATATTCATAATCATTCATGTTAAACCATTACAATAAAATATATAAATAATTACCAATTTTCTTTAGACTCCATGTTATATAAATATTTATGTTTAAAATCAATTTTATAATAAAGCTGTACTGAAGAGATTGAAATATCGAAACACGTGTCTACAGATGGTTATAAAATTGAGTATTGAATTATTTAATTGCTTTTGCTAATTTATTTTTAATTACATCAACCTAAATTCATTTCTTTTTCCAAATTACCATAGTATAGTCACTCACAAACTATTTTAACGTACATTCAATAATTTTTAGTTCAATCATAATGATGGTTGCGACCGTTACTATGTGGTAATTCATAATGAACAATGAATAAAACGCTTACTATGTTTTTAACCACCATAATTTATTATAATATATAATATATTACAATTTGTACGACTTAAGTTTCGACTTTTGACGGTCATTATCAAGTGAACAAATTAACGAAAAAATTGCATTTAAATAGATTTTGACAATTGAGTGAGGGGAGCAAACGATTTACGGCGAACAGGTGCAAAAGATTAAGATTAAGATTATAAAATTTTGAAAAGCGGTGTGTGTACTAAATCGGTTTGCTCGTTTAACAGGTTAATGAGGGGATTACGATTACGTTTGAAAATTTCCGCGGATTCCAGGAGATTAAGCTTTGTACCTTTTGAACATTTATGTAAAATTTTAAGATTATGAATTTCGGGGAATGAATGTTTACATTCTAACGCGTGATTAGAAAAAGAACTGGAATTTTGATTTAGCCGGAATGCGCGGAAATGTTCAGCGTATCGTTTTTCAAAACTGCGGCCCGTTTGTCCTACATACACACTATTGCACTCGGAACATGGAATTTCATACACACCTGATGTCTTTAAGGGGTTGATTTTATCTTTTGAATTGAACAATAAATTGGATAGTTTGCAAGCGCGATTTGATGATTTTGTTTTCGAAGAAAAAAAAAAATTTTATAATCTTAATCTTAATCTTTTGCACCTGTTCGCCGTAAATCGTTTTGCTCCCCTCACTCAATTGTCAAAATCTATTTAAATGTAATTTTTTTCGTTAATTTGTTCACTTGATAATGACCGTCAAAAGTCGAAACTTAAGTCGTACAAATTGTAATATATTTATATATTATAATAAATTATAGTGGTTAAAAACATAGTAAGCGTTTTATTCATTGTTCATTTTTAGTTCATTTTACAGAAAGAAATACGTTCAAACTAGTGTTGCTTTGATAGCCTTGCTATTTTGTAACACGCAAATTACTTTTGTATTATTCAATGTCTGTCGAAGTATTAGCTAGAGAAGTAGTTGTTTCAAAAGTGATTTGTTCTTGTAGTCTTAATAAGACTCATTTGTTGTAGATTTTACGAATATATTTTCGTGTTTTTTCTATTTATTAG
>OZ018391.1:48859187-48906619 GCA_963969525.1 Ontholestes murinus | reverse complement strand
GTCTAGAAAGAAATTAAAGTGCTTTTGGTAATGTTATAGCATGTGTAATTAATAGAAGCAGATTTTAATTTTACGGATGTATTAGAACGGAATTGCTTAATAATGAATATGGTATGTGGAGGGATATTATTTTGTATAATAAGCCTTGATGCCACACATAGTCAAAAGCTTTCAGGACATCTAGAAATTGAGCTGCAGAGGCTCTACCTTCAAAGTGAGAAGTGTGTATATTTGAGGCTAGGATGGTAAGTGGAAGAGAAGTTGATTAACGGGGAAGAAAACCAAATTGTCATTTGGGAAGGTTGATGTTTTTGATAAGGAATTCATAGATTTTACCAATAATAGGTAGGAATATGGTGTTATGATAGCAGAATAGTAAAGGAGATGGTTGATCGAATTAGGGGATTTAAAATCTTATTTTTTAATGTAGTTTACCCTATATTATAGTATGATATTGTTTATGTCGCCAAAATATAGAAGTATTTTTATTATTGTAAGTGTTGATAAAAAAATTTATTGTAATTATTATTATATTATTAAATTATTTATTACCATTGCAGCAATTTATAAAAAGCGATTTAAGAAATTATATTTAATTTAATTATTTAACAAATAAAAATATTTAGTAAATACAATTTTTGTCTAAAAGCTGTCATTTTTGTTATATTACATAAACTAAAGTTTAAATAATAAATAACTATATTTGTTAGAAAAATATCGTACCTATCAACAGAAGCTACACGCATGTAATTTTCAAAAATTGTTGAATTCGTTTCGGGAGAATTAAAAATAATCTAATTGATACTGGTAGAGCTATACTCTTGATGGCACGAGATATGTAGATTCGATTGGGTAAAACACTTGTTAAGTTCCATAATATTTTTATTTTCAGTTGCCTGACACGTGTTTCAATCATTCCTGATTTTCAAAGTACAAACATTTGTCACGTGTCAGGCAACTGAAAATAAAAATATTATGGAACTTAACAAGTGTTTTACCCAATCTAATTTAAAAATAATCACTTATACTTAAATATTGATTTTAAACTAATGCAAATAATATAATTAATTATTATTCAATTGGCTTTTCTATGATAATGGGTCAAATGAATTACAATAGGATATGTTTTAAAAGTTTGGAGTATTATTGACATTATTTGTTTGAATTATAGATTACTTTTCAAAATAAATGATAATAAATTAGAATATTGAATATTTAACAATAAGAAAGATTATGGAATTATATGAAAATTATATCTACGTGAAAAGAAATATAACATCAAAGTATTAACATGGTATGTTTTTAATTATATAAAAACTAAAACAATTTTTTTATTTATTTTATTTTAATTTAATTAAGAGTAGCGTATATATTTTTTGTTAATTGTTTGATACTTAAGGCGTTTACTTCGTAAATTATATATAAAATAATAAAATAAATATTCTGTTAACATCTCCATGATTTTAGAGATTATATTATATTTCGATCGTCATTATCAAACTAGAAATGAATTAACAAAACAAATATCACATACATATTTGTAAAAAAAGAATTTGTGGGAAATGTAATAAACAAGCCTGTTCTGTAGGGAAAAGCCTTTATAATTCTTACTTTATATACATTGAAGATTTTAATAAGTGCATTTTCGTTTGAGGGACAAATAAGTCCTATAAATTACAATAAATAATTCTTAAAAAGTAAAAATTAGAAAATTTTAAAGTTGTAACAAGAAAGAAATTTTAAATTTTCTAAAATTAAATAAATGTAAAATTAATCTAATTATGTAAAATACAATTTTAAAAACAATTATTTTAATGACATTTAATTTATTATTCATAAGATAAAATAATACGTTTTATAGTTTTATAGCAATATATTTTTGATCTAATTGAATAGAAATCTACACCTCTACATCTATTTATTGTATAAATATATTCATATTTATATTTTATATTAAATTAAAATTAAAATTTGTACTTACATGTAAGTGTTATGAGTATCAAAAATCCCAGAGAGAACGTTTTTATCATGATTTCTGTTAATTAATTCGCACAATATCAGCCTTTAGAATGTACGGCTACCACAACACTGGCGAAGACAAACTTTGCCGGCCAGTTTCAAATTATGAAACGTTTGCATACTTTATAATAAACGCTGAAACGCAAACTTCTCAGTCGTGCTCTTTTCATTGTACACAAACATATTATTCATGCAATATTTCAGTCGCATCGGCATTATATTACATTAGTATAATGCAGCCTCCAAAGAATTAACAGTAGACGTATTTATTTATATAATTATATTTGTGCTGTATAGTCTGAACGTGTGAATTTAACATTTTGTCAAATAATAGATGTAATAAAATGAATTATTAATATTTATAATGTATTGAATAAAAGTTTTATATTGAGCCAGAATCAATTAAAATTGTGCCATATTTGAGTTTTTAATAAATAATAGATAGATGTACTTATCCAAATTTCTTCTTCAAGTGAATTGACGCCTGTAATCATGTAGACATAACACCAATCAATAAACACTCAATAATTTATAAAGTGGGTCATAATATCATATTAAATATTCAATGTTATATCTATACATAAATTAGAATTATTTTACTTGTAAAAGGGGTTGATTTAATTATTTATCTTTTTTCATTCAAACAAACAAATTAAGATAGATTTTGAGTTCGTTCATAAAAATACATATAGGTAGATTAATTAATAATTATCGCATTCATATTAAGATTAAACTAGAAAATCGTTATCATCCTTAAAATATTTTATGTAATTATTTGTTCTATAGGCTATAGACCCGAAATCTTTCAGTCTGGCGAGTTTAGTAGTTAGTCTCCCGTGATTATGATGGTGAAGATGAAAGTCGATATGAATTATGAAAGAATTTTATGAACTAGATGATTGCGGTAGAATGATGTTTGATTTTAGGAGTGTTTAAAGGATTGCGGGATTAACATTTATGCTTTAGAATATCGTGGATATACGAATTTAAAGAAAAATAAATAATCACACGTAATACCATAAGTGATGGCAATTTACTCGAATAAATTTTGTTTTGGTATGAAAGTTTGTTTCTTATCAATTTTAATGAGAACAAATGTCATGAAAAAATCATGAGCCGCTGGCGAGCTAAAGATAATAAGGCAAATTGTGAAGGAATACAACAGCTTTCAGTAAAAGCTGTAAAAACACTCAAAGGCGAGACTGCCAGCAGCGCACATTCGATGCAGAGAAAAGAAATCCACCCAGTCGTATAGTGATATTAAAATTCAACAAGACATAATATTGCACCTTCTGATACAATTTAAATTTAAAAACCAAATAACCAATGGATACAAGAAATAAGGAAATTATCGGAACTGCGAAGCCGAAGAACTGAAAACTTTAGGCCATTCTAAAGAAGACGTGGTTTTTTATCAAGCAAGTTGGTGAACCAGAAGAAATGAAAGAACACATTAAAAGCATCATTAATTCCACAAATTTTACGTGCAATAAAATAGTTTTAAGTGATTCCTAAAATTTAAAATTAATGCGGATTTCAAACATTATGAAAAACGAATAGAGCTTTAAAAGGTGCTAATAAATTTTTTATTAGCAGTGCTTCCAATAACATAAAAGCAATGTGAAAAATTATAAATAATAAACGTAACAAAATTGAAGAAAAATGTGATATTAATCTCAATATTTTAATAGTAATTAAGGTACCAAGGGCATTATTTCCTACAACGCCCCGTGGTGCCTTCAATATTTTATGTCCCCGGAAGTATGATGTAATATTATATTCTATTTTCATAGTATGTAAACAATTATTAAAAATATAAAGTCAATAAAACAATGTTGTCTTGCCTGTCATTGAATTTCAATTCGGAAATTTATGTTCACTTTGAGTAAGAATAGCTGCTGAACAGAGTCAATAAAAACAAGAGCAGAAATGGCAAGACAAGCATTACTGTCGAAGAAATCTTCTCCAGTGTATGAGAAGGAATACATTTATTTCATAAATTGGAGAAAGATATACAAAGTAGAAGTAAAAGAAGTTTGCGAAATGGAACTGTTGGCATACTTTCAAGAGATATCACAGACATTTACGCCGAACTCTATGTGGACCAAATTTTCAATGTTATTATTGAACTAGTTTTGTTGTTTAAATGAATTATGAAAAATAATGCCCTAGGGTGTATTATAAAAATTCTAACGCCCTAGGGCGTTTGATAACAAAAATCAGGGTAATTATTTTCAATTAATATCATAGGGGGACATAAATAACCTTTTTCTAAATATAGTCAAAAAGTTAACTATATCTAAAGCTGGTACAATTAAATTAATGGCCGAAGTAAATATTAGTCGGGCAAAAACAGTTTCACTTTTAAGAGATATAAAAAATCTCAAAAACTCAAAAAGCCGGAGTATTTATGGTATAACCACAGTACCATTAAAAAAAGTTGTTAATGTCATTATTATTCCTTTAAAAAAATTAATAAATGCATGTATAAATAGCGGTACCTTCCCTATCTCATAAAAACTATCTTGAATAATGCAAAATTTCAAATATGGAAGCAAACTGGATGCTAATAATTATATACCTATTTAAATGTATCAATCAATTTATCTATTGTACTTTCAAAATAATATTCAAAATACATATATAATAACACTTTCTTACAAAACAATTGATTGCACATGGAAAGGCTCGAGTTCATAAAACTATGATCTTCCACTCTTGCCTACTGTTGCTGTCACATAAGGTCTCTTTGGTGAAGGTTGTTCCACGAATTTCTTGCCAAGTGTGGCTTATATTCCTATGAAGAGAGGACTTCAATTATATTAGTTATGTCATTTTTGACAGTTAATTACACAATAGTATATTGTATAATGAGCATACAATGATACCCATTGCCCACGAGTATGAAATTTGCTGCATGAGCCGAAGGCTAGTGCAGCAATTCATACGAGTGGGCAATGGTCATTGTATGCGAATTGTACACTATACTTTTTCGACGATTATACATATGAATTAAAAAATTCAAATATAGATTTCTACTAATTGACATTGAACAAAATTTTATTTATTAAAAATATACGTGATATTGATACAGTTATGAAATGTTCTTGGAGATCATGTATATGATGGAACATTTACCGTAGGGTTTAATTTTGTAACAAAACTACTCTTACTATTATTACTTACCATTATTTTGCGTAAATTTCAACACACTCGCAATTTTATTTTGACGTTTAATTTTACGTCAGAAAAGTCAACTCAAAAATCAAATGTTATAATGTTCGTATAATATTTGCGTGTAATTGAAAAACGTTATTTTTTGAATTTAAGGATATAATAATAATAATAATAATAATAATCTTTATTCCGTAGACCATATAGTGTACACAATATACATTTATAGTACTGGAAGCGTCAATATACAAACTTAAAGTATTATTTCTTACATAATATCATCACATAAATTATAAAACAATTTTTCACATGTATTAATTATAAAAAACGTTTAGTCTGATTCAATATTAATATTATTAATACTATGTTATTGTAATATCCCTCTCCTGTTTAACTATTGTAGCACTAGTGCTCCAATCTTTTAATGAGAAGATTTGCTTTTTCTCTATACACACTGAGTCTGTTGGTTCTTTTCATTTATCTTATTCTGCTCTAATGCGGTGGTTAAATCTTGTGATTTATTTAAAAGCGTTGTATTGTCTGCACATAAGAAATATGTTGAGTTTTTATTTGCAAATGTAAGGCGAAGAGCTGCAAATAAAGTGTGTCGATATACTTATCTTCTAAGGCAGCTCAAAAACTGTTTGCCTAGGTCGGCCATACGTACTGCTTTTTTCTCGCTATGACAATCATACTTAGAATTCTGGCTTAAGGTTATCCAGCAATAATCAAAAAATTATGTCGATTGCAGCATAGAGGTGTAAGAATCATTGCAGACTTAAATTACTAAGAAGATTGTAGAAATGGTTTCATCCCTTTGGGTATCATGACTCTACCTTCTATTTATATTCGAGAATGTCTCTTATACATACGTGAAAATATTGACTTATATCTCCATCATAATGAGATACACACACATAATACAATAGCTAATACCAATATCCATCCTCGCCTTTCAAATTCTCAAACCGGTACTAAATATTATGGGCCTAAAATATTGAATAAACTTCCAGAATCAATCGAACAATTAAACTTGCCGCAAATTAAATGAATTATTAAATTATACTTGCTGTCTAATGCATTCTATAGTAGGTAGCCGATAATTATGCAATATCGATTAAATAATTAAAAACCTTGCTATTCAATGGCTTAAAATACTCTGGCAATTTTGAGCATTAAGATGTTATTTTATAAATGCTGTTTATTTATTTTCTTATTAATACAAATATAGATTTTATTTTATTATTTATTTAATTTTTTATTAATACAATTATATATAAGTCCTTTACATTGTAGAAAATTAACTAATAATTAGAAAAAATACGAAAATATTTCGTAAAATCTACAAAAAATGAGTCTTATTAAGACTACAAGAACAAATCACTTTTGAAACAACTACTTCTCTAGCTAGTACCTCGACAGACATTGAATAATACAAAAGTAATTTGCGTCTTCATTAAAATAGAAGATTGAAATCGGCCGTAAGTATTCTAACTTTCGGCGGTTGATATGCCGAGGTGATTTTGATGAGACCGTGAATGGAATTTACAACTGCTGTAACGTCGATGTTTGTTAGGGCATCCAACGGAATAAATGAGTTTTCTAGCGATCTTTTGATGTGTGATCAAAGTGGTCTAGTGCCTCTTTTGTTAGATGTAGTTTTATTCATAAAGTAGGAATAAAACACGAGAATTTTTGGTTCCTGGGTGTTCCTTAAATGAGTTTCATTGACGAGCATGATATTAAGATCGTTTTCGTTAATGAAAAGCTTAAGCTCTGGGATTCGGTCTCGGAGGACCTTCGCATTCCAAAAGGAAATGCAAATAAATTCAGGTGAATTATTCTTGTTGGTGTTATCTGTCATTATCGGTATATGTCCAATGTTTGGAGCATATTATTGGCTTTTACCAAAAACTTGCGCAAACACACGTCTTAGTATCTTTTTATCTTCCTTGGAAGACAATAATTTCATAATCTTAGCGTAAATAAACGTGGCTGAGCATATTTCGGGCTCAGAAGACTTTTTGGTCGTCGGCTTATCCGGACCTTTAATTATTTGCGAGAAGCGGATATTCTCTCGATTCGTGGAAAACTTATTCTGCCCTGTGTTACCGGCGTTCAGTTTACCTGAACGTCGTAACAAATGCGTAATTATATTTTAATCCATTTTATGAGCTAACCATTGCTCCTAATAATAATTTGCATAAATTCCGCATTATTGAAATAATCCAAACGAGATAATTTTCCAAAATATGCAGCTGCCAGTGCGGAACAATAGGACGGGCCCTTTTCGGCGATGAGGATCATTACCTGTTCCCGGAATTGCGGGGCCTACGTGACCGAAACAAAGCCGCGGTACCCAAGATCACCGTATAAAACCAGGCCCTGACCTTCGCACTTTACCACTCGTCTGCCATCAGCAGCGGCGGTGTGCCGCCTCCAGTGCGTGTTGGTTCTAGAAAGTACCGCCGGTGCTACTTCCTTGCCAGTCCACCACCGGACATCTTCCGCGTTCACCGTTAACACCTGTCGTAATTATTTGTTTTTCAATCAAACGGAAGAAACACCTTACAGCCTCTATATCTGGCTGTGTGCTTGCCACCACAATTGGCACAAGTGCATTTAGAGTCTGCTGCGATTGAGCAGGTGCACACTTGACACAGATAAATGTAGCCCGGCAGTGCGCCTGGGTATGACCGAATCCAGTTTGTGACATTGTTGCTGGACATCTTTGAGGTGTTGCTGCTACTGCCAGATCACATTGCCCTTCTGTACAGAGGGGCTATCACTGTTAACCTGGTGAACAAACTGCAGGTCGCCCTCCACTCGTACGAGGAGTGGGCTAACAAATGGCGATTTGCAATCAGCACTGAAAAAAGTGTAGCAATGCACTTTTAAAAGCCGCGGGCGTGAGTCATTATTTCGCCCGAATTTACATACGCGTATATCACAATTCCGAACACTAATGAGATCAAATACTTCGGATTTTTTTTGGCCGATTATCAACTACAAGTCAAAGCTTTCCTATAAGAACAGAACAAAATTATATATACATTGATGTGATTGACACTTGCTTTGCTACACTCTTGATAAAACATATAACTCACTGGATAGGAATTAGGAATTATACATTGATGATCAGGTCGTAACTCACATATGCTGCTTCTCTATGGAGTTACTGCAAACCCTCTCAAATGGTTCTAACACTAACAAACCATACGTTAATAATGAATGACAGAGTACGAAATATGCAGTTCTAACAATTTCTGGGGAAAGACGACGGATCAGATTCCTCAGCAAATAAATATTTTTAGTAAATTTATTTGTATCGATGTGAAAATGTAACCCAAGAAACTTAATATGTTACCGGCGCAAAGCACCGTCAACTATCAGAAACTTGTGTTGCTTCATTTTCCAAATGAGTAAAGTTCGCGCCACACCGTAATCTGTTATTTTTTTGTAGAGAACAGCGCCCCTATATCATGATAGCTCAACTTCGTGTCGAAAAGCCCCTCTCAGCCGAAAAGGTAAAACTGAATTCTGCCGCCGTCCAAGCCGTCCCGCCAAGGGTGTCCAAAATTCCCGGAATCCTGTGTTCGCCACATCTGCGAAGGGTCGCAACTACCTGCGACCGAACGGACCGAGCGGGCGAAGCGCACGTGTGAAGAACAAAAGGACGGGAAGTGACGTCACGGCGAAAGTTACTTACATCATCTCCACCGTTCGCGAATATTTGCGTATGGAGTCCACACACGCGAAATCCACATGGGACATCGGATGGCTGAGAGGAAGGCGATTCGAACGACACCAAACACGAAGTGGTTAACCCTACGTCGAACGATGTTAACCACGAGCTGTCATGATATATAATTATTAATATTTAGTAATTGCAAATATGCAAATTGGGTTAATTAAGCCAAAACGGGCGCTATATCTAACATATATTTCTGTAAATCCATTAGGCCTACCTTTTCGGTACGTCGAAGGTAAAACGTACCTGTAGCTACCTGTAACCTACAGGTAGCGCGATAATTCGGGGATGCCCAGGTGTGGTATCTTCGCGCACACTTATAGGATATTAGTAATATCAAATTAGTTAATCAATAAATAACATAATTATTAATTTGGTGGATCGACGAGAGTTCGGCGGTCGCTAGAGGGGTGTGAAAGGAAGAGGGATGACCACCGACCGAATAAATACCGCCTGCTTCCTACAATAAGGCCTGTTTTAAAAACAGTCTTTCTTCAGAAACAGTCTTGACTTTCTGTTGAAATCGTCGGTCCATTTAAGTGTCTGTGTGTATCTGACTGTTGTTATTATCGTCGAGACCCAGGTCATTTTTTGTAAATTAACGTTTAATTTTTCCTCTTGTGTAAGTGTTAGTTTAATCTTGTTTTGTTTCTTTTTTTTGTTGTTGTGTTCGTGTGTAAATATTATATCATTGGTTTCAATTTTAATATACATAGTCATTCATGTTCAAACGAATATTATTTCAAAATTTACCTCTCTTTGATAATCTTTAGTGCTCTACCCTGAACTATCGGTGCAGTTGTCAGGGCAGGAACGTAATCAAGCCGAGTTACTTGTTTTTTTTTTTGTAAATTATTACCGTTCCCAGAGGTTCTCCTCACCTTCGGCCGAAGCCCGAAGGAGCCTCCTGATAACAAATAGAACTTATGTCTAATTTCTCTTCATGTTCCCTCAATGCAAATAATAATCTAGCTGCTTTTGATCGTTCATGCTAAACTGATTTGCTGCAAAAAAGGACTTTGACTTGTTTCGCACTACACGCTCATTTGTTAAACCCTTAAGTGAATGATTCATTAATGAAACTGACGTATCATCGGCAAATTGAATTACTGGAACTTTATTATCACAGAATGCATCTGGAAAATCATTGACGTACCTCAAAAACAGAAGAGGACTAAGGTGAGACATCAATCATCAAGACATCCTTTCTTAAATATTTAAACACATTTCGATACTTTAATGGAGTCTGGAAAGCAATTTTCTCTAATGCACTGATTGATGGCTTTCGTTAACACTTGAATGATAACATCTGTTAAAGATCCCTACTTAAGATCTGTGTTGGTGGCATTACATTACGTTTTTAATATTTGTGTCGTTAGCAAGTATTTTTCATTTTAGTCTATTGTGAGTCTCGCATTTCTTCAGTTCGTCTGTAGGAGTTCTGCGATAAGTCTCCCTGACAAGTTTAATTATTTCACGCATCTGCTCTAATTCGATAGAATACCATACATGAGTGAAATACTGTTTTTTATAGTGCGTTCGGTGAATTAAAGTTGGTAATGAAAGACTAGTACATTGATAAATTGATTAGCTTTGTTATTAAAACTATCATTTGTATTTAAAAAGTACCATTCCATGCCACTCAGGCGATCGTAATATATAATTTTCACAGCAGTTGTTATTGACCTAACTCTAAAATTATCCATGGGATACCTGTAGAATATTACTTAATTTATTATAATTGCTAAATATGTTGTAACGGTCAAAATTTGTCATTACGGACTTTTATCTTAGCCAACCCATATCACTCCATATCTTTATCATATTTTGCGTATTTATTTTAATATTTTAAATTTTATTAACGTAACAGAATTGAATTTATTAAAATTAACAATCAACAATGTAGATGGTAGATTTATTAATATTTTATTGGGTTTAAAAAGTCCGATGATTTTATTTTCTGTTTTGACTTTCCGCGTGGAGCGCGTACAATTTTGGCGGTCGATTGATAATGTTTTTTCCTCATAATTTGTGATCAGGAATTTAATGTTAGGGAGAGACCGATATATATTTCTATGGGAAATTTCCTAAATTACAATTTTCGACATTTTGTTCTTTTCTCACGTACAAGCCGTGAAGAGTACATCGTGGTTGATATCAGTAGACGAATATATATCATTATTTTGGATTTTACTGGAATTTATTTTGGAGGCGTTTAGAAGCATTTGTGAAGTATATTTTGCATAATTGTGGAATAACTCTGTTGAGGATTTTGATTGTTACTCCACGTGGCCGTACAAGAGAAATTTGTCGAAATACTACTCTGCTCCATTATTCGGCTTGATTTATTGTACAAAACCCTCTTTAAGAGGTAAGTTGCTTCCTATATTATAACAAAATAAGGTTCCTTTGTGTCGTTATATGTGTTCACCATTTTTGACGTATGGAAAAATTACGCGTTGTCTTTTTAGGGTTTTTTTGTCCTGTATACGGATTTCGGTTGTAATATCGGCAATTGGATTTCCGGGATTATTTATTCTGTTCCTGTGTTGGTTGAGAGACTCCAGAATTTGGACTACATCCTAAAGGGACGCCCCTAACCCTTCATTGGAATACCTAGTCCAAGGATCTCGAATTCGAAGGATTGGTCAAGGAAGTTATGGTGTAAACCCGTATTATCAACCAGAAATTCGATCAGATAAGTTTTACGACATTAATATTTGTGCATTATATTTTTATTGTTTCTTTTTCTTTCTTTGTGGTTAATTCTTAATTGTTTAATCGAATTTCTAATATATTGAATCACGCTATTGGTTAATGAATTTTGAGCAATATTACAGTTATTTTTTGTTGTTGTTTAATTAAATTTTTGTCTATTTTTTTTTAACTTCTAACATTATTAATTTATTATTATTTTCATATTTTTATATTATAACTATTTGATTATTAGTATTATTATTATGTTATCCTTATATTTTATTTAATACGAATAATTATTATAAGATAAATTGTGAACCATAAATGATCATTTAAGGGGAAAAATTGATTTATATTGGAGTATAACAAATATTTAGTCCGAAATTTCTATTAATAAGATTATTATTTAATACATATTATTATTCTTAATCATTGACATTGTCATAATTTAAATTAATTTGGTTATTCTCAATAAATTGTTTATTTTGAATTATTAAATCTATTTTCTTTGCCTATGAGAAGTAATAGTGATAATTGGGTTTCAATATTAGGCAAATATTTTGCAACCGAATATTTGTATTCACTTGTTGAGGAACAAGGGGTAATTAATGGTTGCTGGCGCCCTTAATAGTAAAGAACAAATCAATTAAACCCATGACCAAACTCTCCGACAAAAAGGTTAGCCTGGTTCCTTTTGTTGCCATCTTATTGTAGACAATTATTGGTAGATAACTTTGTATAAATAACCCGGGGCTTAATTGTAAGGCTAGGGTAGGTGGCAATGTCATCAATGGAATTCTTTCCACAAGTTGCAAAGCTAACAAATTGATGAAAACCATAATTTTGCAATAAATATTTAAGTGTACTAGAGTTAGATAAAATATTTACATTAAAATCGCCTCCTAACATTATAAAACATTTTTTATGAGCTAGTGCTTCCAGGAGAGAATTTAGTATGTTAATAAAAATATGAATATTTCTAGATGGGGACCTGTATACAGTTATTAAAATTAAATTAAAATTTACAATAAATGTACCACATAATTAGCAATGTTTTTCTT
Organism: Ontholestes murinus; assembly: GCA_963969525.1. Lineage (NCBI taxonomy): Eukaryota > Metazoa > Arthropoda > Insecta > Coleoptera > Staphylinidae > Ontholestes > Ontholestes murinus. The sequence continues at coordinate 48,893,917 of OZ018391.1, read as the reverse complement.
CGGATAGTTCCTCAATCCACTTTTCATCTTGCACTGTCAAATCAGGACTTCTACATGCTTCGACGATTTTCTGCTGTAAAATGATACTGCGTACTTTCCATTAATACTACATAATTCCGACCCATCTTTGGATAACCAATGTTCACTCAACATTATGATATCATATGGATTTATGAGTTCATAAAAAAATGATTCGAATTCGCTGATTTTATGTCGTACCGACTGAATATTAATTTACATAAATCGTTTTTTGCGTATTGACGAAAAAAACATTCATATCGTGTTCCCTCCTACCATATTGAAGGGTCCTTAATTTTCTCAAGGTCCTCGATAAGAAAAGCTAATTTAAATGAGCTGTAGTCATCCGGATGTTTCGATATTAATTTATCGCATTCAATATTTGCAAAACCTTATTATCTTCAATCAGATAATTTAATAACATTTCCTCAGTTGTATCTTTTTGTACTCTGTACACATGCAAATAACCTTTTCGTTTGATTGGGGTACTTTTTATTGATGTATTCTGTGTAACTCTAACCTTAATGAAGTTATTCTTCTTTTTATTTTTATTTTGCTCTGCGAGACATCAACCTGTTTTTCGTCGTTGTCGTTTCTATTGCGCTTCTCGTATGTTTGTTTTGATTTTTTCTTCAATTCTGAAAATTTTATGTTTGTCTGGTGATATATTTACTTTTGTGTTATTTCCGCCAGGGGACAATATGCTGATTAATTTGGCAGAGTTCTGCACTTTCTGTACAATTAAAAGTTGATAAATAATCTAATATGTTGCGAAAATAAGTATCTAATAAGAACCTTTTCTGTTCTTGAGTAAATTTATTCGAATTACTTATTAAAATTAACAACACTTTATATTCACATTTAAATTATGTTTGAAAATTAAAATGTCAGATCATTTATTTCGCACATGTAAGAATCGACCTACGTTTTTACGTAATACAAACTTTTTTATTTTATTTTATTTTTTATTTTAAGCTATCAAATATCTTATCATGGTTTAATTTATTTGTCAGTTGCATAAAGTATAAATTTAATATAAATTTCAGCAAGGAAGTTAAGGAGATAGACTAAACACTGTAGTGGTTTGAGCTCGTTAAAGTAAACAATACGTTCGTGTCTTTATGGATTCTAGTTAACTATCGAAAGATCATTAGTGTATATTTCATTAATGCAAATCATAAAATAATCGAGGCATTGTGGACAAAGAGGTATGTTCATAAAAATTGAAAAGACTGACGTGTCAACACTAAATTTTACAACCAGAAAATAGGCATTTTTCTGTTTGGAACCTAGCGAGAATTTAGCAGCACTAGTTTGGATCAGCAATTACCCCACGGCAGTATCTCACGATAGATAGCCAAACATTACTGCTACCACTCCATTTCATAAAATAAATATGTTATAATAAGGGCTTTCTTATTGGTTATGTAGCAGCAGTGGGACAACAATTCATATTAATAAATAATACACGTTATCTCAAAATTCAATTTTATTTTTTGTAAACTTAAAGCAAACATCTAACAACTACTTATTATATTTAATTACACAAAGAATATATTTTGCGTCACTGTATCATAATTACAATTTTTTAAACATTGATGCTTATCATTTGATAATTCATTTTGTACATCAATTTAGCACTCATACAATGAAGTATTACTAAAATTTAAAACAATAGGCTAGATTGAACAGAAAGTTAGTAATTAAATACCAGTAACTTGTTGCAATAAACAATCTTTCGATTGTTACCGCGCCATTCAAAATTTTTACATGTTACGTCTCCGAAATATGTTTTCTTACATTTATTGACTTTTAATCACTCTTATAATAGTTACAGTAAATTACGTACTTCAGAGATTTATTTAAACTGAAATAAAACTATAGAATACGAAGTCATTAGATTAATAAAAACAAACAACATTGAATGGTCAATATTAAGAAAACCGGCAGCAGTAAACTGTGGACTGCGCGATGCAGCTTGTTGAGCTAGTATATTTAATCTGTTAGCAATACTACCCGTGTATGTCTGTAATACTTTGTGAGTTACAGATATTGTTTCCTTTGCTGCATCCGATGTTCTACTACATGCTGTTGTAATGCAAATAAACTCCACCTATAGAAAATCAAATGACATAGAATTAGTCGAAAGATTTTATATTCGCTTAATACCCCTGGATAATGTAAATAGAAAAATGTGAATGTAATAAGTAAAACTGTTATAAGAAGTGATAGCTTATTAATGAAAATATACAAAACAAAGCTTAATTATTAGTAAATTAATTGGATGAGTTGCGTGAAGATAAACTTGATTATAAAATAAAGCACTAAAAACCTTTCTTCACACAGTTTATTTGAAATACCAAATATATATACCATTAATAATAGTATTAAACCAATGATAATGGTCACTGTGTGTCCGAAATATATATTTGTTATTTCAAATAAACTGTGCGAAGAAAGATGAGAAGTAAATACTGCACATATAAAATAAAAATCAATAAAACACAAATAGCAACTATTCAATTATAAAAACTACAAGAAGCAATCATATTGATATTTACTAAAAAAATATTCAAAGAATCAGATTAAACTATCACTAACAAAAAAGATCTGTGGCGTATTTAAAAAAAGGAAAAGACAAATTTGTAGAACAAAAAAATAAAGGTGCATATTAAATTGAAATAGTAATTATAGAAAACGTATTTTGGGATAAAGAACAACGATTATTACCTCGAGTATAAGAACAAGTGGCCAACAGTAACAATATGGTTTACTATTAAAGACAACCATAGGCTGCTCTCAAGTAATAATCCAATAACATGACTTAAAAACAATGGAAGTAAGACAAGGGAATGATAACAGAAGAAAGTGAAATTATATAGCGACAGAAAGAATATTTTTATTATTTAATATTATTAATAAACTAATCTCCTCTATATACAGAAATAGAAATCATAAACAATGAGTAACTGATAGTAGCAATAGAATTTGCAAGTAGTTCGAAATCAACAGTACACGTTAATAAATGAACTTGACAGAAATAAATTTTGTGTAGTGAAATAAAAAACCGCAGGAAAATACCAGATGACTGGTAGGCTCTAGATTAACCCCGAGAAATAGCCTACTAAGAATTGTGTGAATGTACTAACAATTACTGAAAATATAATAGAAGTACGGAAATGCCAGATCTTTAGTAAAACGTAAAAGTAAAAAGAAAACTAAGGTGGAAAGAACATAGCCAGACCTCGAGAATGTTTTTTCTTAATAAATCAACACAAACATATAGGATATAGACGTATTAGACCTAAATAAACAAAGTTAATTTATAGTCTGTATGATAAGAAGAAATCATACATAGCATTTACAAAGTTTAATTAGCCTTTGAATGAGTAGCATAAGAAAAATATGCAATGGTTGATGGCAGAGCAGTAGCTAAAATTAAAAAAAAGGAAATACAACATCTGCACAATAACAACAGCAGTTATTTCAGAAAATACTATCTACCATTTCAACAAAGGCCTTACACATGGAGCTAATTGTATTAAAGAAATCTAAAATCTCCTGATTTAGAATATGTAAATTTGCGTTTCCATTTGGAAAAAACCAAACGCAATGTTAATATTAAAGAAGAATAAGACATCAAAACTACAGTATTAATAGTTAACGTTAAAACAAAAAATAGTTAACGTTAAAACAAAAAAGGGGTATACACTGGATATTAAATTTAAAAAAAACAAAATAGAATCAGCAAAGGAGTCAATACATGGCATAATAAAATTATAAGTAAAAAATAACTTAATTACAATTTACTACTTACAATTAAAATGACGTTCCAATTTATAAATATAACTATAGGTTGTTCAGAAGAAATCCTCGAATATAGAAAAAATGCAATACTTAATATTGCTGAAGAAAAGGTGTAACCGAATAACGAAAATATTGAAAATCCAAATAATTCGTTGAAGATAGTGCAGCAGTCACATAGCATATTATGAATGTACATTGCACTATTAACCTTCGTCAAAAGATGGTCTTCAAAACTTTCTGCATTTCTAATTAAGTTAATTGCCGAATTGAGAGCAATAAAACGAATTTTTATGTTATACATTATATAATATTCAGCTAAAACTATTAAATAGTTATACATATATTGAATGCATGCTATAATAAAATTTATTCGAAACCCGTTGTTGTAATTGTTGTAATATATTTCAGTGGCGAGTATTCCAATACATGGGCTGAATGCACATGCAAATGTAATATAAAAATATCTTAAATGTGATATTTTCATGCTATGTTTATTAGTGAGAGTAATATCTATCATGTTGATATTATTATTTAATTTATAAAACCTTTTTCGATTCCATGTAATACAACCAAGCATTACCGCACCAATTTGGAGAATTGCCATCAAATCACATATTAACGTAAATGTCAAAATAATCATATCCTGGTCACTATATATTTTTAAATTTTCATAATGCTTATTAAAAACTAAAAATATAAAGAGAATTATGACGACTTTTATCACATAAATAATGTTTTGCCATTTTGATTTTTTATTTATATTGGGGATAAGTCCCATGAAAGAATAGAGTTTTTTTATAGACTGCTCTTTATTCATATTTTTTGTAATAATAATGTCGATATGCCGAAGAAAGACAATTCGCTATTTAAGTAGTTGTTATTTCCTGCGAAATAATTAATTGCCATTTAATTTATATAATTGTTTGCCGTCATAACAAATTATGTAAACGTTCCATTTAATAGGAAATATGAACACTGTATCAATATTGTAATGTAGAATTTTAATCAGTAATGCTTAGCCTAATTACATTTACACCTAACAAAAATGATGTTATTATGTATATTGAGTATGCTTGTTGTGAGTAGACTATTTAAAACATAGCACATGCATGGTTAAATCCAAAAATAAAACTTTAAAAAATAATTATGTATGAAGAAATAGTAATTAATAAGTTATTTGTCTTCAAGTGGCGTTTTCTATTTCACAAACTTGTGAAGAAAGTGTTAGTGTTTTCAATACAATTTACTATAATAATCTTCACATAACTTGAGAAATATATTTCTGGCGTTTTCTAATCATTAATATTTGTTCTTGCTTCGTCTGTAGGATAAGATGCAGAGGTGTATTAAAACCATAGTCATCAAGTTCATCGACGTCCTTTTGTGAATCGGTTAAAATAATACTACTTTTTTTTCTTGGTATCCAAGCAGGATGTTATTAATAAAAAATGAAGTAGTAATAATAAAATATTCTTACCTAATATAATAATAATACCTAAAATGTGCACTGCCCTTTGAAAGGGCCTAGTTAGTTCTTATTTGTGCATTTGTATGGAGAAATTGTTGATATCACTAATTAATTCACAGAGTTGAAGAGATTTATTCTTACTGTGGAGAAAAATTATCTGCGATTAAAAATATCCCTAAATACATCGATATCAAAACTATTTTTTTTATTTGAATGTGTGGCCTTTATGCGAAACTATGTTGGCATATAAAACAATAATTAGATAATATTTAACGCTAAGTAAAAAAAAAACACTAAACCTATTTATAGCGAGAACATTTATTCACATAAATAATATGAATCTTTACAATTTAACTATGAAAAACTATATAATACAAAACATTTGATTTGTTGCTTTTTAAAAATAATAATAGATTTATTTACACACATATGCATACAATAATATTGCAAAAGGCTCCTTTTGTTTATCTTTCCTATCTATCCTTTAATGGTATTGAGGGATGTTTGATTCTTCTTATTGTAATGTTTCTTCTATTTTGTTTCGTCATTTAAGGTTTTGTTTTTGATTTTTAGTTTAAAGGGTGTATATTTTAGTTCTTTTATGTTATATTTTAATGCCATCTGTTGATAATAATTGTGAGTACTTCATTGTAGTGAATTTTTCTGTCCTAAAGTCTGATTTTCTCCTTTATAGGTAGTTGTGGATGTCATTAGATTGTAGCTTTATGCTGCTTTTAATTAGGTTATTTTTCATTTTGTAGATCATAAGTATGTTGTTTAATGTTATAATGTTTTGTATGTTTAATTCTTGAACGTGTTTATAGAGTTTAGTTGTATTGGTCCTTTGTCTAATTTATATATTAATTTTCATGTTTTGTTTTGTTGAGTTTGCAATTTGTATAGATTTTTGTTAGTTGTGTGGCCCTAGATATTGATTAGATAGTTATATTGTGATGAAAAAAGTGCATGGAAGAGTTTTTTTCGTATTATTGTAGGTATGTATTTTTCTTATAGCTGCTACTATTCTGGAGTTTTTCTTAGTTAATAGGTCTATGTGTTTACCCCATTTTATAATGTTTTGTATTATTAGCCCAAGGAGTAGATTACTGTGATTTGTTTTATTTTTGTTCAAAAGAAAGCCTTTTTCATGTCAATATACAATGTTGCTACTTGTTTCTTTTGATCTAATTTGGATTTTATGTTATTTATTAGTTCATATGTTGCCGACATTATCCCTGGATGTTTCTGGAAGGCATACCGATTATTGTATATACCTTTATATCTATTTAAATGATCTGTGATTTGTATTTGATTTATTTTTATTATTTGTATAATTTTTTCTATTGTATTAAACAAAATACAATAATAATAATTTGACAATGACAACACATGTCATTAAAATATGTCTATTGAGAGACTAAAATATGCTTTATTCAAGCAATAAAATATAAAAAGATACTGCAGAAGGTAATCTGAAGCAGAATTGATGATTATAAATCATGGGTTTGAGTGGAAGATCTTTCAATGAAGAGAACTCCGTCCGTCCTCCTTCCGACTAAAATTTTAAGTATATTTAGAAATTTTATAATATAAGTTTTGCATTAGTTTATAAGAAAGGAGTATTGATGAATAAATAAATAAATAAATAAGTAAATAAATAATGTTGATAATTGGGAAATGGGTCTATATTTTTCTTAAAACGTTTCATATAAAACTGAGGAATGATCGGCACCTCTATTAAATAGGGTTTGCATTTATACATGAGTGTAGTTAAAATAAAAAGAGGAACAGATCGGATAACTTTTACTTTTACAACAAGGCTGCTAACAAGCACCTCCAAGTAGCAATAATTGACCACCAATCTTCGATCGATGACTGTACTCCGGAGAGATTCTCAGAATAACCTGAGCGGATCAATCACGGATCACCTCCAGAGGCTGACGATAGAATCGAGAGTTGACGATAGATTATAGTCGTGTTGGGAGTTTCAAACGACGCCTAACACTCCAATTAGAATAAATTCAAAATTCACACAACTTTTGAGTTCATATAATAAAAGTTTAAGAACTAAATATAATTCAATAAATATTTTAAGTAGCCTGTCCTATTAGGGACAAACTTGATATATGGACTGGGTAATTTAAGAGACGCGTGGTTATATATATTCACTTTTCAAAAGCGGATCTCAGAGAGGTCTGTTTCGGAGGAGAGGATTGTGGTAAAGTTTTTCTAATCTAAGCATATCTACTCTACGAAGCAACCGACCCAATTCCCTCACAAAACCTGGGAATTATGATGAGAACATGTAAAACCAACATCAGTCTCATTATAGGTTATGATGCGGAAGCACAGGCACCAATTAAAGGGACAAAGCTCTGTTAGAGTACATTTCAAGCACAAATTTAGACATACTCAATAGATGCTGTAACCAGCATATGCTTGATTCATATCACCCTTGCTAGTGTCGACGAATAATCTGTCCTAATTAGATTAAAGATGTATATGTTGCAAATCAGATAGTAAATTTCCCGAAGAGAAAGCGTTCAGAAATTCAAGAAAAAGCTATAAAGAACGCAAGCTGAAGTCAATTACCTCGCGTTGCTTATATGAAAAGTTATATTGATTCGAATAGAGAGTGGAACTTAATCATTTAAGGAAACAAGCAATAAAAACGTGTAACAAAGCGCAATACTCCAAGCAGGAAATCTATTGGATCTGTTATAAAGAGCTTCATCGACTATACAAAAAGAAGGTATGGAAACGACAGAGGCAATCCTGGAGAAAAAGAAGGATGGCAGTTATACTGACAACTTCGTAGAGTCAATTGGTATACTCTTAAAATCCCAATTTATCGAATGCAAAACATGGAGGACAGAGATGAAGACCAGCAGGAGATTCATTCTCCCTCAAAAATAGATTGGATCATAGCCTCTAAGATAATAACAGGAACAATATAATTTGGGCCATTCAACCAATCTCATCATTTAGGTCTCCAGGAATGGATACCTAGCCCTACTTATATGGGGACTGGAAGCTATTCTTCAACACTTGGTGACTCTGTTTAAGGTCCAAACAACTTTTTGATATGTCCTCATTAAGATAGATAAGCCTAATATCGTCTATAATAAAAACCTTGGAAAAACTTTCAGATCTGTACATCACGTACCATATTCTAAAAAAATCCTCTTCACCCAATTCAACACGCATGTTACTAGAATGCTCAACCGAATCAACCTCTCTCAATGCTCGTAGTAGCACTTAGTGAGTTGATAAAATATATACTAAGCAAAGGGATTAATGGGAAAAGTCTCCAAGGCAAGGGACAAACCATTGGCTGTCCATAGGGAGGCGTCGTATCTTCTCTCCTGTGGAATATCGTGATAGATGACTAACTAAGAAAACTAAATGAAAATGATATACAGATGTTATAAAAATTCTGCTTAAAAGCCGCTATGAAGGTATACTCAGTGGACTAATATAGGATGCCCTCATTATAGTGGAGAAATGGAATACTACACCAACGTCAGCAATGTATGCGTTATTGTCTCCTCCTCCCTTGGATTTACACATACCTAAGTATAGCGCTAAGAGACAACGGCGTGCGGTATCCAAAGGCGGACCGGACTAGGTGTGAGGCAATCTTTGGAAGAGTGACTCAGAGAGATGCTACTCCGACCTACCTTTTTGAAAGACATTACACATCATAAAACTCTGAAGCTCCCGAAGCTACTATACACAGGCATGGAGCAAAGAAACAAGAGAAGAACAGGGGCAGGCATATATTATGCTATCTGGAACACTTGGAGTAAAACTCTACGATCATCCAGGCGGAACTCATGCATAAAAAATAACTGAACTGGGGATAAAAGAGATAGACATTGAGAGTAAAACCAATCTTGCTCTCTTAATACATCCCAAGGTCTTATTAAATCTGGTAAATGAATGTGTTATGGCATTATAGATAATAAAATTGCCCAGGATAGTACATTCTCAAACACGAGAGGGAACGATTGGGCGGATGCTCTAGCAAAAGAGGAAGCATCTTTGAAAGATGTCTGGTCCCTATCCTAAAGCAATCTCTCAAACAGCAGAATAACCCAATATTAGGCAACTTTAACGTTGAGTGTTAATTTATCCAGCTCAAACCTAAAATCCCTGATAAGACACTATCAGTTAAAGGTACACCTCTATGTATTGGGAGTATACTGTGACTTCGTCGCCCTCCATTTTATCCGTATACGTATCCGTAATATATAAAAGCCAAATAGTATTGAAAAAATATGAAAATTGATTTCCTTTTAAATTGTTGTTTAAGCCTTGAATATAGATAATACGCATTCTACACTTTTGCCCCTGTAAATAGTTGCTGGGGGCCGGTTGGGATCCATTAAGGTCTCATAAGTGTGGCGTATTTGAAGACGGGAAAACGGATCTTATAACGGGTTTTCAGACATCCGTCAGTATAGAGTCATCAAAAAAATTAAAGAGTGCCTATGGTATGTCAACTATAGGCGTGGACCGGTTCAAACAAATACATTTTAAGTGTAGCGCAATTAAATAACGAGAAATCAAATTTTACAGATCACTTTTAAACCTCCCCAATTGAAAGGAAGGAATGCAAACAATTAAAGGGACTATTAGTGGTAATTAACACTTTTAGGTAAACATATTTAATAGATATATTTGAATTAAAACACTTGTTATTTTCCATATTAATATATTCAGTCTCCTGGCACGGTTTTTTAAAAACATTATCAAAGGATATTACAAGATAAACTAATTGTAAGTAAAGCGGTCATTATTTTTATATATATATATATATATATATATATATATAAGACGGACTTCTGCGATTAAGATGTCTTTGGTGATTATCTCGTTATGGTTATTAAGTAAATGTTTTTCTTCCCTAATGGCTTTCTTTATCTCTAATCCATCCATTAGATTAAATCTATGTTCTTTCTATATTCTTTGAATTTTGTTTTGAAGTTACGCCCTGTTTGCACAATATAAATTTCGTTGAAATGTCCACAGTTAATTTGGTACACCCACGATTTTTCTAATGGAATATTATTGATATACGTTTGCCCAAATTTTCTTTATTAGCTTCTATGGCCTTAATTTTATGTTTGGATAAAACTTTTGCGATTCTTCTACCGGTGTATGTTGTATATGGTATAGCTGTATATATAAAATCCTAGGTATAGCTGTAGTCTCTTAGAATATAAATTTGTCAGATTTTTTTAATATTAATATTTTTTTAATAATATTCAATTATCTATTGTAATCTATAGCTGCTAGTGGTATGTTGTTTAAACGGTGGATACATGCATTTAGGGCTGAGAGTTTGATTTGTCCAGATTGGTGTGAATTGGTGGATTATGGTATGGTGGTTATCCGTAGTTGTTCTTTTTCGATATTTTGAATAATTTAATGTATTGTTGTGGCTTGATAGCGTTAAATCCAGAAAGTTAAGTGAGCCAATATTTTCATTCTCAATTGTAAAGTGTATATTTATGTTGATTGTATTTAGAAAATTAAGAAATGAATCTAGTTGACTGTCTGTGCTTTTTATATGCAAAATACGTCGTCAACATATCTGAACCAGTAGGTGATGTTTTCGCTTATTGGTTGGTCTGAGCTGAATAATTTGTTTTCTATAAATATCATGTAAAATTCTGCTAGAAGAGGCGGTAGTAGTGAACCCAGAGCTAATCCTTCTTGTGGTGTGTAATATTTATTATATATTATACCAAAAGTAATTTTGGTCTAGGCAAGTATTAATGATATTAATAATTTCTGCCTATTTATATCGTGATGTTTGCTCTTGTAGGTTGTTCTTGATTATGGATTGTAGTTCGTTGGCAAGTATGGATGCGAAAAGACTTTTCACATCAAAGGAGACTAGAATTGAATTTTCGTTTATTGTCACGTTTTTCATTTTCTAGCGAGTATTTAATCAAATATTCTGATATGCAGGAGATGATAGTAGGTAAGATGGTATTCACTAGACAACATAGTTTGTATGAAGGTGTGTTTATATAGCAAACAAGTGGTCTTAGTGGTATCTGCTCCTTGTGGATTTTTGGCATTCCGTAAGTATATGTGCTGATGGGTTTATTGATTTATATTTAAATGTATCTTTTTCGGGAATGATTGATTTGGAGCACTTAATTATTTCTTGGATCTGTTTTGGTATTTATTAGTTGGATTTTGCTGAGTATTTGGAAATTATTCTCATCTAGAAAGTTGTTAACTTTCTCTATGCAGTTCTCCTTATTCAGTATTATGATGATGTTACCCTTATCAGCTCTACAAATTATAAAGTTATTTTGCTTACATTTAGTTTTGAGCTGCTCTATGATTTTTTGTTCTTTCTAGGCAAGTTAATTTATGATTTTTGATCTAAACCATTTTTAATAATGCTCGTAAATGGGATTTTATCCATTACTGAAGTTATTGTTTAAAGTTTAGTGCAATTTATGTTTCTAGAGCTAGATGTTCGTGTATTGTCTTCAGGTTTTTCGGCATCGTGGAATATATACATATACCCTACAATAATCTTTATTTGGACCAAATACATATATACATAGTAATATTAAAAGTGGATACAAATTAATGGTCTAACTCTATCTGAGCTATAGACCTGAGGTCTTTCTGTCCTGTCTTGAATACTTAAGGCCTTTATTCAGAAGTTGTTCTTCGCTGCTAAACTGGATATCCGTTAGATTCTCAAATACGCGTTTAAAACTTGTGCATTATAGTTAAGTTAGGTGTTGTGTATGTTATGGGTGTAGTTTCTTAAGTTGTCCGGAGAAGTAGTCATATACTTTCTTCCTTACCCAATCATTTTCGTTGAATATAAAGCAATCCTGGGATATATTATCTAAACACTTATAAATGTTCGCCGAAATGGAATAAATTTCATGTAAAGTTCTGCTAGAAGAGGCGACAGTAGTGAACATCAACCATTATCAATGGTTGTAATAAACCGAAACACGTGTCTGGAAACTGAATATATTAATATGGAAAGTAACAAATGTTTTAATTCAAATATATATTATACTTTTCCATCAAGTGTATAGCAGAGAAAGTGTGAAAATATTTTAAAATGTATTAAAATACTTTAGTTCGTTGTAGAAAATTAAATAATAACTTAAAAATTCGAAAACATTTCGTGAATTTTCAACAATAAGTCTTACTAAAACTACAAAACAAATTAATTTTGAAACAACTAATTCTCTGGCTAATAAATAGGCTAGAATTTAGTTTTCTTAACAATAATATTGTCTCTCTCTTTAATTTACTAATTGGATACCTAGCATTTGGATGCTATCAAACTGTTAACGAAGATTTATGCAAAATTATAGTTCATCTCGAGTAAAGTTTTAATGCGATAACGTTGTCACATATAGTTTACAGTAGAAATGCAGGTCTAGTTTATCACAATTGGATGCTTTTTAAATCTTTTGATTAACACCTACGATAAATTGTCGAGCAAGATGTTTCTGAAAAATGGCGAACCGTGAACGTTCGTTTTCAAATAGTGATTTCGCTAAGACTATTGTGGAGTTAATTGAAGATAAGGGATGTTTTGCTTGTCGGCTACCGATATCTTCAAAGTGTGAATTATCGACCTGAGTTATTTGTGCTTCCGATTCCCATAACGGTTGCTTGAAAAATGAAGATAAATTTGGCGTATCGGCTTGTCAATGATGTGAAAAGCAGAGAATCCAACCAATCTGCCTCCAGCTTGTTTTAGGAATGAATGCAGAACTAAAAGATCTCAAAAATCAAGTTAGTATACTGAATGACCAAGTTATAAATTTGAATAATATTATAAATGAAAAGGATAATGTAATTAGAAAATTAACCTCTGTAAATACATAAGGATTGTGGCGACCGTTACTACGTGGTAATTCATGATAAACACTTAATTAACGCACTTACTTTGTATTAACCACTAAAAACTATGTAATATATATACATATATTACAAAAACACACGACTTAAGTTTCGACGGATTAATGTCATTATAATGACAATTATTAGGTAAAAGTAATTGCGATAACCTTGAACATTTATCAGAACAAACTATTGAAATGAATATTTACTTCAGAACTGTTGCAAGTCAACTTATTACACAATTACCTAATACGTCATTTTCGTGTACTATTAATTGTAAGAGTAATTATTCATAATGTAACCATGTATATAATTAATGTTTATATTTGAATCAACTTTTAGTTGTGACTGAAATCTTAGAAAACTCAATTTTTTACTTAACAGGAACGTAATTATTGTTGGCGACTTTAATCTGAGTTATTTTATTATTAACCCAACGTTAAATCCTTCATATACGTGCTTACATAACAGTATTGAATTTTTAGGTCTTAACCAGTACAATGTTATCAAATATCGTAATAATCGTACTCTGGACTTAGTTTTTAGCAATATGCAGTGCTCAATAAATTGATCCAATTACTGTCCAAGATAAACATCATCCAGCTTTAGAGTTAACTTTTGACATACCTGCAAGTAAAAAAAATCCGAATTCATCGATGCTGTTTTAAAATGATACTTCTAACCGTATATTTAATTTTAAGAAAACTAATTTCCATAACTTATATGACTCAATTGCTTCTATTGATTGGTCTGAAGTCCTATCAATTCATTTTGTGAATACTACTTGCACTATATTCTATGATAAACTGTTTAAAGTTTTTCAAGAGAACGTTTCTTTGGTCAAACGTAGTTCAAATAAATTGCCCCCATGGTTTTCGGGTAGACTTAAGCGAAAAATTCGTGAGAAGAATAAATTCCTCCAGCTGAAAAAATCAAATCCTCTATCACAGTTTTTTTAAAGTGATATACTCTAATTTACGACGTGAAGTGAAATTACTGTCTGAAATAGACTATAATTCTTTTATTGGGATCACCGAAAATAAAGTATCCAGGGAACCAAGTAAATTCTGGAATTTTATCAATACTGTTTGTAATGAATCATCAATTCCTGCCAATATGCAATATGAAAATATAAAACTTTCTTCACCACCTGATGTATTATATGCTTTTGCAACGTATTTTTCCAAATCATATTTTGAACCTTTTAAATCTAACTCTGGTGAAGTTTATGACAAGTCAATCAATACGCATGAATATATTAATATTTCTACAATTAGTACCGACAACGTGATTAAGGCACTTGCAAAATTGTGTAATAAAGTTAGCGCAGGTCCTGATGGTGTACCTGCTTTAGTCCTTAATGATTGCCGTTATATCTTAGCTACACCCTTAAAGCATATTTTTAATTTATGTCTTACTTCTAACGAGATTCCTGTATTTTTAAATCGAGTAATAAAAGTGAAGTGTCGAACTATCGACCTAGTGCTATTATTTCCAACATAGCTAAGTGTTTTGAGCGAATACTTTGTAAATACATTAATCCATACGTATATAACAAACTGACTTCGAAGCAACATGATTTTAAACCTAAAAAGTCGACAGTTTCCAATATTTTGCTTCAAACTCAATTTATTTCTAAACATATTGATAATCGCAATTAGGTTGATGTCATATACATCATCATATCTAAAGCTTTTGATAGAATTGATCGTAAATTACTTTTAAATAAATTAAAACTTCTGAGATTTTCTCCTAATCTTTGTGATTTATTCAATAACTATCTATCGAATAGATCTTTATTCGTGGAATGTAGAGGGTTTAAGTCAAGAGAATTTACTGCAGTATCCGGTGTTCCACAGGGCTCTAACCTTGGTCCGGTGTAATTTAATTGTTATATTATTATTAATATTGTTATATATGATATAGCTGATAATGTTAAGCCAAATATCTTAATGTTTACAGATGATGTAAAAATATTTGTCCCCCATGATAGTCGAACTCTATAAAGTAACTTGGATTAAATAGTTCAATGGTGCCAATATAATATTATGTCCTTAAATGCAGCTAAATGCAAGGTTATGTCATATACTAGAAATAAATCTGTAATATCGTACCATTATAACATTAATGGTACTTGTTTGTCCAAGGTCGATACTTTTAAAGATCTGGGAGTGATATTTGACAATAATCTTTCTTTTAGTGATCATATTAAATAAATTGTATCTGCCGCTAATCGCTTCTTGAGCTTCATAATTCGTAATAGCAAACCAAGAGTATTAATGTTATAAAAATGTTGTACTATGCATTTGTGTGATATAAACTTGAATTAGCTTGAATGAATGGTTGAACCAATACAGAAACAAATTATTAGATATTTATATTTTAAGAAATTTGGTTTATATCCAGGCGTTGATTGTACGTGTGAAGATTTATTACGATAATTTGACCTACACTCCTTAGAAAGTCGGCGTAAATCTCATTCAGTAACCACACTGAAAAAAATACTTAATAATCAGATTGATTGCCCTGAGTTGCTTATTCAGTTGGCTATTCAGGTACCAAGTAATGTAAGAAGTAGCCGCTTATTTCATGTACCTATACCAAAAACAAATACCTTGTTAAAATCACCAATATATGTAATGTGCGCTACCTTATTGGGCATTTATATTTTGTTATTATTTTTTTATTTAGATTATTGTATTGTATGTTAGTGTGTTGTTTTTTTAAATTTCAATCTGTATTTGAACTCGTTCCGTTTATTGAGTAAATAAATAAATAAATAAATATTGAACGATTTCATAAATCAATATTTTTAAATGCTGCATCAACCACAGAGATTTATAACGCAATATTTGGGCTAAAAAGTAAACATTCTACCAGTTTTAACGAAGTTTCTTCTATAACATTAAAATGTTTAACATCGGAATTAGTGCTTCCAATCCAATATTTAGTCAATCAAATTAAGCAAAAAGGAGTATTTCCTTCTTGTCTAAAGTTAGGAATAATAAAACCTATATTCAAAAAAGCCGACCCTAATGATTTAAATAATTATAGACCCTTAACATTATTAAGTGTTTTTTCGAAAGTGGTTGAACATGTGATAGCAAAAGATTAATTTTTTTTTTATTAAAAACAATTTATTCAATAAATCACAGCATGGATTCATTAAATCCAAATCGCCCATTACTGCACTATTTAGTTATGTAACGGAGATAGTTAAAGCGTTGGAAAATGAAAAAAAAAACGGTGGGATTATTTCTTGATCTTTCTAAGGCTTTCGACACGATGGATCACCAAATACTATTTACTAAGCTAGAGTTGTATGGAATCCGCGGTGTCTCACTAGATCTGATAAAATCATATCTATCTGGAAGAAAACAAATAGTAAAAATAAGAGACAATGTATCCAATGAAGTCGCTACAAATATTGGGGTCCCACAAGTAAGTATTTTAGGGCCCTTATTATTCCTAATTTATATTAATGATCTTCCCAACATAAGAGAAAATTTAATCATAAATTATGCAGATAATATCAGCATTCTAGTGAATGAAAAGTCATTAAATAATTTAATAATTAAATCTCAGTCACTATTTAATGTAGTAGAATCGTGAATGAACCAAAATAAATTAATTTTAAATAAAGATAAAACAAATTTAATTATATTCAGTGCTACAAACCTGAATTTGGAATCTATTGAAATTGTTTTAGGAGATTGAACTTAAACATAATTGTAAAATATTAGGATTGACGATTGACAACTACCTGGATTGGAAAGAGCACTGTATTAATCTTTCTTATAAGCTAAATTCGACTTATTATTCACTAAGAATTTTGGCTAACATTTTTGATACTAAAGCATTAATTTCAATATATTTTCTAACTTTGAATCCATATTAAGACAGAATAATATTTTACGGTAGAAGCTTATTTAGTGCTCGAATTTTTATTATACAAAAAAAGGGGGTGAGGATTATCCTAGGTTCAAAATATATGGAATCCTACAGAGGACATTTCAAATCGGCTGGAATCCTAACATTTTATAGCCTATATGTTTATGAAGTACTTGTTTATCACTTTAAAAACCGCAATGAATTCAATGATTGCACGAAAAAACATACTCATCATAAAAAAACATATATTTAGATTAAAATCTCCATACTACAGTTCATTGAAATTGTTTAATCAACTTCTAAGAGCACTTTAACTAGAAGTTAATATAAATAAATTTTAGAAAATTCTCAAAGAGTACTTAATCGAATTAAAGAGAACTTTATTCATTTTACCGAACATGCCTTTAAGTTGCCCTTATTTGACGTTTTCAGTTTAATGTTATATGTATATATTTATTATGTTTGTATTGCCACTATTATATGAAATAAATTGATTATTATTATTATTATTCTTATTATTATTATTAGGTATTCGTATTATGCTCAAAGTTCTAGTCGAGGTATAAGACCATACGTAAATGTTCGCGAACTTCTAATTTTTAAAGTATTTTTAATGCCTGGTAATCTCACGGCGAGCACTATCTCAATTAATTGTCATTAGAGTTACACATGTATTAAATTATTATTACCTGTATGTGACGTGTGTAAAACATATGTGTTAATACACCAATACATTGAATATTGAATTGAAATAAAACAACACAGTTGGGAGGGTTTCACATTTATTGTTGAACACTGCAACATGTTTCGCCACACAGTGGCTTCATCAGGCAGATGAATAATGAAGCCACTGTGTGGCGAAACATGTTGCAGTGTTCAACAATAAATGTGAAACCCTCCCAACTGTGTTGTTTTATTTCAATTTGTTATGGAGTTTCATCATGTATCCGCCTCGTCAATTCAATTGAATATTGAATTGAATTTATTATTGATTTGACAGGTGTAATTATTGATTTGGCACATAATAGATAATTACATAATCTCTTATCTTTTAATCCAAGGAAATATAATGATCAAGATATCATTCATCGTTAGACATAGTCATTAGGTACTTAATCGTCCTATCCACATTTTAATTATTTGAACTATTGCACTGTGCCTTATATTATGGTTGCAGGAAATTAACTTATCCGCTGAACAATCCATTATATTTGTTAATATTTATCATTCTGTACAGGAGAAACGATCATGAATATTAATACCTGTTGATATTGGGCAAATACATTGAACACACTATTCACTTTTTGGTTAAGTTGAATTGCTAAATGGGTCAGGTTGTATCTTTCCAACGCCACCAGTTGTTTTATTCATACATATAGCTGTAAAGGCTTCTCTTTTATGACTCTTCTCCAACTAATAAAACTATTCCTCTGTTTTGAATAATATATTATTGTAATGCTATGTTTGGTACTTGATGACTTTTAACGAAGCAAGGTTGATAGCCATGGTGTCGATTAATTGCCGAAAGGTAGCGTGATTCTTCACATGTGGAAGATGTGTCTGCAACTCTTCAGGACTATGCGTTCATTTTGGTACTTACTTTCTAGCCAATGTAGTATGACACCTTGTATCCACTGTCGCAGAGTATTAACGTATTTATTAATTGAGCTGCTTTTCCCATCAATACAATGTAAGGTAAATTAAATTTCTGAATATTCATAGGTTCATTAGGTTATTATAGACAGTGGCTCACTCGTTATGTTTTCAAGTACATATGGTAGGCTTAATAACTGTGAGTTTACTTAATATGCATGTAGCGTTGTGGGTTCAGCACGAATTTCACTAGTTTTATTTTCACATTTGATTTTGCATTGGTAATTACATGAATGTATTGTTTTTAAAATGCATTTTCTTTGCCTGAGATATGCTAGGATAGCTACTTCATCTGACATTTATTAATATTGCTGCAGAATGGGTGTAATTTTTAAGATAAACTATGAGCTCTAAGAGTAGCTTGTGATTAGATTCATCGGTTACATTGTTCAAGCGCTCTTGGCACACTCATCATACATGTCTGTATACAAAGGTATATACATGCGTCTCACTGGTATTGACTGTGCTGTTTATGAGAGTGTTTATAACGTTCAGAACAATATACAACGCGCTAGTTGTGAACTTAGGGCTGTGATTAAAAAGCAATAAATGTGCGACCCTGCGATATTTATCGTCAATTGAAGGATACATCGTATATTCATCGTATATTGTACTTACCTGACCGTGGTCTCCTAACATTGACACTATAAATAATGCTAGAGAACATAAAATAAAGTATAATATGTACATAGTGTAAATTTCTGGGTCATACATTTTTGCTTTTATTTAAAGTCTGTATTACCTACAACTAATACAGTTCACTCTACCTATGTAATCTAATATATTTTTTTATAAAATGTTAAGCTTGTTGTTTTAAGACTGTAAAATACGAATACGATCCCCTTAAAACCTGCAAAATTACATTAAAACTCATATAACGAAAGAAATTAAATTATATTACCGTTAACAGCGTGGCTAGGGTAAGAGGACTAAACTTGCCGATGGTCAGAACCAAAGGTTTTCTCATTCTTAACATATTAATTAGCATTGTGGTTTTGAAAGATTTTGGAGCAGAAATCCAATCACATTCATAAATGGCATTTGCTATAGCTGCACTCTAAAACATACAGTAATCTGTAATATACATTTTTAATAAAGAAAATTAAGATTTGACCTCCAATTATACTAATTCTTATACTTATACAATAAATGTTTTGATAAAATTAATTAATTATTGAACATACCTGATCAGTAATTTCATTTCCAAAAACACAATAGAAGGCTAGTTGAATGTATATAGCTAAAAGATAATCTAGTTGTGAAGTAAAAGATGGGCTAAACAATGGCTCCTAAAAATATACGAATTTAATACAAAGTGAAGTTGTTATGGAATCATGATAAAATGTGTCTAATTACTAGTAAATTAGTAATTAGAAGAAATACCAGTTTTCAAATTACTAATTTACTAGTTTTATAATTTATTCGATATAGTAGTTTTTCTCCATCCAAATTCTATATTTATTTCGGAAAGTACATTTATTATTTTGTTTTGCCTTTTTAAATCAATAACGTCAGCCTACAAAAGGTATCATTATAGTGAACAATTGAAATTGCTATTTGCTGGAAGAATCTAAACCATCAGGTGATTATAAAAGAAATAATAGGTTAAATTAAATCGTATTTATATATAAATTGATATTCTGGTGCTGTTTTCGAAAAGTCGCGTTTAATCGATCGTACTTATAAATGTTTTCTTTTATACACATTTAGAACATAAATCAGCTAGAAAATTATTGTTTAATATATACCATTTTTATAGGTAATTTTAAAACAAGAGGTTTTTTGTTGCATAATTTAACCAAATTATCGAATAATAATAATAATCTTTTATAGATTACGTTGATTTAACAGAGAGAGTTAACAAACGAAAATACAATGGAATACTGTCATATCATACATAATTACTAGTATTTATTATTATTTGTTATATGAGATCAGCACTACTTACCATAGACATTACAAATAAGCAGGATACCATAACAGAAAGTGTCACCATTGTTTGCGACAAGGAAACAAAAGTGAAAATATTTTCCATTTCTTCACATACCCTAAAATGAATATAGATTTTAATAACCGTAAACGTATATGTTTAAAATATTAATTGACGTACTCTATAATTTTTTGTAAATGAACAGTGACTTTTCTCATTTCCATCAGCATTTTGGATTTTAGTACCTCGTTATCTTCATCTCGAAAAATAGCATAATTTTCGGGTAGATTCAGGTCTTGTAAACAGCGTCCTCTTATTGTTCTAAATGCTCCTTGAATGTTAATTAAGTGAGCTCTTATATAAATGCATAGATTTAGAAAAAGCATGTCGTAAGCTAAAAACAAATAATATATTGTTTATATCAATTAATGTTTCTTTTTAACACTAGCGTAAAAACGTTTTCATCGCACTAAAATTATTAATATTTACACATATAAACATAGTTAAAATAAGATTGTAATGTCAGGTATGTGCAAGTATTTTTCAGTTTTAGTAAATAATCTAATTTTTATCCCAGGAATATATTTATTTAAGCCATTTCCTCACATTAACATTTTGCATATTCCGTCGCAATTTACACACTGTATTTTGTAAAATTATTAAGTATATCCTCTTTTTATATTTGTTATATTTTTTGGCATCTAGATTATCACGAGATATTTTAAATAGGCTTTAAAGGATGTTTATTTAGTTAAGGTTGATTGGTAATAGTCAATTGGAACAACTGTTTAGTAGTTTTTTATGTTTTATATTTATGAAAAACGTATCGTTTTATTCTCTTCCAATTTAATTGCAAATTTTATTGCTCTGTGAATTTTCTTTAAATCCATTGGAAATAAGTTATTTCAAATACAAAAAAGTTATCTACATATCTATATCAGAAAATAATATTATATATTAGTAATTTTTCAACAATTCCTTTTCAAATTAACTCATATAAATTAGGGCAAATAATAGTGATTAATTTACGTATATAATTTATAAATAGATCTGTAATTTTTATCAAGACAGGCATATTTATATCAGTAGGTGTAAAATCTTGGTGGCCAAATGGCTGATGTAAAGAATAAGATTGCAACTTAATGATATTTATTTACACGTAAATACAAGTGAGTACAGACTCTAGCAGCCCGATTTATAACGTAATTTTCGTACTGCCGTTACCGAAGTATATTTTCAAGTGTGTTAGTTCGGCCTCTCTTAAGGGACGAGACGCTCCGCACTCGCGCAGGCGTGGTGTTAGTTCGGCTTCTACTCGTGCTTATCTAAGGGAAGAGACGCTCCGCACTCGCGCAGGCGTGGTGTTAACAGTAGGTTTAATTCTTGTAGTTTTTGTATTTTGTATTATTACTATTTCCGGTACTAACATAGACATTTTTAACAGCACACCATTATATGACCACTATTATGACACATGTTACCTAAACGTTGAACTGATGTCCATAATTAAGTGAAGAAACCCTCGACAATTAGGCAACGGTTAACAGCAACAATTAACAATAACCGATCTATTCGGTTTTCTCAGTGCACCATACTTGAAGACAGGGATTATTCAATACTTCTTCAGTTTTCGAAAAGTAATCTGCTATTTGAAATATATAAAACAAATAAATACCTTAAAGACAATTAGGTCATCATTTTTATACTTTTTATTGTTTTATTGTCATGTCTGATATTTTAAATAATTGTTTTTATTTTTCTCTGGCTTGATAAGTTGTTCGTTATTAGTATGTTATCTATTATGTTTGTTACTCTGGTTATATTCAAATCCATTTCTCTACCTATTGTTAGTTCTTCGTAATGATGATCTAATTTTGCTGAACTAGGACCTTTTCTTAGTATTCCGATTAAATGATATTTAAATAAAAAATTAGTCGTCTATAGAAGTTATCTTTTGTAGTTTTTGTCAGCGAATGTTAAGGTTGTCAAATCTGTTGAGCATTTAGTTTTTTTTGTTTAATTTGGGTTAGATAATGATGATATATAATTTTATGATGATTTGAATTCTATCTTATTGAAATAAAACAACACAGTTGAGATAGTTTCACTTTTTGTTGTTGATCACTGCAATATATTTCACCACACAGTGGTTTCATCATATTGGTGGATACTGGCCACTAAGTTTTATTTAGAAACTTTCAAATCCCAATAAATTAATATTATGTCTTTTAAAGGTCTTCTCTTTATACAAGGTGGCGCAAAAGTAATGTCACAGTTTGAATTGGCTGCCATTTTGTTATAAATGAAAAAAGAAGAGCTCTGTTTTCATCAAAAATTTATTTGAAAGTGTAATATTGGTTACATTACTTGGAAAAAAATATATCGCTTAAATGGCCACCTCCCGAGTTGATGCATAATTGCGTTTTGCGGCATTTTGAATTGTTGCTTGTAAAACATCTGGCTCTAAACTCGCGATTTCTTCTTCAATGTTATCTTTTAAGTCTTGCAAGGTTCGTGGTTTATTGTGGTAAACGCGAGATTTGAAAAAGCACCAAAGGAAGAAGTCCGGTGCTGTTAGATCTGGCGATCTGGACGGCCAGTTGAAATCTCCTAAGCGGGATATCACTCGACCTGGAAATTAGTGTCTCAAAAAAACCAACAATGATCGAAACCTAATGCAGCAACTTTCGGCAAAAACTGATTTAGCATCTGTCTGTAACGCTCGCCATTTACGGTTACGACGGCGGCATCGGCGTCTTCAAAAAAATAAGGACCAATCACTTTTTTACTGCAAATGCCGCACCAAAGAGTCACTTTGAGAGGATGCAATCTTCTTGCATTAAATGTAGATTCTATGTGCCCCAGAAACGCAAAAAAAAACGACGAAGAAATTCACGTTGCGTTCAAACGACTTAAAATTTGTCAAATAAGCAGTAACAATAAATCCACGATCTTGAGGTGTATATCGCTCCATGGTTTGTTGACAAATAATTCACTATATATCTACATCATAAATGTCAAAGCACACTGACATTTGGTGCCATCTGAAAAAATTGCGGCCAATTCAAAATATGACATTACTTTTGCGCCACCTTGTATAAACAAACTCCAAAAATTAGGATTTTTTAAATTTATTAAAAGCTTTCGATATCGATAAGTCACAAAATTCAACCCAAAAATTGACTGTTATGGAGAACTATGCTTAGGTTATAAATTGATTTCTTCATACTTAGCTAACAGAACTAAAAACAACTTAAGGAAAGTTTTCAGGTTTTTTTTTATATTCCTTGTATTTCTTCAATAAGCTACCTAAAATCAATAGTAGATAAAATATGATAAAATATATTTAGAAAATATAAAGAAATTGAATTAAATCATGAACATTACCGTTCTATTATTTTATGTGGATTATCTCAACAACACTGCATCGATGAATTTAATTGGTGATGAAGCACTATCAAAAACCACTATATATCGATGATATATAAAATTCAATCATGGCTGTAGTTCACTTAGTGATAAATTTCGCAAAAATTGTTCAAAAGAGCTTGTGGTTCAAAAAAGAAAAAATTGATACTGTACGAACTTATATTGCAAGATCGTTATATGACATCATGAGATTGAGGAATTCTTGGGTATTAGTAGAATCAGCATACATTTAATATTGCATGGGCATGACTGTCAACAAATTGTTTACGTTGGATCCTACATAACTTAGCAATCCTCAAAGAAAGCTCGTGTCAATTAATCGAAAGAAATACGAATGTAGTTGTTCTCACACGAAGCACTTCGAAGTAAATGGTATACAAGCATTTCTTTCTCATAAATATTTAGAAAAAAAACTAATCAACGAAAGTAAAAAAACTAATCAAAAATAAATAAAGTGAATGTTTTTCGAAATTTGAAAAATGTAGATGCGTTCAAAAATATTTTGGAGGTACCTCAATCAGAGTGAAAATTGATTTTCATTGAGTATATTTTGGAAACAATAAACCAATGTACGATGGTTAGCTTTTTACTTTCCCTATATACGAAGTATATATAGGGGTATAAGTATTGTGATCGTGATTTTTTTTTTAAATTTTTTTTTTGCGGAAATATCCGTTTTGAGGTCCCCTGAGTCCATTAAACTAATTTCTGGAAAAACATTTTTTGTGTCTGTCTGTCCGTGGGTGCTGTATCTCACAAACGACTGATCCGATTGAGATGAAACTTTAAACGTAAGGTTTTATCGTTAAAAACTGGAACTGAAAAGCTTTTGGTAAACATTCATAAACCGGAAGTGGGTGTTTACTTGAGGCGTTTTTTGTTTTTTCCTATATTTGTTTTAATATGAAAATTATTACAGAACTTTTCGAACAAAAGTTAAAGAGATTGAGAAACTGAATAAATTTTGTTAAAATATATTTTTCATAAAATTCTTAACTTTCGAGAAAAAAAAAATAAAAGTTGAAATTTTTGAAATTTTTTGCCAATTGCTAATAAACTATTCAAGCAACATGAAAGTTATATAAGAAATAATTATAGAGAATTCAAAATTGAATAAATTATTAAGAATAACCTTTTTGTATAAACCGCATAGTTTTCGAGTAAAATATAGGGAAAGTACTATGATGGCCACATCACCATTTTTTTTTATATATTCCAACATATAAAAGACAGCTTTCCTATTATCACATACGCGGATAAAATCGCTTACTTATACCAGTTATATAAATTTATAGAAAAATAATTAATAAATAAAATTAATATCGTTAAATTCCAAACAAAAAATTTGACAAAATACACATAATGAGATAGTAGTAGTAGTAGTAGTGTTAGGCTATCGACCACGTGGTCCTTCCGCCATGTGTCATTTGTGTATTTGTGTGTGTGTAAATGAGCTTGTTACTTTAAAGGATCGCCCCCGTCACTCTAAAGCACCATTAATTGTATCCTAATGGTGAATGGTACCGGTCACCCATCCGACTACTGACCCGAATCAACGTTGCTGCACGTTAGTTCGGGGCCGTAACCGATGCGCCACCACCGGCGTCATAATGAGATATTTAGTCAAATCAATAAAACTAATATTCTTAAAAAAAGATTGATTCGGAAAAGATGTCATCATTCATTAAGAAGTATCTCAAGTCGTCTGTGAAGTCGGGCACCCTCGTCCACACGAAGGGCAAGGGCGCATCTGGATCATTCATGCTCGCTTCCTGTTTGTCGATGGGCGCTAAGGTGGTCAGTGGAGCAGAGGCCAAGGCTATGACCGCCAATAAGTCTACTAAGAGTGCAGCAAAAAGTGGTGGCCGAGGCGGAGCCAAGAAGGCCGACGCAGGAGCAAAGAAATCCTCGGTCGGGAAGGTTTAAAAAGCCATATCCGCTACCACTACTTTCGAGAAGAAGGTAGCAAAATCGAAGACGAAGTCGTCGTCCCTGTCGAAGGTCAAAAAGGCGACCACGAAAAAACCCAAAGCACCCAAGCCGAAGAGGGTGAAGTCCGCTCCGAAAACCGTTGCAAAGAAACCGTCTCCGAAAAAGAAGTAGTCGACGACCACCATTATTATTTTGAATGTGGGAACATGTGACAATTTCAAGATTTAATTCAGCCTGCTATGCACTGAGAGTTTTGACATAAAATATAGATACTTGCATAATAATCAAGATATATAATGCAAAAAATTTGAAAGTATATAAGATTTAGTGTAAATCATTGTAGGCGTTTTACACATGCAAAACAATTATTCGTTATTCAAAAACGCGTATTGAGAATTTAATACATAATCTGCAATAATATTTTAATTTTAATTTTTAAATCAATGAAATATTACGTGAATTACTTAAAAGATAATATTTATATGACCTATGGGATTTGCACATGATAGAATCAGGAGGTATGAAAGGTTAGATAGAGAGCAGTGGTGTTTCCTGAATCAGATGTTGGAGTTAGAGAAAATGACGTCTGAATATATACTACTTCAGGAAATGAACAGGGAAAACGTATGGGGTGAAACGATAAGTGTTGTAGCCGGATATGAAATGAAACTGTGTGGATTAGACAAGGGGAGATTGGTGAAGGAGTTATAGAAGGGAAGCATGGATAGATGGAGAGTGGAAAGGAAGGAGGTGCGAAAGAGTAGTTAGAGCCAGAAGTGAATATGGCGGGATGAGTGCATAAGAAGGCGTAGGAGGTGAAGAGGCAAGAGAGACAAGGATGTATGGAGAAGGGTGGAAAAATGAGGGGTATAGTGAGTGGCAGATACGTGGGAGGAGGTCTCGATGCCTGGAGGATAAGCGGTTCAAAAGAGAGAAAAGGGTGACTTTGGCAAGGGCGAAATGCAAAACGAAGGAAAGAGGGAGGAAGAAATGAATAGACTCTGTTGAACTGTTTTTTTTCGCCTACTTAGGTAGGCACATTTTCCAGTGTTTTACCAAAGGTCTACACAATATCTCGAATCAATTTATATTTATAAACGAACTAAACATTGTCCTGATGGAAAAACTATTCTGCCATATGTTATTAATAAATTAAAGCCCCTCTGAATTCCGCAACACCAGTGGAACCGTTGGAACATTTCTTCACCTGGTGTCTTCTTGCCATGTTTAGTCTTTAATTTTTATTTACAATTACATTACATACATATACAATAACAACGAACAGCAATATAAACAATCAGTTACAATATTATATACAAATATATACAGGTATTGGTCTGGGCGCCATTATATATGGTGCTCCGCCTCTTCCTTCTTCCTTAACACACTTCTGGCAAATGCCGCCACCGCATCCCACTTCTCCGAGGATTCGAGCATGTGCCCGACCAGTGTTTCTGCCTCCAACGGCCCTTGAAGCGCCACCTCGAGCACTCCTCTTTCTTCCGTCCACCTCGGACACACCGCAATTGTGTGTTCGACATCGTCCTAGCACTGACCGCACCAGGTGCACGTCGCTACAGCAGCCTTGCCGATCCTCACCAGGTAGGTCTGAAAGCTTCCATGCCCAGTGAGGATCTGGGAGAGGAAATAGTCGGTCTCCCCATATCCGCGACCTACCCATGGTCTAAGATCCTGGATTAACCTCCTCGTCCACGCACCCTTTACCCCAGTGGCCCATTTGCTCTGCCACTTCTCCAACAGCCTGTCATAGGCCTCCTTCCTAGCCAACCGCTTATCACCCCCCTGCGCCACCTTTTCATGGACGGAACAGCGCTGTCTGATGAGTAGATCCGGGGGTGCAGATGAGCCCAGAACCTCAGCCGCCTCTGTTGCTACCGAGCGGTAGCCTCGAAGGGCCCTTAACAGCCCCGGCCTCAAGGCTCTCTGGAGTCGTTCTCGGATTCTTTGGGAACCGACACACCTATCCCATGCCGGGGCGGCATAGAGCAGCTTGGTCTTGGCTGCCCCAAGTAGTGCCCTCCTTCCCCCTTCTCCCGGTCTGCCGATATTGGCCATAATTCTGGCTACTGCCGTGGCTGTTCTGGCTGCCCCCCTCCGCTGCTGCCAGCACCTGTGCGCTGTGGTAGGTGTTGGCCTCCAGCACCACGCCCAGGTATTTCATGGTCTTGCCCACCCGAATATCCTGCCCGAGCAAGCGAATAGTCTCATCGTTCTTCCTACCCTACCTCCTCCTCGATAGCCAGACCGCCCCCATTTTATGGGCTGCCACCTCCAGTCCTGCACCAGTCAGTCATACGGCCACCTTCTCGGTACCCTGTTGCGCCGCTCAATGTTACGGTTCCTGACTATAAGCAGGATGTCATCCGCGAACCCAACCAACTCCACCCCTACTGGTAGGGACAGCCGAAACACCCCGTCATAAGCCTGGTTCCATAACGCCGGTCTCAGCACTGATCCGAGGGGTACGACCGTAGAGAGTTCTACCTCACGCGTACTGCCGCCTGTTCTCTCGAAAACGAGCGTGCGGTCAGACAGGAAAATCCTAATCATCATATTGAGGTAAGTGGGCAACCTCCACCTGTCTAGGGCCCTCGCGATCGTACGCCAGGGTAACGAGTTGAAGGCATTCCTGACATCGATCGAAATCGCCAGGCAATGCCTTCTTCCCCTTAGCGGCCTCTTATTGGCCTCGTCCGCCGCTCTCCTGGCTCTGAGAAGAGCGTTCACCGTAGATTTGCCTTTCCTGAATCCATTTTCCCCGCCAGGTTACGCTTAGCCGTCGAGACCAGGCCCATTCTCTCTCCCTTGGCCACACCCGTCTTCACGGCTCTGAGCGACTCCTTATAGTTATTGCCTGCCGCGTTGACCATCATCCTCCCAAGCCTAGGTCGGATTGCGGGTGGGTGGTTATCCCGCTTATTCCCAGCCTCGGCTGCCGGTGTACTGGTGCCAGCCTTAGCTCTTTTCTTCACGACATTAGTCCAGTTGTCCGTACCCGCCCCCTTAATTGCCTGCCCTACTGTTCCTGCCGCCTGTGGGGGGGCTGGGCCTTTTAGCGCTGCCACTGCCTTCGCCGCCTCCTCGGCCCCGCTCCCCTGGTGCCTGCCGATCCATTTCGCGACCTTTTCACTCCCTAGCCCCTCAATCGCCCTCTTCATCTCCGAGGTGGAGATCTGACTAACCAGGCTTCTGAGTACCCTTACTCCCTCCTTTATCCCGACCTTAGTATTGGGGTTTTCATGGACTAGGTTGCTAAGGTCCCTAGCGACCTTGTCCAATTGCCCGTAGTCTCGCCTGCATCTTCCCTGCCGCCTGGGCCTGCGCCTCCTTCCTTGGCGACAGCGACTCCAGTTTCTTTCTCTTGGAGCTCGCTGCCTTAGCCTCGTCGTAGACGAAACACTCGTAGCCGATGTTTGCATCCGCCGACCTAGGGTTTTCTTCTGCTGGTGATGCAGGGGCGCAGGACATAGTGCCCTCGCATCCCTAGCCTGTCACCGTAACGCTGAGGCTCTGCGTCAAGCCCTTGCCCTTCCTCCCATCTCCGCTAGTTGTGGTCGCCTTATCTCCATCTTTGCCTCCAGTCGTTGCCATTGTAGTCAGTCCAGCTTTTGTTTTATTTTTCCAAGAATCCATTACTAATCCCACGAGTCCACTCAGAAATATAGGTCCACCACGGCAGAGCCGGCATACCGTGGCAAGGCTTCTTGAAACAGGGGTGCGCCAGGTGCCCCGAGTCCGCAGTGTAAAGACTAGTTTCCCAAACCACTAATACTGTGACCTAAAAAGTCTAATTTTGTTTCACTAAATATATATTGGTTATTGTTTATTTTTATTTCAAAAATGACGAAGCTGTTCATTTTAATCCTTGCTGAAAACGAGAATATACGTAAAGTAAAATAGTAGTCCGCGTAATACCGATAAACTATTGAAACATTTGCGCAGTCTTTTTCAAACCGAAACTTTTTCTAATATAATAATAAATAACAATATGGAATATCGTTTGGATGAATAGAAACATGATGGTATGTTTTGACCAAATCAATTTTTGAAAATAGCGTGCACACATCACAATTGTACGTAACTTTGTTGAATCCATGGTAATCGCCACATGGGCGCGATGATACATCTAATTTACCTATGAAATACAGTGTATCGCCAATGGGCTTTAGTAATTTGTTGAATTTGTCTTGAAGAATTTGGAGTATGTAAGGTACTAAACGTCGTGGTTAAAAGACAGGAGGTTCAGAAGTTTCAAAGTGTGTTTGCATGCCAAGCAAATAGTCATTATATCAGGTAATTGTTGCAATAATTTTAAATAAGCTTAATTTTAAGTGGATATTGAATTAGGTTTAAGTTTTCTTGACTTACGGAATACGTTCCTTGTCAGACATTCTTGAACACGTAGAAATGCCGATGAAATCGGAGCGTAGGATCTAGTGGTTTACGTATTCAAGCACAAAGTTCCACGTAAATGTTACCTCTAAGTCGATATGAACTGTTAATTTTGAAAACCCACACGTTAGTATTTAATTACTCTCAACAGTGGTCAATAAAAATTTTAGTTTGGCAAAGTGTTGTCAAAGAGTTGATCCATAAAATACTAACATGTGCTTTCCTATCTACTAAACATTTTGTCTCAGAGTTAGTATCGCGTATGAAATGAATTGTGCATGGTGAGCCAACTGGTGATTTGGGATCTTGTTAAGAAAATTGTGATGGCACTAACAAAGTTTTTGTTGCGGGTCATCACCTAGTTGCTTGTGATTAATTGATGTTGATCGCCTTTTAGATTGTTTTGCCAAAGTGGTTGTTAACCAATTTTAATTTTGCGTCAGTTCTAGAATTTGGGATTGCAGTAGATTATGGGTGTTATTAATAGTGAATTTGATCTGCCCTTTTGACCAGATTTGATAAATATGTGGTTTATGAAGACAGTAGGCCGCTAATCAATTTAGATGGATTCTCGTACAAGGGAATCACAAACACAGCGAACGAATGAATATGGTGTTTTTTGTGGTCGTTTTCCTGGCGACATTTTTTTTACACTTAATACACCGGAAACCTAGGTTTTCTAAGGTTTTACGAGCTATTGTATTATCTTCGTTTGCTTATTGTTAGTAATCGCGCTTTAAGTTTTGCTACCTCCTGGATCGACGGCCATTTTTCAATAATCTAATAATAAAATATTGAAAAGGATTATACATTTGGTTTAGTTGGGGAAGGGATATTAACAATTATTTATCTATCTAATTAATGCTCTTTAAATGACATAATTTAAGTAATTGGTTCCTGAGGCCATTACCTCGTGACACATTTTGATAAATTCTTGTATGATGTAGGCGTTCACTTGGTGGTGCATTTTTGATAAAAGTTTAAATAAAACACTTTATAACTTTGTTTTACCACTATATTTTGTATAACTGTGACTAGTTTCGATCATAAGCTGTTCATTATCAAACATAAAGTACCTACATTTATTACAAACGTTGCTTATATACTATCGAAAAGAGGAGAATACATTACGTCGGTCTGGTCATTAAGAATGGAAAAACCCGGATTAATTTTGGCTTTATGAATTTCGAGTGCTTCCAGTAAATCTATTTTACGACCTTTATCGGTAAAGTGGATTACTAAAAGTACATCCTTTCCAAAAATGTAATTGTTTTCTAATAAATGGTTTGCAAAAGTCGAATTGTTATATTTTAAGCGATAAGCTCGTTCATGTTCTTTGAGACGCGTTTCAAAATTCCGACCAGACTGACCAATGTAAATTCCTTTACAAGACCCCCATGTTAATCTATATATTCCTGACCTTTTCATTATATTAATTTTGGGTTTTGGATTGTAAATTAAATTTGATATCTTATTACTACATTTGAAAGCTACATTAACGTTACATTTCTTAAGGATTTTTTTGATTTTAATACTTACTAGGCCAAAAAATGTTAAACATTGAAATTTTTTGTTGTTAGTGGGTGTAATTACTGGATATATATATTTTCTATTAATTTTGCTGAGTATCCGTTGTTAATGGCCATTTGTTTTATTGTCGCCATTTCATTTTCAAAAGAAGTTGGGCTTAAAGGTAATTTGACAGCTCTGTTTATTAAAAAATTGAATGATGCCATTTTTTGTTTAAAAGGATGTCGGGAATTGTTGGGAATTATAGTGTCGGTGAAGGTAGGTTTTCTGTAAATATCATAAGTTAGTATGTTGTTAGATTTATTGATAGATAGGTCAAGAAAATTAATTGTGTTGTTAGATTCTGTTTCAACGGTGAAATTAATTGAAGGGTGAAGGGAATTAATAAAATTAAGGAATTGTGTTATTTGTCTACTGGTACCTTCGAAGCATGCTAAAACATCATCCACATATCTATACCACCACCTAATATGTTTTTTACCTAAAGGAGAGTTTAAAATTTTATTAGTTATATTATCCATAAATATTTCTGCAAGAAGGGGACTAAGGGGTGAGCCCATTGCCAAGCCTTCTTTTTGCATATAGAACTTATTATTGAAAGAGAAATAGTTATGTTTTAGTATGGTATCTAAAATATTTAAAAAATCTGTTTTTATACTAGGATTAACATTATTTTTGTCTAGATGTTGTGTTATTAAATTAATACAATCTTTAGGTGGGATGTTGGCAAACATATTAGATACATCGAAGGATACCAGCTTACAATTCGAATTTACTTTATTATTATTAAGATTAGATATTAGTTCGGACGTGTTTTTAATAGAGTGTGGATCTGAGAAGTTTGTAATTTCTTTGAAAATGTAGGTTAATTCGGAAGATATATGATTAGCTGGTGTGTTAGAATATGAAACTACAGGGCGAATGGGTTGATTATTTTTATGAATTTTAATAAAGCCGTATAATCTGGGTGCTGTAGGATTCATGGGCAGTAGTTGTGATGTTTTGGAACTATTAAATAATGAATTTTCGTTGTTTAAGAATGATTTTAAGATATATTGAAAATTAGCGGTTGGATCTTTTTTAATTTCAATGATTTCGGAGGAATTGATAAAATCGAAAACTTTTTGTTCATAATATGTTTTTTGTAGTATAACTGTCGAATTACCTTTATCCGCTTTAGTGACTGTAAGATTATTATTTTTAATTTTGCGTTGTAAGGTTTTAATTATTTTATTGTCTGAATTTGATATTGACTTAGTGTTTTTAATTATTTGGGAAATTTGATGTTTTTCAAAATTGGTTGCATCTGATTTTTGAAGGGCAAGTTCTGATTCAACAATAAGAGTTTCCTTAAAAAACGGAACGTTAATGTGTGGACAGAATTTTGGACCTAAACTTAAAATTGCTGTTTCCTTTTCGTTGAATGTTATCTCGGTGTTGTTGATAATTCTGGGATGGAATGGAATAGAATTAGTTGTTTGTCTTACTTGTCTCTGATTATTTTGAAGCTTCTTCAATTTCTTCCCTTGTGTTGTTATTTTTTTGTGTCGGATACTGCTTACTTTGCTTCGAACATAGTCTTCAAAAAGATCGAACTCTACCGGGTGAAGATGGTGAGCCAGCTCCATGTTTTTTTCAAAAAAAAAAATGACAATATGACAATATGATAGCCATTATTCACGAAAATTTTGCGCAAAGAATTTGAGTGAATAATGGCCATAATCGCGAATATAATACAATACTTTTTCTACTCCTTTTAAATAATTTTAGTTATAAACTTCAGAATTTTATTAATAATTTATCAAATATACATCAATATACATTTTTTGTTAAATTATTTTCTAATTGTTATTGAAGCTACTGGAGGCGAAATAATTTATTGTAAAATTTGTACAATTTGTAATATTCAAAGATTGAGTAATAATGTCCATTGTTAGACTCTTGTTGGTAGTTTTACCAGTAAACCTAGTAGTATATTTTTATTATTATTTACTTACTTTTATAGCAACATATTTGTGATCACTGGCGTTTGTAATGAAATTATTTATTTCTTCTGGAGTAAATATTTTTGTCATTTTTGCCTGATAGCCATCTGATCTGCGTTAGAAAAATGGCCTTAATTTTCCGTATGTTTTCAGTTTAATATTGTGTCGTATTTCAAGTGTGCTCCGTAAAATTGAATAGTGAAATAGGGAAGATGATTTATATTTTTCCGATAAGTTATCAAAAGTGGAGTACAATTCTCCTAACACTATCTTCATGTTAATTTTACTACACTTATGTAGAAAGAAGAACTGTTTGTTGCACAACTTTGAGCTGCACCTGACGTAAACAAATAAAATAATGTTGGCCTGCGCGCGCCGGAGATGACTTGATCGCGGTCAGTTTTATAGCCGGTTCACACTGCACCGTTTTTTTGCCGTGTTCTATAGTGGCGCATATATTTTAATATTCGTGTTCACACAATAATGCAGGCGACCGTATATGGTAAGACAGCAGTTTCGTATAAATACGCATATTAAAATATAAGCACAATTACAAAACACGGTAAAAACCAAATCGGTAAAGCTCCCGATTCGGTGCTGTGTGAATTGGCTGTAAAAACATTTGCAATATCAACAGATGCAACATATTGAATAATGAAATTCCACGTTTCTGATTGGCTAGAAACAGTGAATTATGAATTCATAATCCAATACTTATAAATTATAGCTTTTATTATTAACGAAAAAAAAATATGATAATGGGGACATA
>OZ018391.1:48770356-48858987 GCA_963969525.1 Ontholestes murinus | reverse complement strand
GTAGGATTCATGGGGAGTAGTTGTGATGTTTTGGAACTATTAAATAATGAATTTTCGTTGTTTAACAATGATTTTAAGATATTTTGAAAATTAGCGGTTGGATCTTTTTTAATTTCAATGATTTCGGAGGAATTGATAAAATCGAAAACTTTTTGTTCATAATCTGTTTTTTGTAGTATAACTGTCGAATTACCTTTATCCGCTTTAGTGACTGTAAGATTATTATTTTTAATTTTGCGTTGTAAGGTTTTAATTATTTTATTGTCTGAATTTGATATTGACTTAGTGTTTTTAATTATTTGGGAAATTTGATGTTTTTCAAAATTAGTTGCATCTGATTTTTGAAGGGCAAGTTCTGATTCAACAATAAGAGTTTCCTTAAAAAACGGAACGTTAATGTGTGGACAGAATTTTGGACCTAAACTTAAAATTGCTGTTTCCTTTTCGTTGAATGTTATCTCGGTGTTGTTGATAATTCTGGGATGGAATGGAATAGAATTAGTTGTTTGTCTTACTTGTCTCTGATTATTTTGAAGCTTCTTCAATTTCTTCTTTTGTGTTGTCATTTTTTGGTGCCGGATACTGCTTACTTTGCTTCGAACATAGTCTTCAAAAAGATCGAACTCTACCGGGTGAAGATGGTGAGCCAGCTCCATGTTTTTTTCAAAAAAAAAAATGACAATATGACAATATGATAGCCATTATTCACGAAAATTTTGCGCAAAGAATTTGAGTGAATAATGGCCATAATCGCGAATATAATACAATACTTTTTCTACTCCTTTTAAATAATTTTAGTTATAAACTTCAGAATTTTATTAATAATTTATCAAATATACATCAATATACATTTTTTGTTAAATTATTTTCTAATTGTTATTGAAGCTACTGGAGGCGAAATAATTTATTGTAAAATTTGTACAATTTGTAATATTCAAAGATTGAGTAATAATGTCCATTGTTAGACTCTTGTTGGTAGTTTTACCAGTAAACCTAGTAGTATATTTTTATTATTATTTACTTACTTTTATAGCAACATATTTGTGATCACTGGCGTTTGTAATGAAATTATTTATTTCTTCTGGAGTAAATATTTTTGTCATTTTTGCCTGATAGCCATCTGATCTGCGTTAGAAAAATGGCCTTAATTTTCCGTATGTTTTCAGTTTAATATTGTGTCGTATTTCAAGTGTGCTCCGTAAAATTGAATAGTGAAATAGGGAAGATGATTTATATTTTTCCGATAAGTTATCAAAAGTGGAGTACAATTCTCCTAACACTATCTTCATGTTAATTTTACTACACTTATGTAGAAAGAAGAACTGTTTGTTGCACAACTTTGAGCTGCACCTGACGTAAACAAATAAAATAATGTTGGCCTGCGCGCGCCGGAGATGACTTGATCGCGGTCAGTTTTATAGCCGGTTCACACTGCACCGTTTTTTTGCCGTGTTCTATAGTGGCGCATATATTTTAATATTCGTGTTCACACAATAATGCAGGCGACCGTATATGGTAAGACAGCAGTTTCGTATAAATACGCATATTAAAATATAAGCACAATTACAAAACACGGTAAAAACCAAATCGGTAAAGCTCCCGATTCGGTGCTGTGTGAATTGGCTGTAAAAACATTTGCAATATCAACAGATGCAACATATTGAATAATGAAATTCCACGTTTCTGATTGGCTAGAAACAGTGAATTATGAATTCATAATCCAATACTTATAAATTATAGCTTTTATTATTAACGAAAAAAAATATGATAATGGGGACATAATTCAATAGGAGTAGAAAAAAATAATAATCTTACAGTCACTAAAGCGGATAAAGGTAATTCGACAGTTATACTACAAAAAACAGATTATGAACAAAAAGTTTTCGATTTTATCAATTCCTCCGAAATCATTGAAATTAAAAAAGATCCAACCGCTAATTTTCAATATATCTTAAAATCATTCTTAAACAACGAAAATTCATTATTTAATAGTTCCAAAACATCACAACTACTGCCCATGAATCCTACAGCACCCAGATTATACGGCTTTATTAAAATTCATAAAAATAATCAACCCATTCGCCCTGTAGTTTCATATTCTAACACACCAGCTAATCATATATCTTCCGAATTAACCTACATTTTCAAAGAAATTACAAACTTCTCAGATCCACACTCTATTAAAAACACGTCCGAACTAATATCTAATCTTAATAATAATAAAGTAAATTCGAATTGTAAGCTGGTATCCTTCGATGTATCTAATATGTTTGCCAACATCCCACCTAAAGATTGTATTAATTTAATAACACAACATCTAGACAAAAATAATGTTAATCCTAGTATAAAAACAGATTTTTTAAATATTTTAGATACCATACTAAAACATAACTATTTCTCTTTCAATAATAAGTTCTATATGCAAAAAGAAGGCTTGGCAATGGGCTCACCCCTTAGTCCCCTTCTTGCAGAAATATTTATGGATAATATAACTAATAAAATTTTAAACTCTCCTTTAGGTAAAAAACATATTAGGTGGTGGTATAGATATGTGGATAATGTTTTAGCATGCTTCGAAGGTACCAGTAGACAAATAACACAATTCCTTAATTTTATTAATTCCCTTCACCCTTCAATTAATTTCACCGTTGAAACAGAATCTAACAACACAATTAATTTTCTTGACCTATCTATCAATAAATCTAACAACATACTAACTTATGATATTTACAGAAAACCTACCTTCACCGACACTATAATTCCCAACAATTCCCGACATCCTTTTAAACAAAAAATGGCATCATTCAATTTTTTAATAAACAGAGCTGTCAAATTACCTTTAAGCCCAACTTCTTTTGAAAATGAAATGGCGACAATAAAACAAATGGCCATTAACAACGGATACTCAGCAAAATTAATAGAAAATATATATATCCAGTAATTACACCCACTAACAACAAAAAATTTCAATGTTTAACATTTTTTGGCCTAGTAAGTATTAAAATCAAAAAAATCCTTAAGAAATGTAACGTTAATGTAGCTTTCAAATGTAGTAATAAGATATCAAATTTAATTTACAATCCAAAACCCAAAATTAATATAATGAAAAGGTCAGGAATATATAGATTAACATGGGGGTCTTGTAAAGGAATTTACATTGGTCAGTCTGGTCGGAATTTTGAAACGCGTCTCAAAGAACATGAACGAGCTTATCGCTTAAAATATAACAATTCGACTTTTGCAAACCATTTATTAGAAAACAATCACATTTTTGGAAAGGATGTACTTTTAGTAATCCACTTTACCGATAAAGGTCGTAAAATAGATTTACTGGAAGCACTCGAAATTCATAAAGCCAAAATTAATCCGGGTTTTTCCATTCTTAATGACCAGACCGACGTAATGTATTCTCCTCTTTTCGATAGTATATAAGCAACGTTTGTAATAAATGTAGGTACTTTATGTTTGATAATGAACAGCTTATGATCGAAACTAGTCACAGTTATACAAAATATAGTGGTAAAACAAAGTTATAAAGTGTTTTATTTAAACATTTTGATAAGCTAAATGAATGATTTGTTTTATTCATGACCAATTTCAACCTTAACATAGTAATTTTAGTATGAAAATGACCTTGTAAAAGTTAAACCGCCCACAAACGAATAAATCTTATTATTAACAACAAGAAAGGGATCGTTAATTCCTGAGGCATCTACATCGTTGTATATTTTGTAGTATACAAGAAGAAAGGTCTTTAGAAATTCTTTAAAATGGTAAAAGTATTTTTGCGCCCATTCTATTTCATTGAACAGAATAAGTTTTCTTTGCCAAATTTACATATATCCACTTGCATTAAGAACGTAACGCAACAAGCATCAATTTCAAACTTATCTAACCTTTCAATATACTGTACTCCTAATAAAAATTAATGTTTAAATATATTTACTGATGAGGCTGTTATGTGTTGAAAATTCATATTCACTTGTTTGGTTATTGAAGTTAAAACAATTTTCAAAACACTTTATTATTGCTTTCTTTGTTTTTACTTCAATAACCAAACAAAAATTATTGTATATATAATAATATAAAAATACATACCTACAATTTGTAAACCCATAAAAATCATAGGAAATGCCTGTATAATTAAGGCAGTTCTACAACCATATTTATTTTCTGTTTCAAACGGAAATCGAGCATAGTAAGGCAAAATAGACTGGCACCGTAAGTTGACTCCGTCGATAAAGTTTATTTTTTTATAATAATTGTATGCCCCATCTATAGTTTTTGATAGAGGGACCATAACAGCAACCGTAATAAAGAGTGCAAATAACTTGTAAAACATCTTCTGATGTTCATAAATCTGCCTGCCTGGCTTAAAGTCTTTATAATCATTGTACTTGTAGTCATCTAAGTTCAACTGATCCATCATATTCAAAATTAATTTTCGTTTTGTAAACCATGTCACAAGTTTAAAGCATAACAATAAGTGGGTGACTAACATTCCAACATATTCAATCAACTGTATTATATTTCCTGTTGATTCGTGGAATTTCATTAATTCCCAAGGTATGTATAACCCTATCGTATAAATTGCCCATAGTGTATTGTACGTGTAGAAAAATATTTTATTATAAATACTCTCATACGAATAAGGCACATAAGTTGCCATGTATTTTTGTAATAATATATTTATCCTAAAATAATTTTTTGGGTAAGTAGGATACATGTTAACTCTTAATAAGAACGTCTTCTTCTTAGTGCAGTGTGTGGTGAACCCTTTATATTGATAGACGTAAAAGGAATAACTAATAAGTATACGTATGTAATTCGAAAATTGGTATAATTTACTTCTTTGTGTTATTACCTTAAATTATCCTCTAAATACATAATTATATAAATACGACAATTAAAAAATGTATAACAACGTTTGTGACTTAGATAAGTGTTTTTTATTTCGCCCCTAAAATGTCTCCACTTAAGCATTGACATGGTACTAACAACTAGATGGTTTTGGTGTGACTTGATAACAATATTTAGAATATTAGTTTGTAGTTGTTAAATAACAAGAATGCTATAGAGCGGTAGAAATGTTCGTTAATTAGCTAAAAATATTTTAACAATACCTGAATGTATCTTATTAAAATTTAATTATTAACAGAAATATCCCTAGTTTTTACTTTAACATTTTTATGAAAGTATGTGTCTACCTATCTCTAGAAATTCTAGAAGTTTCAAGAAAAAGTGAAACAGGTCATATACTGGTCCATCGAACAGAAAATAACAAACATTAAAGAAAGGTAGAAAGAATTAAATTAAATCCTTTTTACGGGATAAGAATAAAATTTTATTCGGATGGTCAAATTTAACCAATTTTCTTAAACTGTTTGAGATGGCTGCATTGAAAAATAGATGTAATAAACACCATCGCATCCCTATATGGCAATGCAGTAAGTGCTTTATAAAAAGTAGCCCACATTGAAATAGCTTCACTTGACTAGGTAGTTGTGAATAAAGTATAATCAAACATGTCTGACATTTGCTTATGAATCTCACTACATTGGCTTAAAAGCTGCTGCCAAAAACTGAAGCTCAGTTAATATGACTTGATAGCCTATCTTGATAATCGGTACAGGCGTTCTTGGATGGTCTAAAGGAACAAAGGATCCCAACAATCGTGGGGAATTACTTATCTAACTAAATTAGTAAATAGATATTGAGATTACAAAAATCTTAGTTAAAACTATGTTGGCAAAGTTGAGGATATCCGAGAGAAAATAGATAAGCTTAAAAAATTTTAAGAGATATAAAAATGTCTTTGGTAAATAAAAATAACGTAGAACGCGAAAACGTGAAAAATACGGACGATGTCAATGCTAAAAAATGGATAGCCTGAGAAGTTTACCAAGAAAAACTCCAAAACACATATTTGTGATGTCATGCCAGTATTGTTTTTGTGGATGTATACAACGATTATAATTTGTGTCAACATTTACTAGATATCGATGCTACTAGGTATACATAGAGGTTACACGCAGCAAATAGAAAATCTATAACCATAAATAAAAATTATAGTCGCTGGCATAGTAACTTGAAGGAAAGTCAAACTCATATGGAAGAACGTGTAATATCTTTAACGAAAACCCTTTTCGCACTGACAAGGTCGTACTAATTTTCAAATAATTACTAACCATCACCACAATGGTGATAGCTTCTTCCCATTTTTATTAATGTTTCTGAACCTATTAATCAAATCCTTCCAAGGAAATAAATATATAATCATCGTAGTAATAGTGATTGTTATATGTTTATGCGAATGTACAAAGGGGTCGGAGTGCATTAATAATGATGAGTATTAACACTTTTTACTTTTTGGTTTATTCAAGAAATATTTTTGGACTATCTTGATATATTTACTTTTAGTGCCGGGCGATAAAGAGGTGCCTATGCGAGAATAACCGAGCGAATTTCACGGTTTTAGAAAATGCTCATAAAAACCAAACAAGAGCAATATTTACATAATTTAATAAGCAGTGCATTAAGGACAAAATAGAGAACAGAACATTAATACTGGTTATTCTATATTCATTGAAAATTATATAAATAACAAAGGTGTAAAAGATCATAAAGAAAGTAAAAGTTAAGTTCTCTCTTATAAAACATATTTGCACATACAGAAAGTCATATTTTTATCATAATTTTATATAGACCATTTATTAAATAGTATTTACTTTGAATTTCCAGTATATTTTGTAACATGATAAATAATATTATATAGCAAAAATAAAAAAAATAACTCGAAGGTACATGGTAAGCGCCGGACGAAATAAGTAATTGTTATAAGTAATATAACACTTCTGTAATTTTGCATAATACTTGATTATTATAACATAAATATAGTAAATATAGTGCAGCAAGAGGCGGTATATCGGCCTCCGGCACTAAAAGGGTTAAACATTTTGTTTTGTTTCACTGTTTTTCATTTTTTCTCCGACTAGTTTCGACCATTGGTCATTCTCAAGAAGATATGTACAAAAATATTAGAAGCAATTTATACAGTTCTTATATTAAAAAAACTGTATAGTAATGTTCGGGAAGTTAATTTTTCTTATTAATATAATACGAGAGCGCCCTGAAATATTTCCGGCATCGCCAAGAGATAGCACAAGATGGTTGAAGTGGATTCATTGATTGGAAAAAGCAACCCTGTCAACATTTCAGACGTCTACTGTCAATAGTTGTTGTTTAAGAGTGTATTTTGTACAGCACTTCAGGCGGTTTCGCAAAAATGGATTACATGGCTGGGAAAAAGGCCACAGAAATTCAAAATATTGCTATTGCTACAGGTTCATGGCGGATCTACTCCATCATTTTTGACTATCAGCTTCTGGGCGAGCGTGGCCGCAAAAGCACAAGTGACGAACTACGCAGTGGACGTCATGTTAGCCGATCGCCGATTGAAGTTGAAAGAGATAGCAGAGACAGCAGGAATCTCAGAAGAACGCGTTGGCCATATCCTACATGAAATTTTGGGATTGAAAAAGCTTTCGGCGCGATGGATACCGCGTTTTCGCGTTTGCTCAAACTAGAGCAAAAATAAAAACGAGTGACCATTTTGAAGAAGTGGCCAGGATTCAACGCAATCCAAGAGATTTCTTCATACGTTTCGTAATCGTAGATGAAACTAGGATCCACCACTATATACCGGAGACCAAGGAACAGTCGGGCGAAACTACCATTTTTTGGGATTCCCAAGGGGTCATCCACATCTACTATCTGCAGAAGGGAAGGACAATTAGGGGGCCATACTACAGCGATTTATT
The DNA here is from genome assembly GCA_963969525.1 of Ontholestes murinus. Classification (NCBI taxonomy): domain Eukaryota; kingdom Metazoa; phylum Arthropoda; class Insecta; order Coleoptera; family Staphylinidae; genus Ontholestes; species Ontholestes murinus. The sequence goes on along the minus strand of OZ018391.1, from coordinate 48,851,167 downwards.
GACTCTATTCCATGTAGTATTGAAGTAGAAACGGCCTTGTTTGCAGCGGAAAGAGTGCTTTTTCACCACGATAATGCACCGGCTCATTCATCCGGCATCGTCGTGTCCAAATTGAATGAGTTGCGCTACGAATTAGCCTCTCATCCTCGATATTTTATCTTACCTAGCACCAAGCGCCTTTTTCCTATTCCCAAACCTGAAAAAATCGCTGTCAGGTAAGAGATTTGCCTCAAATGATGAGGTCATCGCCGCTAAGATGGTTATTTTGCAGACCTCGAAACATCCTACTTTTCTGACGGATTGAAAAGACTGGAGCAGCGTTTGAAAAACGGTAGTGATCTTTGTGAGGAGACTGCATCGAATAATAAAAATAAAAATGGTGATGTGGTCATCATAGTACTTTTCCTATATTTTACTCGAAAACTATGAGATTTTCGCAAATAGGCTATTCTTAATAATTTGTTCACTTTTGAATTCTCTACAATTATTTGTAATATAAATTGTCATATAGTACTAATAGTTTATTAGCAATTGACAAAAATGTCAAAATTTTCAATTTTTTTTTCTTGAAAATTAAGAATTTTAAGAAAAACATGTTTTAATAAAACTTATTCAATTTCTCACTCCCTTTAACTTTTCTTTGAAAAGTTTCGTAATAATTTTCATATTTACCAAAAAAAAAAAAACGATGGTTGCGGTCGAGCTAGCGTTAGCGAGAGTACAGCAACGTTAGTTCGGGATACAATTAAAGGTCCTTTAGAGTGACGGGGGCGATCGTTTAAAGTATCAAGCTCATTTACACACAAATATATAAATAACACGGCGGAAAGATCACGTGGTCGATAGACAAACACCACTACCACTGTAATAAATTTCCCATAATTTCAACAAATTTATATATGTATTTTATGACTTCTTTAATTAACTAATACATAATACATATTATTTGGCCATTTAAATACCAGTGTATTACAAAATAATCTCAACTTAGAGCGTACGACTAGAACTGGACTGAACTGGGCTGTCAGTGTTGATGTCAGCAACAACTATTTTAGCTATGTTCCTGATTATTCCTTATTTCAATTGGTCTAATCCATGGGATAGCTGTGGAATAGTTAACATTTATATTCAATCTTGTATTCTTCAATGGTTTTAGGAGCGCCATATATTTCTTTAGGTTGGATTTTGGTGAGAGTATTTATTGTTACTATACACTAAATTGTAGGTTAGATGATCATACCGTATTTCTATTTTGACTGCGACTTAGATCACTTATATAATCTTCCCCTGTCATATTTTCTCCCAGTTGGTAGCTAAACATCAAATCACAAAAAATGTACACTCATGACGATGCTAACTGGAGTCGATATAAGAGCTTTTATGGTTAGAGAATATTTTTGAATATAAATTGATTGTTCTAATCCACGGATAATGAAAATTCTCGTCCAGTTTAAATTATGGATGAATATTATTTATATTCGTTTTGTATGTATTTTTCTCGCAAATAGTCCTTGAGTTTTGTAAACAGATGGTAATCTGAAGGAGCCAAGCCTAGACTATATGGTAGTTAATTTGAATTGTTGTACAACTTGCGTTATTTAGGTTTTTTGATAGCACAGATTTAAAACAAGCAAATAAATAAAAAAATAAATAAATAAGTTATTTTCTCTGATGAATTATTGCATTGATTAAACATATCTATAAAAAGGACGAGACTGAATTTAGAAAATTACAGACCAGTATTATTTATCGTGTAATCAGCAACACGGTTTTACAAAAGGGAAAAATATAAAAACGGCATTTTTGAGTCTACAAAAATCATGATGCTATAGACAAATATAAATTAACTTGTGATCTATTCCTAGATGTTTCCAGAGCATTCGATTGTGTTAGCCACGATAGATTGAAAATTTTTATATATACAGGGTTATTCACGCTATACGGCACGGAATATTCTGGCCAAAATACGTGACTTTCAAAAAGTTTCACTTTGGGGATATATGGGGGTCTATTAGGGCTACTTTTTAAAATTACTTTCATAATATACAGGGTGTCCCAAAAACCCTAGTATCAAAGTTGTGTTTTTTTAAATGAAACACTCTGTATTTTATTGCATTTTTGGATCTTTCGATAAAAATAAGTGTGTGTTTTAATAAGGTTTTTATTACATAAACCTTAAGGTTTTTGAAATAATTTGAATTTTGTAAAAATGTAACCTAATTTTCATGTTTCAAATACTTAAAAAATAATTAAGTTAGGCATACCAAATTTACACTGAAATGTAACAATAGATCATATTTTATTTTCCAAGTATAATATACTTGACATCCTATGCCGGGTGTAAAAAAATTGGAATTAAACAAATGAGAACTTTAAATGGCTATAACTTCATTTATTTAAATGGAACGTTATATTTATTAATTTATCAGCAAATGCACGTTTTAATTACCTATCGAATGGTATTTAAATCTTAATTGTTAAGTCTTCTCGTTTTTACAGAAAACGCCAAAATATTGTTTATTGCACCGTTTTAGTACTTTTAAAGTAAAAATTTTAATGTATCTAGTTTTCTATCGTATTTAAAAACGTCAGATAATTAATTTAGTCTGTTACTTTAGTTTAAAAAGTATGTTTTTTGTTATAGTTGTGTTATTTTGCGTTTTTGTGTTAGATCGTTAGTAATCGTTATTGTTTGTACATGGTTGTTGTATGTCATTGTAAAAAATGAAAATTTACACAGATTTTCTTATACTGAGGTTTTTATAACTGACCTTCCAATTTCTTTAAACTGGTTTAATAGTCTCTCAAAAATAGCTGGCTTAAAGTGATTTGTTTCGGGAAGCCTTTAAGTATAAACTCGACAAGCCAATAAACAATTTTGATGATTAATTAAAAATGAAAATTTACACAGATTTTCTTATACTGAGGTTTTTATAACTGAACTTCCAATTTCTTTAAACTGGTTTAATAGTCTCTCAAAAATAGCTGGCTTAAAGTGATTTCTTTCGGGAAGCCTTTAAGTATAAACTCGACAAGCCAATAAACAATTTTGATGACATTCTCCAAGCATAAAAATAATGCCAATAACCCCTTCTTTTGAGTAAATCTTCATTTTTTATAAAAAGATACAACAGCGATGTTCAAATAATAACGATTACTAACGATCTAACACAAAAATGCAAAATAAGACAACTATAACAAAAGACAGGCTTTTTAAACTAAAATGACAGACTAAATTAATTATCTGACGTTTTTAAATACCATAGAAAACTGGATACATACAAATTTTTACTTAAAAAGTACTAAAACGTTGCAATAAACAATATTTTGGCGTTTTCTGCAAAAACGAGAAGACTTAACAATTAAGATTTAAATACCATTCGAAAGGTAATTAAAACGTGCATTTGCTGATAAGTTAATAAATATAGCGTTCCATTTAAATAAATGATGTTATAGCCATTTAAAGTTCTCATTTGTTTAATTCCAATTTTTTTACACCCGGCATAAGATGTCAAGTTTATTATACTTGGAAAATAAAATATGATCTATTGTTACATTTCAGTGTAAATTTGGTATGCATAACTTAATTATTTTTTAAGTATTTGAAACATGAAAATTAGGTTACATTTTTACAAAATTCAAATTATTTCAAAAACCTTAAGGTTTATGTAATGAAAACCTTATTAAAACACAAACTTATTTTTATCGAAGGATCCAAAAATGCAATAAAATACAGGGTGTTTCATTAAAAAAACACAACTTTGATACTTTTAGGGTTTTTGGGACACCCTGTATATTATGAAAGTAATTTTAAAAAGTAGCCCTAATAGACCTCCATATATCCCCAAAGTGAAACTTTTTGAATGTCACGTATTTTGGCCACAATATTCCGTGCCGTATAGCGTGAATAACCCTGTATACGGGGTACGAGGTTCGGTCTACCATAATGTGGTGTTCTCGGACCAATTTTATTTAACATACATTTAAATGATAATGATAATTAGAAAATAAATTATTATTAAATAAAGATTATTTTCAACATTAATAAATCTGCAGAACTGCCAGACAAAATTTGTCTCAATAATGTAGAATGCACAATTGTACCCTCGAGTAAAGATCTTGGTATCACAATTGATAATAATTGTTTAAATCACTATCATACTAATTTCGAATCAATAGTCAATAATTCAATAGTCTTCGTAATGCAAAAACGAGCTCTACGGTTAATATTCAAAATACATTAACGAATCTTGCAAAAGATTTTCATCTCCAGGAGTACTCAGTGTTATAGGCATATACACTGGAGCGCAAAAGTAATGCAAAACCCCGAAAGAAATATTTTTATATGATTTTGTATTAAATTTATGTTCAGTTTACATGCCCGAACAAACGATTACAATTTTGTGAAGGTTGAACAAAAAATATTGACAAAAATTCAATGATATGACCAAATAAAGCTGTCGATGTCTTCTTGTGGCAAGCAGGCCCAAGCCTATTGAATACAGATGCACAATTGGTCCAAAGTCTTCGGTGGCTGTGGTAATCGCTGAAGTGTTGTTCCAATGCTATTCCAACATGTTATATTGGCGATAAATCAGGAGATCTAGCAAGCCAATCTAAAAGCCCTACGCCAGAATTTTATATAATGTCCATGGTTTGATGGGCCGTATGCGGCCTGGGGTTGTCTTGTTGAAAATTGGCGTTTGGGATAGTCTCAATGTATGTTATTGCAACAGGTTGTAGAACTTCAGCGATGTACCGTTGGGCTGTTATACTACCCCTAATGAACACCACTTCCAAGACATATAGCGCATCATACTATGATGCCATTAGTATTGGCTGTGTGGCATTCTAAGGCAAAATCTACATTTTGCTTTCACTGCGAAATCAACGGACACGTATACGTACATCATGGGCCCATAAGCAGAATCTGGACTCATCACTCAAGCAAATGAAGTTCCACTCTATATCCCAATTGAATCTGGCTTGACGCGACAAGCTTTGTGCAACGAAGAGTAGACAACAGAAAGGAATGCAGAAGAGAACAAATGAAGAGATAACGTAATTAGAAATTAAACGTAAAAATTCGTATATTAACTGAATACCACCATGAGAAAAATCAATTCGGGGATAGTATTAAACAAATATTTTTTTCGATAAGGACAAAATCACAATTCAACGTCACAAAAGAACAACGAAATAATGATAAAGCACATAAATGCTTTCGTTGTTACTTTCCCTATATAGTATATATAGGGGGAGTATTGTTTTCGTGATTTTTTTTTGAAAATTTTTTTTTGCGGAAATATCCGTTTTGGGGCCCCCTGAGTCCAAAACACTAATTTCTGGAAAAAAAATTTGTGTGTCTGTGTGTGTGTCTGTCTGTCGGTGGGCGCTGTATCTCAAAAACGAATAATCTGTTTGACATGAAACTTCAAACTTAAGGTTTTATCGTTAAAAACTGGAACTGAAAAGCTTTTGGTAAACATTCATAAACCGGAAGTGGGTGTTTACTCGAGCCATTTTTTGTTTTTTATCGATAATTTTTTTAATATGAAAAATTTTACAAAACTTTACTAACAAAAGTTAAAGAGAATGAAAATCTGAACATACTTTTCATAAAATTTTTAACTTTTGAGAAAAAAAAATAAAAATTGAAAATTTTGTTATATTTTTCTAAATATAAAAAAAAATTAAAAACGGTTCAAACAAAAGTTAAAGGGGATTATAAACTGAACAAGTTCTATTTGAACATTTTTTTCATAAAATTCTTAACTTTCAAGAAAAATAATAAAAACTGAAAATTTTGATATTTTTTGTCAATTGCTAATAAACTATTATAGTTACATGAAACTTGTATTACAGATAATTGTAAAGAATTCAAAACAGAACAAATTATTAAGAATAGCCTTTTTGCGTAAACCTCATAGTTTTCGAGAAAAATATAGGGAAAGTACTATGATGGCCACATCACCATTTTGATTAATAAATTATAAATTGCGGTAGAACCATACAGCTAATTGCTTTGCAACTATTACAATCAGACAATAGTAGACAAAACTATCTGCATGTGAAATAATTAAATTCAAAGAAGTATCTATCGTCTTATTTATCATAAACACAGAGTTCACCCAATAAAACGTCTTCACCTTCACCTTAGCGGAATGTTTAACTATTTATTTAACTATTTAAAATCCAACTGATTCAGTTACTTTGGTATCGATGATACGATAGGTATATTAATCATGAAAATACATTTAAAAGGATTTTCAAATGTATTTTCAGAATTAATCATTAAAACCCTCCATGATTTTTCTACTAGTCCTAAAGATGCAAATGTTAAATCTATTGATGATTTTGAATTACACTTTTAAAGGGTGTCTCAAAATGAACTGACATTTTAATTTATTAATAAAACATTATATTATTGGAAAAGTACAAATGTTTTTATTTTAATATTAGGTATAAATATGAAGGTTATGTGTGGAACACAATATCCAATAAATGGGCGCCTCGACCTTGTTTGCAAATGGTCATTCTTTTTACAAAATGTTCAATTACGTTTTGGCATAATTGCGGACTAATTTCATTAATGGTGCGTCTAATTTCTTCATTAAGCTTCAGAATAGTCTGTGGATCATTGGCATACACTAGTATAATGGCGTCAGATCGCACGATCTTGGTAGCCAATTCACATCGCCGCGGCGCTAAATAACACGACTATGGAACTTTGTCTGCAATAACTGCATTATTTGAATTACACTTTTAAAGGGTGTCTCAAATGAACTGGCATTTTAATTTATTAATAAAACATTATATTATTGGAAAAGTACAAATGTTTTTATTTTTATATTAGGTACAAATATGAAGGTTATGCGTGGAACACAATATCCAATAAATGGGCGCCTCGACCTTGTTTGCAAATGGTCATTCTTTTTACAAAATTTTCAATTACGTTTTGGCATAATTGGAGACTCATTTCATTAATGGTGCGTCTAATTTCTTCCTTAAGCTTCAGAATAGTCTGTGGATCATTGGCATACACTAGTATAATGGCGTCAGATCGCACGATCTTGGTAGTCAATTCACATCGCCGCGGCGCTAAATAACACGACTATGGAACTTTGTCTGCAATAACTGCATTGTTTCGTTCGCAGTGTGGCATGTTGCACCATCTTGTTGAAAGAATATGTCTTTCAAGTCCATGCTGTTTAATTCATTCCATAAAAAGTTGGTTATCATTTCACGATAACGAATACCATTGACAGTAACCGCACTTCCCGCAGCATTCTCGAAAAAGTACGGCCCAATCACTTATCCAGCCCAAAATTCCCACCAAACAGTGACTCGTGGTGAATGCATGGGAAGCTGTTGGATCACTTGAGGATCTTCATTCGACAGTTTTGTTTATTCTCGTAGCCAGTAAGTTGAAAATGCACCTCATCGCTAAAGATGATTTTTTTTCTAGGCGTTGCTCGATCGTGTAATTATTCATGACTAAACCTCAATACTTTCCGATGTCAGTTGTCAAAGATTAGTACGTTTGCTACAAAAAAAATGGCGTGCATTTTAAAATGTCAGATCAATTTGAGACACCCTTTAATATCTAATATGGTTTCTCCTGCTAATGCGCTTTAGCATTAAAAACTCCAACAATTGCCAGGTTACTCATGTTCTATGAGTATCTAACCAATTCACTACGAATTTAATGTCAAGTTAACCATTTGACCAACTTTGTCTCGTCAGATTGCTTACGCCAGTGGCGAAGCAAGTGCACAGATGGACTTTGATTGCGGCACGAGTTGCGTTCGTTCTAGATGCGGTTGTATTTTTTTTAGACACCAGTTACACTCATGATTGTAGATGAAACGGTTAAACATAACATTGGTTAATATATCTGATTTTCTTGGGGACCTGACGGAGAGCCATAATATTTTCAGGAAAGATGTGTAATACACATTTTCCCGCCCCTTTACGTTCTATTTTCTTAATAATTATGATCGTGTTTTCTCTGATTTATTAAAATAGCCTACTAATCATGATTATAATAAAAGAAATTAGTATGTGCAGTCGTGGCCGAGCGGTTAAGGCGTCTGACTAGAAATCAGATTCCCTCTGGGAGCGTAGGTTCGAATCCTACCGACTGCGTTAATTTTACCATAGAATTTTTAATGCTTATGTCAGTTGATATGTGTGCCATTTTACAAAACACAATAGGATCTCTATTGATTTACATTTCAAGAATAACGAAGAAAGGTATAAAAAATAACTATTAATAAGGCACCGTGGCTTAGTTGGTTAAAACGCCTGTCTAGTAGACAGGAGATCGAGGGTTCGAATCCCCATGGGCCTTAATTGGTGTTCTAGAGTACATAATTTTTAATAATGCTATTAATATTGCGATAGTTGTACCCACAAGGACACACATTTTAAGACTGCTATAAAATTTCAAATTTTTAAAACATAATATAATTGCTAAAATATTATAAAGAATATAACATCACTAGTAGTAAATATTATTTGATTGATTCATTATTGGGATATCAAGCAGTTCTACGTGAAATAATTTTCAAATCCTTTAATATTACCAACAAATCATCAAATATAAATAACTTCGTTAAATTTATGATGGCATTTGCAGTTGTAGGTAAGCTATTAACAAACCTGATTAAACATCAATTTTTCTCTGAGGGTATTGTGTTGTATTTGTATTTAATTTTTATCTATCATGTATTACATTAAAAATATATAATTTTACTAACAATGTAAACAGAAATAAACCATGCCAACTGCGTTGGCTTTATTATACTAAATTTTCATACTTAGAAACTCAATTGATTTGCATTCTATTTTTATCGGATTTATATTAGAAATATTTGTCATACCACTAATAGCAGTTACCGTAGCTTAGTTGGATAAAGTTAGAGGAGAACTGAGTTTCTAATTCCCCCGGGCTCTTCTTTGCAACATGAGTATTGTAATATATTTGTAATATAGTGATAGTGATGCCAGCCAGAAAATAAATTTTAGGAATATTTCAAATATGTAGTCATCGATAGCACCCAAAACGGACGGAATGCATAAAGATCCATAGATTAATTGTTTGCCTAGAAACCACACGTTTTGTTGCTGCAACATAGGCATCTCGAACTTACCGCAAAGTGTCGTGACGATTACTTATCGCAAGCAGTCTTAGGTACCGTTCTTGAACACCCGTCTCTGTCGCTGATAGTAATTTTCTTCAGACCATCCTATCCATACTCACATTACAGTTGAGGGTGTAATTTAGAGTCTTTGGGTTATTTCCTTCAAAATGAAGCCGGCCGCTTTCATAGCAACAATGCGACCTTTTTGAAAATCACTTAATTGATGAAATCGACGGGGTCACGAATTTTGGCAATATACTGAAGAGCTCAAAAAGAATGAGAGTAGAGCAGGTGACTGGTTATAAACATTTTTAAATTTGCACTACTTTTCAGATAATTGTAAAAATCGTACACAAAAAATTTAGATGTAGCAGTAAAAACGTTATCCCTTTTCCCCTTCTAAGATGAATAAAACGTGTGTAGTTGTTGCTGAATTAAACCACGTCTAAGGGGTGTTGCATTACTTTTGAGCTCCAGTATATATTTATGTGTACTTTTTCTTTATTGCAAATAACAAAAGTAACTTTAATTGTTATAAAATTCGTAACAAATGTAATATGCGCTATCCATTATTACATCGAATACATACTCAAAAAGGATTTGGTTGTGCATGCTTACGATTCTATAATCACTTATCAAAATCCATTAAAGCAGAATAAAATTTTAAAGTTTATAAATATAAGGTTTATGAGCTTCTCAGAGATATTGACACTTATATAATCGAATAATACTTTAGTTTCTTTAGTAACTAGAATATAAGTTAATGTGTTATTCGAACGCTATCTTGTACACTATAAAAACTGTTTTCTATTTGTATGAAATGAAAAGAAATTATTATTATTACGGAAACTGTCTTCCTTATTTTGTTGATTTTAAAGGTTTTGCATACTTCTAGGAAGTTCTAAGAAAAAAACAGTGCCAACGTTGAACTGGTGTATAGGCGTTTTTCTCTTTTATCGAAGATCGTTGCTAGTCACAGAAACTAAACATTTCTTGCACTATTTCTTAACTGTTTACCTAGGAGGATAGTTCTAGTAGATTGTTCAAGGTTTTTTACATACCCATATACCCACAATGAAATCTAGTAAATTTAAATATTTATAAAAATGCTTCAATAACTTTACTATTTATTTATTATTCTCTATCTGATTTTGGCAAGATATTACTAGTTGATTGTCTTCTCTTGTCATTTATAAATTTGTAATATGACAGTTTTATTTCACATTGCTTGCATCTGTATCCATTTTTTTAAATTTGGTAAAAGATAAGTTGAAACTTTTGCGGTTTTAAGTTCCATAAAAATCTTTGTTTTCCTTCAATTCGAAATCTCTAAGGTTCCTCAAATGTTTTTTAAGATTTTATCATCGAAGTACATCAGGCAGTCATCAGCTATTTAGGGTAGTCCATTTAATATTTTCTGCATAAAAAACTAGAATATCGAAGGTATATTAAAACCATAATCCTGTTCGTATGGTATATACTGTATTCTTTTGGTGTTTGTGAGCTACATTCACTTACAGATATTTGCTAATTTAATTATTACAAAAGCAAGTTAATCCATCCATTTTTTACCAGCAAAACCCACGCACTGCTAGATGAATCTGTATTATTTTCGCCCTGTATATCAAATATGATCGTATTTACTTATATTTATTTATTCCTCTTTGCCAGTGGTAGACTGTCTAGTTGGTTATTAATTTTATATTGAACGATGCTAGATCGCCATTTTAGAACAGTGTTAAATATATTTTTGTTTTATATTATCAAATAAAAATTATTAGTTTTAGCTGATTCATTGGTTGAAGTTATTATTAATTTTATTATCAACTCTAGAAGCTTTTTTTCTTTTTTGTTACATTATATGATATTGTCTTTCTCAGTGTTGTTGACGTAATTGCAGTATATTATATGACTGCTTCATACAGCATTTTTTCTTCAAATGCATTGAATTGCAGTTATTATTCATTCATTATTCTAACTAATATGGAAAAGTGTTTTACTTCGCCCTGCACTATCGTCATAGATCATGGTGTTCTTTTGAATTGATGTTCTTTTTTCCAATTACCACGAATTCCGTTTACGCGGAAGCTATATATACTTTATCAACTGTCTGTTGGTCCTGAATATTTCTCATTTCTAGTACTTTATTTTCTTGTTTGTATCATTTTTTAAATTCTATTGCTTGTCAGTTATCCTTCTTTTTCCGAACGTGGAAAATTGTAGTTTTTGTAACTTTGATTTAAAGCGCATGAGCGTACTATTGAATTTGTTTGAGCAAAAATAGAATACCTGCTACATTTCTGTATATTTTAATACGTCTGAAATTCTCAGTTAAATCGGGACATACAAGTCATATTTATCCAGCTAAGTCTGCTTGAAAATTATTTTTTTTTTAAATTTAATTTATTATACGGAATCTTCATTTACATACTTAAAAAAAATATATACGAAATATATAAATCGTAATTACGAAATATAACAATACAAAAATAGTTACAACAAATATGTTCATACACACTACATAAAACTTAAAACCCAATCCCAAATGGTTTAACTAATCACAATCACTAGAGGTTCTTAATGTTACTCTCGGTTATCCTGAAAATTTAATTTAAAAATAGCTAATATACAAAATAAATAAGTAAATACCTAAATAAATAAATAAATAAATAAATAAAAATCTTGTTCATTCTAAAAAACATTTGTTTTAAAAACTTGCTTTGAACCATCTCCAGCTGATGACTTAGGCTATAGGTATATAGCGACTAAACGGTTGAAGCATATTCAAGATGAGGCTGAACTAGTGCGAGGTATAAGAAACGAATAGTGCTGACTTTAAAATTGGTGCTAAATCTAGAAATGAATCCCAAAAGCTTTAATGCTTTGGTGCAAATAAATCGTATGTGATTCACAAAATTTAACTTTGTTGTGAATATAACACCTAAGTCATTAATTACACAAACTATTTCTACAATATTATGATACAGTGTATAATTATTATTCCTAATAACCCCCCGATAGAACGATATACAAACAGATTTAAATCTAGATAATTTTTCTTACACCATAAAGCCACACTATCTACATCAGACTGAAGTGGCATTTGGTCATTCGGTGTCTTTATGCTTTTATATATCTTCAAGTCATCGGCGTAGAGAAGAAATTTACTGTTTATAATATTTTTACCACTATCATTTATAAATAGTAAAAATAATAAGTCCACAGTGAGGCACACCCGATGTTACCTGAATTCTATCTGATAAGTTTTTGCCTATTCGAACACGCTGAAGCAAATAGCTACCGAACCACTTTAATACATTGGCACCAAAACCCATCGATTCTAATTTATAAAGTATGCTGTACGCGGTCGAAAGCCTTGGAGAAGTCGGTATAAACTGAATCAACTTGTGACCCACTCTCCAAAGACTCAGATATGTTTGGTAAACTATTAAATTTGTTATTGTCGATTTACCTCTCAGAAATCCATGCTGTTCATCAATAATTGCATGAGCACATGACCACCTTAATTATTTAGAGATAAGCATATCCAGCATTTTGGGGAGCACGGATTGAATTGACACCCCACGATAATTTTTTTATGTTTGCCCTACAGCCATTTTTAAATATAGGTACGACAAAACTATCTTTCCACAATGTTGGAAAAATCCCAGACAATAATGACCATTCAAATATAGCATGGATAGGTTTACTTAGAGTATACACACATCTTTTTAAAAAATAAGCGGAAATGCCATCAGGACCGGCACTGCAATCAAGAAAAGTGCCTCTTCTATTAGGATTCTTATTTACTTGCTGAAGGTGATAGTAACTAAGAGTATTGCCCAAAACACTGGCTTAATCCTACAGTATTCCATCAGATTTCTAGCGGCGGCTTTTAAGCTGCAAATGATAAAGGTGTGTTTGTTCATACTATTCATAATCATAGTACATTTCATCTTTAGATATTGTTTTGCAAGACATTCGTCGCATTCCCAAATAATGCTAGGGTCAATGCGATTGTATTTTCTACATCCCATTCATTTATTTCAGAAAAAGATTCGTTGCTGATATATTTAACCGCATTGACATAAGAGTGTGAATCGTCTAATTAAGGTCACATTATTGAATCTGAAAATGTAATTTAACCTTAAATATAAAATCAACTTATAGAAGAGTGAGTTCTTTTTTGAAACGACAATCGGTAACTACTTGCCTAAAAGTAAGCAAATTAAATTAATTTAAATATGACAATACAAAAAAATGTGTTATTAAAATGGCCAAGTCTAAATAAAAAATATAGACAATGTTCTATCGTTGAAATCATTTCTATTCAACTTAATCATTATTCGTATTCCTATCAGAACACAATTCTATTTGCACCTTTTGCATTCGACGCAGTTTTTTATGAACATAATCTTAATGTATTGCCGAAAATCACCATTGTGGTAAATAAAGTGGTAAATTATGTTATTCAGTTCTTAAATTACATTATTCGTCATCATATGAAAATATAAGCTCAAAGAATATTTTAATTAAGCTGTTGACTGTTAGCTGAATATCTAATTTGTATTTCTTGAATATTAAAACAGAATACTTATACATGCCACACATGTATTACTACATATGAAACAAGTAAAGATTCGAATTAATTATTATAAATCGAATAGATAATATAATAATTAGTGGCTTGTTTCCTTTAATTGATAGCTACGCATTAATTAATAAACGCATGGAAATCTTCCTCTATTATTCGCAATATTTTATATCGATTTAATTAGTTCTATATAAAATAGTCTGGGTAGAAATTTAAACGCAGTCTTTAGTAAAAATGTATCCTGAACACAGTTTCAGGCAAATCAAACGGTACTTTATGTTTGGAGGTATCTATGATCCTAAAAAAGTATCTGACCCAAGAATGAGACGTTTATTATATTTCTGGAATACATTTTTGATGATCTTTTGTCTAGTGTACTCTTACCCATGTGAATTTACTTACGTAATGATAACAATTGATAATCTTTACGAGTTTCTAAATAATATTGGCGTATTATTCACTATCACTCTTGGTGTTTTAAAATGGTTTACAATATTGAGACATCGGCACACTTTTTATGACATTATGGACCTGCTAGAAGATCCAAAGTTTCACTATGAAGACTGCAAAGATTATAAGCCTGGCGAGATGATGTTTAAGTGTAAAAAATTTTCGAGAGTTATGTTTGTTATGTTTCTACTAGCAGGCTATTTGGTAGCTTTTGTGAAATACATTAATTTTGGAATGATTTATAAAGAGAAGGGGCATCTTATTGGTGTAGAAAATTCAAATGTGACTTGCTCCAAAATGTTGCCATTTTATGGCATGATGCGATTTAATATTGAAACTCCTACAAGGTGTCTTGTTGGTTTCGCCCTTCAAGCATTTCCAGTTTCTAGTTATGTTGGACCAATCATTGGTAAGTATATCTATAAAATTATCATTATTTTTGTAATAAAATACAATAATTAATAAACGAATAACAAATAAAATAGTCAAAATTAATCTATTATTATTTGTTGTAATGTAATCAACATTTTTGGAATGGATTTAAAAATGCTTTCATAATGGATAATATAAAAAAGTTGTATCTCAGTTATAATTCTAAAAATAAATCAAAAAATTAATCTGGAACAAAAAAAATTAATTGCATATTCTAACTATTTAACACACTGTCAACACTGTCGTTTTGAATTTTTAGTAATCTACAGTGTAAGAAATTTTATAAAGAAATGCTTGACAGAATGACTTTGTGGCAATTTGAAAAGATAAATTAATAAAATATACTTATATTTTATTAATCTATCTTATACAAAGGAAATAAAAGGGATTTATTATTTTAGGTTTTGATCTCACGTTTAATGTAATAGCACTTCATACACGAGCACATTTTCTAAATATTCGTGATGGGTTTCGAACTATGAGGGAAAGATGTGTTGCGAGACTTGGTTTGCCAGAAGACTATGCAGTACTAAGGGATACAGACAATCCTGCATTGGAACGAGAAATTAGAGCTGAATCTAGAAAACTTTCTGTTCATTTACAAGAAATGATCGAGTAAGATATTATAAGTTATTATTAAACTTAATTTTTGGTATGGTTGGGATCGTCAATTCTTAATATTCCATATTAATTAAAAAAATAATAAGCATATTATATAATATATTAATATATGTTAATTTGGCAATTGAACATTTTCTTATAATTTGTTTTGCATTATCATAAGAAATAAAATTTAAAAATTATTTGGTCTTAAAGATAACATCAATATCTACTGTCTAAAAGTGAAATAATTGAGTAAAAAGACTTAAATTTCATCTTTTTATCTGAATACGTTACGGCCACTAAAAGGATAGGTTTTTGTGTTAAATGCCTCATCTATAAGTCACCACTATGCAGAAATTGGCGATAGAAATGGTCATAACATTAATTTTGATTTGGCATGCTGCGCCATTTGGGACAAGTGGGACGACAGAAGCAAAACTCAGTGCTAAATTAAAGTGATTGTTACTGGGCCGATTAATAAATAAAATATTATTAACGGATAATTTTTGAATTGGCAAGAAATGGTTTGAAATTTAAAGTAAAGAACTAATTAACTGATTTAATAATGACAAAATTGTTGAAAGTTGAAAGTATTTTAAGTTATTGTGTTCTCTATAAACAAAAATAATAATGTTTCTGAAAATTATTGGCAATGCATTGCACGAATTATTACAAAAAAAAACTTTATATTGTGTTTGTAAGATATGCTACATAAGAGCTACAATTACAAAGACTGGTTCCTAATAATAATATTTTGTTTTTTTTGCTGAAATATGTTGTAATGTATTTTTTTTCTTTAAGTGTTATATATAGAATGGATTCTGCATGTAAATATATATTACTTGGTCAAACATTTACAAGTATATTTTCTCTTGTAACGTGCTTATACATTGTATCTGTGGTAAGAGCTTTACTTCTTCTATCTTATATATTAATGTATATGATATTTTATGTTTCATTTAGGAACCATTATTTAGTGAGATGTTTATGGTACAAGCACAATATGCCTGGAGTATTAATGTTGAACTCTTTACATATTGCCTTATGGGAAGTGAAATTACATCAGTGGTAAGAAAATAAAATAAAATTTAATGCTTCGCTTATATGTACTTTTGCAGAGCAACGACGTATCTACAGGTATATATGCTGCAGATTGGTTATCTTGTACAAAGTCAGTAAAATCAACTCTAATAATTAATCTGTTACGCTTACAAAAGCCTATATATTACACTATTGGAGATTTTTCACCACTGAGCTTAGATACATTTACATCGGTAAGTATTCAGTTCCAATACATAACAATAGTATAGATATTATTATTTGCAGTTAAAAGTCTTAATAAGTATAAGTAATTATTTCAAAAGAATATTAAATTATACATTATCTTTTAAATTTCTGTAGTTTCTTTCTTTATAACTATAAGCATAAAATAACTAGATTTTTTAAAGTACAACTATAATTTCATAAATAAGTAGTAGTAATATTTTGAACGTGTTTTTAAATATGCGTTTATAGAAATAAGTTTCTAGTAAGGTTCAAATTAGCCAGTTTATGTGTTATTATCAAAGTTTTGATATAGTTTTATTTTTAGTTCATCAAAGGTTCGTACTCATACTATACATTCCTGGATAAAACATAAATGGTTTTGGATATAAGAACTTCATGTCACTAACCACAATAGTTCACATTATTATATTCTCATTTACTAAAATGTTAAGTATATTTACACTATGGAACGAACTCTTAATTAATTTTAACTTTTTGATTTAGTTTCAACAAAAGTAGGATTTGAACTGCAAGAACACGAATTATCACTTATGTGTGTAATAATAATGTTAAATTTATTATTTTAGTACTATACATAATTATTGTAACTATGTAATTATTTATTACAGCATGTTTTGTCTTCTAGGCACGTTTTCAGATTACCCTTTCATTCAATTTCAAAATCATATTTTTATAATTCATAACGAAAATCATGGCATTTAAATATATTTGGTTCTATTATATTAATATTATCTTACTTAAACCCACAGTTTTAACAAATTATAAACGTTTGCACACATAACTATAAAATAAATGTCACTAGCAATTATAATGTGTTTCATTTATACCATTATATTTATGTCTTTACAGCTTATTTGTATTTAATATTATAGTAAATTAACAAGTACACAAAAAAATACTAGTATAAAAATAAAGGAAAGCAAATGCTACTGAAAACTCTAGGTTACCAAAACATTTTTAGTATTAAACTTGGTAACAAATTGGATGAATTTGCAGCACGAGCCGTGAGTTATTCCTCTACAGTTTCTAAATTTGAAATACGCGGATAAAACAAAACAAAATGTTTTAAACTATTAATCGATGATGAAAGGGACAAAAATTGTTTAAACTATAATTTAGTTAATCTAAAATCTTTAATATACCGTAATGTAATTTATTAATGTTTTGACTGTCTTACATACGTCAACATAGAATAAAAATACAATAAAACTAGATAAAATAAGTACAAAAGAGAAATAAGTGATAATAACAAAATAAAACGCACTAAATTTACAAATAAATTATAAGCCAAATCGTACTATTGTACAAGACAAAAGTTTAAAAAATGATGTATATAATAAAAAAATATAATATGTCTTAAAATTATTAATCAGATAATACTCATCGAAAAAATAAAAAGCTTGGGTTTCTAAAATTTTCCTTGAATTTTTTATAAGTAAAATTTCTCAAATAACTTTTTGTTGAATTTGATTCTTGTTTATCATGTGATGAAACATTTTTAATAAAAAAAAGATCTTTATTGGCATCCATAAACTTAGCCATATATACAAAATAATAACAATTCAAAATTAAATATTTAATCCCTATTAACTCGTTTATTACATCCTTCTTCTTCTCTCCCTCTCCCACCCTAATGTCATCACAATCTTTACGCCAGCCCCGTCTTCTCGCATCCACTCCTCTATCCGTCTACTCTTATTCATCAATTCCTCCCATATCTCCTTACACTCCTCCGCTAGATGACTCCATGTATCTCTCCCACTCCCACACAGCACACACCTACCATACTCTTCGCCCATCCATATCTTTCTTCCTCTCTCCTCTGAGCCACACGTAGCCCCAGCCATTGCTACCTTCTGCCCTCTGTTTAATGTACAATTTGCTAGGTACCCAGGTATCTTCCCATGTACCTGCCACCTTTTATAAAGAGGGTTGTACCCACTATACACCTTTGACGCTCCTGCTTTTCTACTTCTTCCCATTTTACCTTCATCCACGCTGCCACATTTACCCCTTTTTCCAACCACTCATTTACCAAACATTCAGATACTCCTGCTCTTTCATACATTTGTCTCCTCTCTATTTTCCAACCACTCTCTCCTACTCCCACACACGTTCTCCACACTTCTTTTACCAACCTTTCCCCCCCCCCAATCCTATCACTTTCATCTCATACCCAGTTACACTTTCCATTGCGTCTCCATGCATACACGTTCTGTTCGTTTCCTGAAGCAGAATGCAGCTGGGCGTTGATCTTTCCACCCCCAACATCTGCTTCAGGAATGTCACCTGCTCTCTCTCGATACATTCATATGCTTTCATACACCATGCCTCCCCCCCCGTACATTAAGATTGGTTTCACACATGCATCCCACAGTTTGCACGGCATCTGAAAATTACCCTTCAGCCACTGTCCCCACTTCTCCTTCACCAGATACCACGCTTTCCTCGCCTTCATTTGGACCCATCTGGCGTGCTCCCTGTACCCCCCACACCATCTAAACACAAAACCCAAATATTTAAACTCTTTCACTCTCTCGATAACTTCTCCCTTCCATGTTAATTATTTCATTCTTCCTTCTCTTCCTCTATTCATCCACTTCGTTTTTCCTACATTCACACACAAACCTCGCTTATCCATATACCTTTCAACCATTTGCAACATCTCATTCATTTCTCCCCAATCCTTCGCCAGCAACACCACATCATCCGCAACATTTTTAATATTAAGGGTTGTTTATAGAAAGGCACTTGGTTGGTTTCACAATTTCACAAAAAAAAATGTGAAATCAACCAAGTGCCTTTCTATAAACAACCCTTAATATTCAGGTAACTTGTTAAAACAAATTATGGCCAAATAGTTAGCGCCATTACACGTTTTTGTTTGACTTATCTTCTCCTGTTGTATTAAGTTTTTATTTCTAGTTGAATTTCAAGTATAAAGAGACATGACAAGATCAAAATTTTGTAGCATGTATAAATTAGGCTACAATCGTCTCTATATTTAATATCACCTAAGATACAATTAGACTTTCGTTGTAATCTAAACATTCTATGCCTGCATGGTACATGGCATACAAGAAATCCATATTTTAAGCGTGACTCTATTAGACCATGGTAAGCTATTTTAATAAGTCTGGAATAATATTTTTAAGGTTTCTCAGGCAGAAAATGTTCTTTGCAAGTTGATCTCCATGTAATTTACAAAATAAGGTAGAATCAACATGCAGGCCAAAGAATAATGACTTACGGACTGGTTGCCCTTTTTCAAGCTGGACACAATATTTTTTATTTTATTGTCGTTAAGAATTAATTTATTTTGGGTAACCCATGATTTAACAGCCTTTAGTGATAATTTGGATAATGTCTGCATCTTCATCTTTCCTAACCTCATCAATGACACTACAATCATCAACAAATAAAATGGTGGTCGCTATATTATGTTGATTCGGTAAGTCGATAATGAAAAACGGGTCCTTAAATTGATCCCTGAAGGATACCAAATCTTATTTTTTCGGAATTTTAAAGCATATTATTATAGAACACAGACTAATATCTATTGGCAAGGTATGATTTAATGAGCCAGATAGTATCATATTTTCTGAAAAGATGTAGGAATTTAATTTCTTTACTCAAATCAATGAATGATACTACTGATACAATTTTACTTTGAAATCACTAATCGTAATTATGGCATCCGATGTTGTAATTCCAGTTCTGAAACCAAATGGTCTTTCATTAAAAAGTTCATTGGTTTCAAAATATTCCAATATTTAATCTTTTATTATATATTCATTTATTTTAGAAATGTTAATAAAAAGGATTAATTAAGCACTTGGTTATGTTTCACTATTTTTATATTTCTCCGACTAGTTTCGACCGTTGGTCATTCTCAAGGAGATATGTACAATATTCAGAAAGTTTACAAATTTATATACAAAATCGTGACATTTTTATTCTAGGTAATAAGGGCTGTTGCAATGGACGAGTTCCAGATTTCTTCGATGTTATTTAGTATGTTTTTTTCCGCATTTTATTGCTTTATTGATCTCTAGACCCTCCCGCAGATTTAAAATTTCTACCCGTTTGCCCTATATACACAGAATCACAATCACCACACTTAATCTCATATATACCACACTTCTCTAGATCTATAAATTCAATGGGGTAAAACACTTGTTAAGTTCCATAATATTTTTATTTTCAGTTGCCTGACACGTGTTTCGATCATTCCTGATCATTTTCAAAGTTGCACAGGAATGATCGAAACACGTGTCAGGAAACTGAAAATAAAAATATTATGGAACTTAACAAGTGTTTTATACCATTGAATTTACATATCTCGTTCCATCAAGAGTGTAGCTCTACCAGTATCAATTACTTCTCTAGATCGTTCACTTTCAATTTATTGTTCACTAACAACTTATGTTGATATAATGGGTTGGGCATTATTACATCAAACTCATATTCCTTAAAATTATGCTTTATATCTACAGATAGATTGTCAACAAAATCTAACTTATACCATTTTTTTGTTTTATTTTTATTTTCTGCATAAAAATACCTTTGCAGTTGTTTAAGTTTCTTCTTTTTATGAAAGTATCTATTAATTTTGTACTGTAACTATTATTACTAGCTATTGTTTTTATTGTTTCCAATTCTGTATTAAAATTATGCTCCGATAGAGGAATGTGTATGAGCCTGTGGATGAGAGAATGGAAGGTGCTATATTTAATGTTTTAGTGTGTGTTGGAGGAGTTGGGAATTATTGCATCTGAAAAATAATACACATTTTTATTGACAAACTTTATACATGTTTACATTTAAATAATAAATAATGAATGATGAATTAGTGAGTTAGTTCGTCAAAAGGCTATCGACCAGAGGTCTTTCTGCCTTGTTTTATCCGGTCATATGGCGTCAGTCGTTAATGCGTAGATGGATGAAACGATGAGATGAAATCAAATATGGTTGAATTAGGATTTTTATATTTGGGGTTTACACTAGGATTTCTAGGAATACAATATAAGGATAATATGTGAAAGTTGAAAGGATTTTTGGAGAATTTTTCTAATAGGAAACGAAGACGTTCTAGGATGGGGATAACTAAAGTGGTATCATAGAGGAGCTGGTTAGAAGGATTGTGTAAGGGATTAAGAGGATGACGGAGTTTTGTTAGGGTACGGAGGGATGCTCGCTCGCTAACTTCGATATTGTGGGAGGTTGGATTGTTTGGATTGGGATAGAGGGCACAACCATAGTCCAATAATGGGTGACAAATCATCTTATATATTTTGACTGCTGTTTTGATAGTAATACCATCGTTTCTGTATGTTAAGCATCTAAAATATTTTGCCCTAGATGTTATTTTGCTTTTAATTATAGCTGTGTGCTTTTTAAAATTGATTTTGGGGTCTATGGTTATGCCTAGGTATTTAACGGAAGTTGAAGGAGGGATAATAGTTTGGGAAATTGAAACATTGTAAGGGGAATTATTGGTGCGATGGTATGGAATTAGGAGTTGTGATTTGTGGGGATTAATTTTAATACGCCATTTTGCAAACCAGTGTTGGAGGGAGTCAATAAGCTCTTGAAGGAATTGGAGGGCTTTTGGTAACGTGGGAGCATGGGAAATTAGGGCAGTATCATCTGCAAATTGCAGGAGATATTTGGAAGGATTGAAGTAGAGAGGATCAGGATTATAGATGTCGGAGCTAAAAATGTTGTATAATAGAGGTGAAAGGGGTGAGCCTTGAGGGAGTCCTTGTTCGGGAGTAAAAGAAGAAGAGAAGGAGTTATTGATTTTTACTTTTAGGGATCTATTAGAGAGGAATTGTTTAATGATAAAAATTATATGACGAGGGATATTTAGGAGGTGACATTTATACAATAAGCCTTGGTGCCAGACAGAATCGAATGCTTTCTGGACATCCAGAAATAATGCTGCAGAAGCTCTACCTTCAAGGTGGGCAGTCTGAATATTAGAGGCTAGGATGATTAGAGGAAGAGAAGTTGAACGACGGGGAAGGAATCCAAATTGATAATTGGGGATGTTGTTAGAAATTCGAGAAAGGATTTTGGTTTTAAGGAGGGATTCATACAATTTTCCAATAACAGGTAGAAGAGTGATAGGACGATAGCTGGTTAGTAAATTGGAGGGGTGGTCGCGTTTGGGGATACAAATTATAATTCCTATTTTCCAGACTTCTGGGAAGTATTGGTTTTTGTAAAGGAAGTTAATATTATTGAGGATGTGGTCGTGTATATGAAATGGAAAGGATTTGAGGATGTGTCTATGTATATTGTCATGTCCAGTCGCTGTATTTTTCCCCCTTTTTAAAATCTCAAAGTATTCGTCATGTGTAAAAAGGTCCGTCGGTTCTGAACAGTCATTTTTTTCAAAATATTTAACGTACCAGTCATTTATTTTTTGAAAATTTGCGTTGTCAAAGTTTGGATCATGTGTCATTGTATAAGTCTTGTTAAAAGTGTCGGCAAATTTTTGGGCAATTACGTCAGTGTCTGTGATGGTCTCGTTAGTTAGCGGGTCAAATATGTTCTGAAGATTATCTGTCTTTTTGTATTTGCTTAATTTGTTTATCTCCGTCCAAAATATTTTTCCCTTTGTGTCGTTGATCTTTCTGCAAGTATTTATCAAACATATGTTTGTTTCTTTGGCAAAATTTGAGACACTCGAAAATATACAATCCTGGTGCAGTTAGCAGCCCTTTTTCTTTAAAATAACCCCGACAAGAATTTTGATTCTTGATTGAGAACATTATTCTCATGGCACGTTTTTGGATTATGAATACTTGGTTTAACTCAGTTGAGGCACCCCAATGAATTATATCAAATCTTAAATGTGATACAAAAATGGCTTGATATGCGTCTACAATGATATTCTGAGATACAAGTTCAGTGAGTTTACGTATACAGTAACATTTGGCGCTTAAATTCTTACACAGATTTTCAATATGGACCTTCCAATTGAGATTCACGTCTATATAGACTCCTAAGAATCTTACGCTTTTTTCAAATATAATATTTTTTTGAAACAAACACATATCGGCATCTACTGACCGATTATTTGCTTTATACAGTATGTAGTGGGTTTTATCTTTATTAAGAATCAATTGATTCCTTAGACACCAATTTTGAATTTCTATTAATGATTTAGCCAATTCAGTTTCTAATTTATTTAAATTTTCTGATGAAATTATTAAATTTGTTCATCTGCAAAACATGTTATGTAATGTTTATTGATATTCCCTAACATGAATATATCGTTCAAGTAAATTACAAATAATATCGGGCCAAGAACGCTCCCTTGTGCCACCCCTCTTTTGAGAGTCAAGCTGTTTGATCTTGCAAATTGATTATTTGTTTTTAGTTCAACTATTTGCTGCCTGCCCACTAAGTACGACTCGAACCATTTATTAGCCGCGCCTCGTATCCCATATTGATTTAGTTTGTCGAGTAATATTTGATGGTTAATCGAGTCAAAGGCACAAGAAAAGAAACCCCCGCATGTGCAGATTCCGTTCTCTAGACCCTTCATTATGTGCTTTATATACTTAAAAAGTGCTAAATCAATGTTTTTATTTGGTAAGTAACCGTATTGTCTATTGTCAAGTGTTTTATTTTTAAGAAGAAAATTTAACAACCTATCCGCAATAACTGATTCTAACAACTTAGAAAACGCTGTTAACATAGTAATTGGCCTATAATTTTTTATTGTTTGTTTATTTCCCTTTTTATATATTGGCTTTATTAATCCATATTTAAAAATTTCAGGAAATACCGCTTCCTGCAAGGATGTGTTAAATAAATCTGCTAATGGTTTTGCTATTAGGTGGATAATTCGTTTCAATAGATAAGTGGATACATTATCAATGCCACAACTTTTTTTGTTTTTCATTTTTGATACTTTTGTAACAAGTTCATTGGTGGTTACGGGCGCAAAGAATATTGTCTTTGATTGCCACGGAATAAGATTAGTATACTCTGTTTTTGTTGTTTCCGCGACTAGACGTTCAGCTTTATTTGTGAAAAATGAATTAAAATCATTTGCTAAATTATAAATATTGTCAGAATCTATATTTACCGTGTTTTCTATATCTTGACCGGTGAGTTCTTTTACAATTTCCCATGTCATTTTTACTTTGTTGTCCGCGTTTATTAATTTTCTTTCATAAAATTTACGTTTTTCTGTTTTTAATTCCAAATCGTATTTATGTTTGTATTTTTTATATAGGGTTTTAAACTCAGGATGGTGGGTGGATAACAAACTAAAAATTGACATTTTATTCTTGTACGTATTAATTTGTTTTGTGCAAAAAGTATTCTTATTTGATTTTCTTTTTATTTTTACGAGAGGAAATGCTGCCTAGAAGTATCGCACGAATGTCGATAAAAAAGTGTTAAATTTTTCGTCGACACTCGACGCTTCTGAACACATCTCCCATCGCTCATCTTTGATATTTTTACAAAATGACCGCATATTTTCGTCGTTTATTAAGTAACGGCTTTGTATGTATTTGTGTACGTACTTATTTTTTTTTAGACTGACAATTTGAGCCGAATGGTCAGAAAAACCTGTGTTGATCACATTGGCTGAACAATTATAATTTATATTTGTTATAATGTTGTCTAAACAACCAGTTTTTCGAGTTGGTTCGTTTATTAACAATCTAGCCCCATAGGAACTTAAAATATTTATGAATGTTTGAGAATCATTGTTGTTTTTTAATATGTTAATATTGAAGTCCCCAGTAATTAAGTATTGCATTTTTCTGGCCGCTAATGTGTCTAACATTACTGATCATTTTAAGAAAAAGTTTTTAACGTCACTTTCCGGTGTACTATAAATTGCTATCACTGCGATTTGTTCTTGATTAACACTGCACTTAATGCCCGCGCACTCAAACACAGATTCTTCAGCCTGGCTGTTGATGAAATTTAATGAGCTGGTTGTGAGGTCCCTTTTGGCGTAAATTGCAGCTCCTCCTTCTTGTTTCTTCATTCTACAGAATGATGCTGCTAGTTTACAGCTAGTTCTAGTTTCACTTGGTTCATTATGTTTTCGTTACACCAATGTTCTGTAACACAGATCACTTCTATATTTTCCTCATCCTCTACGAATTTTAATAATTGAAATGTTTTATTTTGTAACGATTGCATGTTTTGATGCATAAGTTTGAAATAATATTTTTTATTTGATGTGTATTTTTTATAAAAATTACTTATGTTGTCGCCATTACTGTTTGGTCTGGGCGAAAATTTTCATTATGTAATGAATTTTGTCTAGGAAAGAAATATTTATCTACAAACGTACCTTTAGGCCAGAAGCTAAGTGAGTTGAAAGTAGAGTCCAGATGGAAAGGAATTCCGATTTTGAATGCGGCTCCCAGTCGTTTTGCTTGATGTATTGTTGATGAGCGATCAGGTGGGCATTTTCTCTCAGGCTTCGGTCAATGATGTCCAACTCTGCTGGGTGATAGATATGTGATGTGGCATCCCTCTTACTGTACCATTTTTTTCATTTCCAGATGGGTCCAAATTTGTAACTATGATTGATGACCTTAACTGCTTCGATGGATTGCAGATTTATATGGATCTTCATAAATTTTGGAGTTAACTGTTTTCGGCGGCACATGACGATACACCAAATATTGTTGTTAAATTTGGCAAATTTAATCAGGTTTCTTTTGTACATTATTGTGAGATCTGCTATACTGGCACTTACTATATGATTAATTAACTTCTCACTTAACCCATGGTGAAACATTTTTACTTTCCCTATATAGTATATATAGGGGGAGTATTGTTTTCGTGATTTTTATGTTAATAAAAAGGATTAATTAAGCACTTCGTTATGTTTCACTATTTTTATATTTCTCCGACTAGTCGATCCACGGGTTAAGTGAAAAATTAATTAATCATATTTTAGAAATGATTGGCAAAATGGATTGGTATTAATTAATTTTGTAAGTGGTGCAATAATTTGATATATAATGCACGTTAATGCGGCAAAGGTAAGCCATTTATATTATCACATTTGCTATTTATAATGCTGTTGATTGTGTCTCTTACAAGTATTGCAGTGGTCACAGTAAAATGAAAGTTTAAAGATTGACTTCTTTTTATATTATGACTGAAGAATATATCTGGTAATTTATTTATAATTGACTCTGCTATTTTACTAAAAAAAAATATTGAACTCGTTAGAAGTAAATTTACAATCAATATTAAGTGACTTTTTTCTAGCAAAATCAATTAATAATAAACATGGCTCTTGATTTATTTGAAGCTCTCTTTAAGTATTTTTCTGCCTCGCATTTGCCGGTATTTTTTAATGGATTTACGATGTATCAAACGATACCTATTTTTTTATAACTTTTAACTCATCTGATAAATAGTTTTAATATAGATCACTTAACATAAGCAATAATTCACGCATATTTTGGAGTTCTCCAATAAATCATCTAATTTTTTTATTATTTGATTTTAATATCTTGGCAGGAAAATACAGTTGTACGTTATTTATTAATGTGGCGTGTAGATGTGTCCATTTATTATTTAAAGTTAGTCACTTAACTGATATAAAATTCCAATCTTATATATGTATTTCATTATAAAAATTCTATTTGTTCAATCCTGCATTAGAAAATAGAATTATCAGACGACATTTTGTTTTAAAGTTACAGATTACATCACGCAAAATGGTTGCTATGAGAATTTAGTTTCGCCAACTCTTAAGTCACTTTCGTTCATGATGCAGTTGTAATTTTTACTCACGCTTTTATACATATTTTTTTAAATTATTCACATTAAAATGTTTGGTACAATTATCTTGATTATCAGCCGCTTATACATCACGTGCATGAACTTCTTCACGTATTACATGTACGTGATTAACCTCTTCTTGTTTGCTTGGCCCAGTATCACTACTACTGTTTTTCTAACAATCGATATTTTATTAACAATAGATTCTTCTACATAAGTTTCAGCTATAGATGAAGAAGAACGTCAACCACCATGTCGTTTCAAATTGAGTATATCTGTAGAAGCATTCACTAAAAGTGTTGCAGATGTACGCCCTAAACAATATCCTGTATACAATGCAGCATCTTTAGTTTTTAAAAAGTTGTTACATTTCTTAGAATTTTTGATAACGTAGTAATACCAATTAGCTGCTTCGTGCACCGTCCTTGATGATATGTTAAATAAAACGTTCTTCTCCAAAACCAATTAGCTTCTTCGTGCACCGTCCTTGACGATATGTTAAAAAAACGTCCTTCTCCAAAACCGTACGTAGTGCTGCATATTACCATTTGTGATTATGAATGTACGTGGTTTGTATTTCTTCGTTTTATTGATGTTAATTATTATCTCAGACCCATTATCTTTGATGTCATTTGTGCAAAGATTTACTAATTCATCACATCTACATGCACCCATAACAAGAGCAAATTTCATTAACAGATAGGATTGATTTAGAGCTTCATTTAAAAAAATTCAAGATTCTGCCTTTCAAAAACTTTAATTTTTTTCGGTATGAACCCTCTAATTTCTGTTTCAATTAAAGTATGAAATCTGCAATATTATATAATTTAATTCAAGCTAGGAACTTATTCAATTACTTATTGCTTATATCGATCTTCTTATAAATAAAAATTGTGGACTTCAACATAGAATATGTTGAGCACAAGGAAGATGGCTCAAACTTATCAAGAAGGCCATTAAAATTTATTCCGTAATGATATTTCAATTTTTATTTTCAAGCCATTCCTGGAATTTTCTGATTTATCGGGTAGTAGACTGTATGTAGTAGCAATTACTGCATCCATTATATCTTTATTTATTTATTCGTCCTCCATTTCTTCTTCTTCTCTCATTGTAAAATTAAATACGTATTTTCAATAACGTTTGAATGACTGATGTATTGTTGACAACCTTAGAACCACAGCCTACTCATTTAAAAAATGATGTCTTTTTTTTAGTCGAACCTACGTTTTAAAATGAACTTTCGGCCGGATTGAACAAAAAGTAATACACCATTCGCGTAGTTACGAATACGTGAGCAAAACACGTACTTTCTCAACTTGTAATGTACTATACTATTACCTATTTCTGTTATTGGTCGGACAAGCAGGGGTGCAATGCTGTTTTCAATGTTTATTGTATTTAAACTTAGAGATATTAGATATTCCGCTTTGATCAGATAAATCAGTTTCTGTATTATAAACTTTTACTTGATTCGTATCTATATTTAAAAACATTGTCTAAACAGTTATCTTTTCTAGTAGCAAAGTTTACTAATTTAAATAATCCAATAGTAGCTAGTGTATCAACTAAATACAATTCTTTGTATCCATTTGTGTTAAAAGGCTATTTAAATCACCGCCCAGTACGATATTGTTTCTAATTATAGTAATATAATTTTAAAATCTCTCGAAGGAGAATAATACGCACAAGATTATACACATAAGTACACGATAATTTATAATTCTTTTCAACAGATATGGCTATTGTGATATTATTATAGTTTTAGCAGGTATTAGAAAATCCAGTAATATGAGCAATGTGATTATTTGCTTTACAATTTATAACTGAGGAAATCTTTCAAAAAATGAATTATTATTTTTTCTAATCAAGGACCATAAATATATCAACAATTTGTTTTATGCTACGACATAGATTTCCGAGCAGAACCATTCAATTATGTACAACAAAATAATAATCAACAACAAATTTTAATGAGTGTACCAAGGTGACCCAAACCCCAACTTAAGATGAAAGTGCGGTCTCGGACTTTCCCAGGGGGCACTAGTGGAATCCTCCCTGACTCTAGCCTTACCTGGTCAAACAAAACAAAAACAAAAAACACAGGCCAGAAGACTCCCAAGGCTACTGGGCCAGGGACCTATCACAAGGCCAGCGAAGAGGCCACCCATGCCAAAGGGCAAGGTACCTCTACATAAAAACCTTGTCAAGGCCAAAGGGCCGCCGGAAAGGCACTGCGAATAAGTGCCCTAAAGGATGTAGACCTCATGTCGGACGAAGAAATTCGAAATGCAGTGGTATTAGGCCAGAATTACATCGCCAGCCAGTCACGCAAGGGCCAGAAAAAACCCCAAGGACAAGCAAGGCCCGGGGTACAAATAATGAAGATGCTTAAAAACTCGAAAAAGGAACCGGAGAAGAGGATCAGATCGGACAACAGCATGCCTAGGGAGATCAAAAAGGGATGGGCCAACTTTTACGGAGGCCCTAACGTCGGTCAGGTCGCCATAGCGTGCCAGGTGTTTCCATGTTTCCAGACTCAGCTCGACCAAAACAAGCTAAAGGCAGTCCAAGAAGCAATAATCACGGCACATGAGCACATACCAGAACAAAAGCCCCAATTCGCTTCGTAAAGTGCATACACCGATCGGGATATCTAATGATAAGTCCTTTCATTAATGAGAAACCAATCAGCTTCGTCCATTTTTGACAAACGCCGCATGCTACTGAAACCTAAGGCGGCAATGTCAACGAGAACTGATAAGCTCCCTAGGAAAATTATCGATAATCTCCCGGCTGTCAAGTTGACATTTATACCATATTCGCAGTTGCCCTTGAGTTAAAAAATACAATCGATCTGCCAATGTATAATCAGATCCGTCCGAATCACGTTTCGGTATAGAATGTGATGAAGCAATTAGTTAATAGAAAAAACGACACTAGAAAACACGGTTAAAAGTGAATACTTACGGAGGCCGTTCGAGCACTTTTGTGAGGTTAGGAAATACCAATTAAATCATAACCGCCAAATTATGACAAAAGACGGAGCGATACGCTAGAAGTACCAACTTACCCGCTTAATCATTGTTCTTTCAAAAATTGTATAAATAATAAATAACTTTTAATATTTTGTAAGTTATTCAAGAACTTAGAATTTGACTAGTTCCCTCAAGCCTAACGGCGTCGGGCAATGACTAAGCAACACACTTTCGGGTAGTCAAAATGATCGCGGATTATCATTGCCCTTGGGACATTATATCTGATAATCTGCGCCGAAAAACCAATCGAACAATATCTAAGGGAGACAGTATCAAACTTGACACCGTGGGAGGGACATCTCTTAGGGTGTTGAAGGGGGACGAGACTCCCAAGTCATGGGTGAGCATGGCATACGTACCGGATGAAGGGAAGGATAGACACACCTGTGGACAGTATAGGGAAAACACGGAAACTAAAGGTGATATGGACATTCTCCATAGAAACAGAGTCCAAAGAGGAGCTATCCAAAATGGACCATCACCTATTCTTCGGATACGGGAGGCTTCGCCTGTGTATCAAGAAGGATAAAAAGGCAACGGATGGGAGTAAACCAAGGCGGAATCCAGAGGCCCCAAAGATATAAGCGGAGATTCAAGGCACTGGTGAGGCAGAGAAGAACGTAGAACAGTGACAATACTCTTCCAAAGAAGGTCAACCCTCCGCCAGCGGGATCAATCCTCTCTTAAAGCCATCGGTTGATTAAAAGCTACTCTGATATTTTAAGCAGTTTCGTCTTACTATTTTGCATTGCAGACGATACATCAGTTGTTTTAATAAAATATCTGAATTATTTACTTGCGAGGAAAAAGCACAGATCCTAGAGGGGCCACCCGGAGTACATCATATGTTATATTAATTTCAGCCGATAATTTGCGGATAATCAGTACCTTCGGTTGTCTACTAGAATATCGTGAGATATACAGTCAAACGCTTTACTGAGACCAAGGAATGACGCTACTGAACTTATACTTAAATCAAAACCTATTAGAATTTCATCAGTGAAGGCTAAGACTGAATCTTCTTGACCTTCCTCTCCGAAATCCATATTGGGAATTATCGAGTATATTCATTGAATCTGTTTTCTCAATGTTTACCGTTTACCAAAATACAAATTCCTAGGTGATCGACTAAGCCCGAATCAAGTGGGAAAGTCAATATGGAGTCATTATTTGTTTGAAAATACATTGTCAATGCAACTGTTATATCTAGTTGTGACGGTAACCTTACTGGTTAATCTATATGATGTAAATTGATCACACAACTTAGATACACGGGGTCATCAGAATAATCTTTACATCAAAGTCACCTCCTATTATACTTTTTTACTAGTATTTAGGTTATCCATTAAATTCCCTAAAATACATAAAAAAAGTATTAAAATATTATATATTATAATATTATATAATGGAAGGAATGATTATCATATCTCGCAATCTTGTAATAAAGCATTTAGTTGTTTAGTATATTTATATGTTAAATCATATTTAATAATGTGCTTCGCCCCCTCCCCCCTCGTGTTTATAAATATTTCAAAATCAACACTTCCGAATCTGTTAGCCAGAGGTCAACAAACTGATTCTATTGAATTTATTATTATTAACCTTGTTAAGAATACTTTCAACATTTGTAAAATAAATATTCAATTGTGATAACTTGACAGTTACCACTATCATTTAATGTTGCTGTTGATTCGGGACGTCGAAAAATATATCTGCTAATGTAAACACCAGCTGGCCATATGTTGGGGTCTGTGAGTGAATCGGCATCGATTTTAAATGCAGAGTTTTTCGCAAGTAAATTCGATAATATAATATATTAATATTATTATTATATGAGATTTCTTGTGTCACATTTTCTTCCGTGAAATGGCTTTGGATGCGTTTGATTAGAAGTCTTTTTAGACTCGGTTTATTATGGATTTTTTTGCACCCTGTTTATAAGTTACTTCAGTAAAATCATCTTCAACAGTAAAAGTAGATTGCGGAATTCAACGTATAACCGTTTTTATTGTATGCGGATACAGTTCGGAGAGTTTCTAATTAGGGTTAAAATATAATATGTATAATGAACCCACACCACAAGGCGGACATCTATGGGAAAATAGCGGACTTAAAGAAAACCACTATTAAAGGGAACCTGTAAAATGTACGGAACTACTTGTAATAAAGTGTAGTTCGGGTATAATCTGACCGGCCCTAGTGGAGTCCCCACTCTGACCCCTACTTTAGAACTGGATTTTATGTTTACCGTTAGGCTATAAAAGCCATTGTTCAATTCAATAATTGAACAGGTCACCCATAGAAAATATACTTACCTATAGAAAGACCACTACCACACATTGGTCTGTGACTGCTTTCAGCGCCACGCAGGTAATGTCACCAATTAAATACGATTCAAATGGGCCAGGCGGGAATTCCGCTTAATGAAATAAATTTGTATTCTCTATTTTTTAACGTGACAATCTATTTAGTAGTCAAATATTTATTTTCAATATTGTTTATTTTAAAATAAATAATTGGAAACTCATATAGTCACATTAAAAAAAAATTGCTTGGAATGTGTATCAAATGAAATAAATTATAATGAAAAAAGTAGTATACTAATCTTAATACTGTATAAAGAAAAAATGAAAGAATGGTAAGATAATAATAATAAAAATAAAAAAATAGTTCTATAATCATCAATCAACAGTTTATAATATATAAAACTTGGGTGGTGATGACTTCTTCATTACATACCTATAAAAATGAAAACATTTCAGAAATAGAAAAATTACAATTGATATTTAGTAATTCCTTTAATCATAAATACTATTACAATGTTTGCAATTAAATTTGAATTACGGTCACGGAACGTTTGAAGCCCTACTACACTTCCGGTTTGAGTATTTAGATTGATATGTGGCTGTATTGTTACTTCGTCGAACACCAACAAAAATTTTTTCTCGTGGTCTTCTAAATTTTCTACTTTGCTTTTTAAATTATTTGTCAATTATTATATCATGGCATTACAAGTACTTTTCATATCAGCCTAATTAAAGTGGTCTTTGATGATATATTAACACGTTAACCGCCACATGTATCGCCGGCGGTCATAGTCGCCTAAATTCAATATACATACAAGATCGCTTGGCGGTGAAAGTGTTAAATATATCTGAAAGCAACCTATACATTTTTGAGCTTTGTTTATAAAAAGTTACACCCAAAACCTTATCTTTACAAAATTAAACACAATAATCACTTTGTTTTGTATTACCGGTTATACAAAACAAAGTGATTATTGTGTTTAATTTTGTAATTAAATATGTATAACGAAGTAAATGATCTTATATTTAAGAGAAGAATATCTTCATTTGGGTTTGTTTCCCCTCTATATTCAACTGACTCATTATGAAATGCTTCATAATTGAATTTATATCTAGTGGAGCTATTAATTAGAAGAAACACAAAAATATTTCGTAAAATCTACAACAAATGAGTCTTATTAAGACTACAAAACAAAATCACTTGTTGAAACAACTACTTCTCTGGCTAATATCTTGACAGACATTAAATGATACAAAAGTAATTTGCGTCTTACAAATAGCAAGGCTATCAAAGCAACACTAGTTTGAACGTATTTATTTCTGTAAAATAAACTAAAATGTTTAAATGTACGTTAAATAGTTTGTGTTGGTTGATAGATAAGGCGTTGAGATGTTGAAAATCCATATTCATTTGTATATTAAAGTTGTAAATAACTAAGATTTTCAAAATGTGTGTTTATTTTCACTACAATTGTTTCGCAAATTTATTGCTTCTTCAGGTGAATGGAAGTTTACAATAAAATTAGAAAAAACTTAGAACTATATATATACATTAACACTATTGGCACTATGGAGGGGTAAATATTTTAAGTAGTGGGGAGTTTGACAGTTCAATTTGTTCGTTTAGCAGGAGGCCCGTTTTTTCGAATCTGTTGATTTCCAGGTTTTCGAGTAAATTAAATCTACTCGAAAACCTGGAAATCAACAGATTCGAAAAAAACGGGCCCCTGCTAAACGAACAAATTGAACTGTCAAACTCCCCACTACTTAAAATATTTACCCCTCCAATAATGTTAATGTATATACAGGGTGAGTTTTTTTCGATGTTCTCTATGGGGATCTTGGAAACTATAAGAGATAGAGAAACGGTTAAATGGGGAAAGAAGTGTAGATTTACGGAGCGAATAAAATTCCACTTTCAAAGTTTTCAAAAAAGTCAAGGGTAACTAGATATTTTGAAAAAAGTAAAAAGTGTCAATTTTTTCAAATCAATATATCTCGATTATTATAACAGATAGAAAAAAACTGTAAAGGACAAAGTTTTATATAATTTTATGCAGATTAATAAAAAGTAATCAGAAATTTTTTATCGCCATTACTTTCCGAGATATGACACAAACTTACATTTTTTTAAATGGAAACCATATTTGGCTATAGCCTCATTCAAAAGATAATTTTTTTCTCTTTAATCCAATATAACATACGACATAGTTATTTTTAAAAATAAGTGAGTTATAGTCATTTTTAATTTTATTATAAATAAAAAATGGGTAGCCATGAAAAAAATGAAAGTAAAACAATTGCAGTTGTTTATAATGA
Organism: Ontholestes murinus; assembly: GCA_963969525.1. Lineage (NCBI taxonomy): Eukaryota > Metazoa > Arthropoda > Insecta > Coleoptera > Staphylinidae > Ontholestes > Ontholestes murinus. Next base: position 48,816,207 of record OZ018391.1, on the reverse strand, counting down.
TAGCAATATTGTAATTATTAGTTCTACAAAGTTAAATAAAAATGAAAAACCAGCATAAGAAAATAATTTTATAATTATCAAATGTATGTGGTATAAACCCATTTGTTAAGAGGATAATACGTTTCTTACAAAAATATTATGAACATATGAATCGCAATTCACTAATTGTGGTATTTTTAATCGCCACATTGAACATAGATGAACTTAAGAGAATCCACGAGAAGTTTCACAGAGAAAACTACAAATTAAATTTGGGTTTAATCCATGGTGTGTCTGGATTAATAATTCTCGGTCCATATATTTTTGAAAGCTCACTAAGTGAAACTGATTACTTTCAATTTCTTCAGAAAACATTTGAAGATACGCTCGATTGTTTAAATTTATCATTACAAGCAAGATTAAAATGGTTCCAATATGACGGTGCACCACCTAATAACATGTTGGCTTTACGAATTATTTAAATGATGCTTTTCCTAACTCATAAGTGGGAAGAAATAAACCAATCCCAGGGCCACCTAGATCTCCCGATCTGCGCGTTTTAGAATTTTTTCTGTGGGGTTATGTAAAAAAACAAAGTATACGAAAAATCATAATCTGTGGAGGATCATAAACTAGTTGTTATTGAAACATTTAATTCAATTTACATGAGAATAGTCAAAAAGCCATAAATTCAATTTTAAAAAGATATAATTTATGTCATACTAGTATTAATAGTGGACTCTTTGACCATATTTTTTTAATATTAAAATGTCTCTCCCATTGATATATTGATAATTACAGAATTACTTTATGCAGTTGTTTCATTTTGGTTTATCTCTGTAAAACTAAAAATTACAATATTGCTAATATTATAAACAACTGCAATTGTTTTACTTTCACCTTTTTCATGGCTACCTATTTTTTATTTATAATAAAATTTAAAATGACTATAACAAACTAATTTTTAGAAGTAACTATGTCGAATGCCATATTGTATTAAAGAGAAAAAAATTACCTTTTGAATGAGGTCACAGCCAACTATGGTTTCCATTTAAAAAAATGTAAGTTTGCGTCATATCTCGGAAAATAATGGCGATAATAATTTTCTGATTATTTTTTATTAATCTGCATAAAATTATCTAAAACTTTGTCATTTACAGTTTTTTTCTATCTGTTATAATAACCGAGATATATTGATTTGGAAAAATTGACACTTTTTACTTTTTTCAAAATATCTAGTTACCCTTGAATTTTTTGAAAACTTTGAAAGTGGAATTTTATTCGTCTCATAAATCTACACTTCTTTCCCCATTTAACCGTTTCTCTATCTTTTATAGTTTCCGAGATCCCCATAGAGAACATCGAAAAAAACTCACCCTGTATATAGTTCTAAGTTTTTTCTAATTTTATTGTAAACTTTCATTCACCTGAAGAAGCAATAAATTTGCGAAACAATTGTAGTGAAAATAAACACACATTTTGAAAATCTTAGTTATTTACAACTTTAATATACAAATAAATAGTTTGTGAGTGACTATGGTATGATAAATTTCGAGTAAGAAATGCATTTAGGTTGATGTAATTAAAAATAAATTAGCAAACGTAATTAAATAATTTAACACTCATCTTGAGTGTTAAATTATAATAATCTTTATAACCATCTACAGACAGGTGTTTCAATCTTTCGATCTCTTCAGTATAGCTTTATTATAAAATTGATTTTAAATAAAAGTAAAAACAATCTCAATAAGATTCTTTTGTTGTAGATTGTATGAAATATTTTCGAGTTTTTTCTAATTATTAGTTCATTTTCTACAACGTAAATGACATATTTACTTCTTTTGGCATAAATTTCATCAGGTGTCATATTTACTAATTCTGAATTAACACATGCTTCTACCCATAACTTAAATCTTTTCATATCCTTGTTTGGTTTAGGAAAAATATGCCGAGTTGAAGTTTTATCTTCACAGATGCTAACCATACACCTACGATATCTTACCATTTTAATAATAGACGCTTGCAAGTAAACGTTAGTCATACACGTTTACAAAGAAAATAAAATTACTTACCTTTCTACAGCCAGATAACAGCCAATATCGAAGAACATAGCAACCAGAACCCCCAATACTCCTTTTAAAATATTTTATAGTGAATAATAGGCTAATAATCGCAAAATAACGCTATTGTAAAAATTATAACCGACAAAACTTAAGCAAAAGTCTACAAGAACAATCGATTTTTATTAACGATGTCACTAACTAACGCCCTGTATAAACAACTCCGTATGAGTAAACCTACCCTGAGGGCACCGGACTACCAAGAGTAGATAAGCGCAACGCCTTATCTAACATATAATTATCCATAGTTTGTAGACTGATAATAAAGAAATTAGATTTTAGTAATGTAATCATTAGAGGGCGGATAAAAAAGCTTAAAAATGTTAAAAAAAGCACTTAAAAAGGCACAAAATTTAGAGAAAAAATGGTGATGTGGCCATCAAAGTACTTTCCCTATATTTTTCTCGAAAACTATGAGATTTACGCAAAAAGGCTATTCTCAATAATTTATTCATTTTTTAATTCTCTACAATTATTTGTTATATAAATTTCATGTAACTCCAACAGTTAATTAGCAATTGTCAAAAAATATCTAAATTTTCAGTTTTTATTTTTTTCTCGAAAGTTAAAAATTTTATGAAAAATATGTTTAAATAAAACTTGTTCAATTTTTTATTTTTTTTAACTTTTGTTTGAACCATTTTTTAAAATTTTTCCTATTTAGAAAAATATTACCAAAAAACAAAAAAACGTCTCGAGTAAACATCCACTTCCGGTTTACGGATGTTTACCAAAAGCTTTTCAGTTCCAGTTTTTAATGATAAAACCTTAAGTTTAAAGTTTCATCTCAATCGGATTATTCGTTTTTGAGATACAGCACCCACGGACAGACAGACAGACAGACAGACACAAACACAGACACAATTTTTTTTTCCCAGAAATTAGTTTAATGGACTCAGGGGACCTCAAAACGGATATTTCCGCAAAAAAAATTCAAAAAAAATCACGATCACAATACTTCCCCTATATACAGGGTGAGTTTTTTTCGATGTTCTCTATGGGGATCTCGGAAACTATAAGAGATAGAGAAACGGTTAAATGGGGAAAGAAGTGTAGATTTATGAGACGAATAAAATTCCACTTTCAAAGTTTTCAAAACAGTCAAGGGTAACTAGATATTTTGAAAAAAGTAAAAAGTGTCAATTTTTTCAAATCAATATATCTCGGTTATTATAACAGATAGAAAAAACTGCAAAGGACAATGTTTTAGATAATTTTATGCAGATTAATAAAAAATAATCAGAAAATTTTTATCGCCATTATTTTCCGAGATATGACGCAAACTTACATTTTTTTAAATGGAAACCATAGTTGGCTATGGCCTCATTCAAAAGGTAATTTTTTTCTCTTTTTTTTTTTGTTAGCACTAGTTAATGGGGCAGTGAGATATCTTGAATAATTGCACTCAAAGAAGAATATAAGAACTATTTTTCCATATTTAATTAAATCTACAAATGGATAGTTCATTCTTATAGTTTCAGAAATTCGTTTCTATCCATGTGCTAAACTTGTACAATGCACAAAATGCATTATTAGTAAAATTTTGTAACTTGGTATTGTCTACGGCAAAAATAAGCTTGTCAGTCCATCATTTATGAATTTTGCTATAATGTTATTATCAGTTTTCTTCAATTCTTTTGTATACATCAAAATACTATTGGTCGGATGTCTTCATGTTAAACTCCTATTATTAAATTAAACAAGCGTCTGTGGTTTCATCATCACATATAATTATTGTTAATAATATCTTTAATTTTTTGTATGGTTTCATAGTACGCAAGAGCTACATAATTTTTTCTCGGGAATGCGCATTTTACAATATTTTCCCAAGAAAGATTTAAATGCATTATTTTGTAATTTTCTTAAAGGGATAGTCGAATGTAGAAGTATTTTGCACAAATGTAAATTTAATTTAAATTGTCCATCGTTTGTTGAAGATGATGCTAAAGATTGTGAAATTGTGCTGTTTTTTTAGTTGTTATAACATGTTTTACATACAAGTCTTGAGTAGTTAGGATGCAGTTGGGAACTTAAATAAAACTTGCTATTTTTAAAAATGCCTTACAAAATAATGTATAATTTTCACTTGTTAATTCTGGATAGTCTCTAATTAATTCTTGTATTGTGGTTTTCACCTTTTGCATTATGGGTTAAATATACATGTGAATTATATAATATACTTTATCTGTGATTCCCCAGGTTAATACGATTTACGCATATAATAATTTTTGATAAATAAGCAAAGTTTTTGGAATGTCAATTCAATAGTTTATGAATGCGAGTTTGAAAATGAAAATTAACGAAAGCGGTAAATATGCGCCAGTCGTCCCATCCGTTTTTTGCCGAGAGTAGAAAATTGATACAGTTGCAGAACACCTAATTATTAGCTATCACTTAAATTTGTTTACATTTAATACTTACTGGGACCAAGGGCGTTTCCAGTCAACTGGCTTAGGGGGGGTAATTTGAAAAAATTAAAATATTTTTTTTATTCCATAAATAAATAAAATATAATTCTATTATTTTTAAATATACAAAATAATATCACACCCGAAATAAATATAGCACATATAAAATCATAATAAAATATTTTGTAAAATTTGAAACAGATTTTTGTAACTAAATTTATTAAAAAAAACGATTTTCTTTGCTTTATGGATATTAATATTGACAATATTATTTATTGTCAATATTAATATAAATATGTCAATGAATATGTAATACAGCTAACTCGGTTAGACTTTCTTGAGACATAGTGGCTCGCAGCCACGATTTGAATCTTTTCAGTGCAGAAAAACTAACAGGAAGAGTACATAATATTTGTAAAATTATTTTTATGTTCAGTAAACATTCGGTTCATATTTTGTGTATATATCTAAGGCATTATCTGGTAATTGTTCTTTGATTTTCTTTTTCTTTTGCCATTGTAATTTCCAAAATGCCAATTCAGACTTAATTGCTATTGCACATGTTACGTTTTCAGGAAAATTTTTATTTAAATATGTTGCAACAGATTTTGAAGTGGCATCTAAATCTTCGCCAGTTTGTTATCAATAAAACACTAGGTGTTGTTGTGTTAAATTTGAACAAATTCATCGTATCTTTATTAAATCTGTATTCGATAATAATCATCTGTTTACTTCAGAGGAACTTAAAACAGCGAACCACGTAAATGCAAAAGTCCATAAAAAGTAAATAAGTAGTGTTAAAATATATAAAACTAATAGGAAGTGAGAAATAAAGAAACAAATGAGTACAAAAAGAGAAAGAGGTATCGACAGCCCTAAACATGGATTCCAAGTTTTCCAAATGAGCAATGGAGAATAGAAAAAGATAGAAAAACGAAGCAGTGAAACAAAACGTTGTAATAACAACAGGATACAAAAATAAAACAAAGGAAGATGAAAACAGACAAAACTCACGGAGAAGGAAAATCTAAATATAGCTAAGAACGATGTGATAATGGAGGAATTAAAGAGCATGTTTAAAGACTCCATGAGAGACATGGCAAAAAACTCAGAAGAACTAAAAGAAGAGAGAGAGAGCAAAAAAGATACAGGAGAAAGTATGGAGATAAGAACAGAAACGAAAATGGAAAATAATTATAGAATTATGTATAGCAAACAACCTCATTGTGACAAATACAAAATTCAAAGACAAATACATACATAAACACACTAGAGAAGTTAGACCAAGAAAAGAGAAATAAAAGACTACTCCTTAATAGACGCAGAAGAATGGAAAAGGTACAAGATGTTAAAGTAATAAGACAAGCTGAAATAGGGAGCGACCACTACTTGGTAAAAATATAAATTAACACAGCTGAAAACTTGAAGTATACGAAGTCGAAAACAATAATAAAAAAACACATAAAGCCAAAAATTGAAAAGAAAGAAACTAGGAATACCAATCAAAAATAGAGAAAAAGACAAACAAAATAGAAGGAGCAGAAAGCAAATAGAAAAAGTTCAAAGAAATCATAAGTGAAGCAGCCCAAGAAAGCTGTGAAACAATCACTATATCAAACAAACAGAGGAAGAAAAACAGGTGATAGTCAGAAGAGGTAAAACAATTTGTAAAAATAAAAGAAGAGAATTGGAAAACTTGCATAAAAACAAGGAAAGAATAAGATTATAGAAGATATATAATAGCAAATTAAATAGTGGAACAAAAATTCAAGATAGCAAAAAAGCAATCCTGGGAGCAGTTCGGTAAGAAACTGAAAGAAACGTTCACAGAAAACCAAAAGATGTTTAACAGCACTATTAAACAAATGAGCAATTAAAATACATTAACCCAGCCAAGTATAAAAGACAAACACGTAAATATAATAAAAGAAGAAAAGAAGATATTAGAAAGATGGAAAGAAATCTTTAATGAAATAACCGAAACAGGCCATCACGGAGATGTAGAAGGTGAAACAAATGGAGGAATCAACGAAATAAGAATCTAAGAACTGGAGGCAGCAATAAAAAAAATAAAACTAGGAAAATCTCCAGGTAGAGATGACATCACAGCCGAAATGATGAAAAAATTGGGGGAGCCTTTCTTGGAAATAGTAAATGACATTATCAAAAATCACAAGATAAATGGAACAAGGGAATTATAATATCCATACACAAAAAAGGAGACACAAAAATATGTGATAACTACAGAGGTATTACACTCACAATCAAACCAGGGAAAATTTTTACTAGGTTAATAGAAGCAAGAATAAAAGGAAAATTAGATCAACAGCTGGGAGAAGAACAACACGGATTCAGAAAAATAGAAGAAAACAAGACTTAATATACATAATGAGACAATTAACAGAAAAGATGATTAAAAAGGGAAAAGAATTACACATATGCTTCATCAACCTAAAAAAGCGTATTACAGGGTAACAAGAGAGGACATATGGCATATACTCGAAACAAGAAGGATAAAAAAGCATAATAAATATAATAAAGAAATAACAAAAATAAAGTCAGAATAGGAAATAAATAATCAGAGGAGTTCCAGACCAAAACAGGACTGAGACAAGGTTGTATATTAAGATCTTTACTATTTGCATCACTTAATGACGCAGCAATAAAAAATAGCAAACAAAGAGCCGAGAGCACAAAGATAGGGTATAGAAATATTAAAAACTATTAAAAATGCAAATATGTACTGATGTTTGCCGACGACATAACACTAACAGAAGAAAACCTGGAAATATTCAAAAAAGAGCTGGAAAAGATAATTATAATATCATCAAAAGAGAGCAATCACAAAATAGGGTCAAATACCTGGGATCAACAATAGAGGAAACAGGGAAGACATAATCAGAAAAAGATGAAAAACTAGGGAATGGAATGGAAAGAAATAAGAAAATAGCACAAGTTACGCAATAGTGGTAAAGAAGTGTAAAAGAAATTAACTGAGACATATTATAGAGAATAAGTCTGACACCCATAATGGATAAAAGGGGCAAAGATAAATGAAAATAATCTGCTATAATAGGTTGATCCAGGTTTGGTCTATTCCTCTGGCATTTGGTAATTCGCGGCTTTGTCATTTCAATTTGTAATTCGTTTAAAATATTGACTGCATCATTATAAATTGTTTAAAAGATGTGGCAGTATTTTTCCCCTTGTTGGATAAAACATCAATAGTGTTATTTATAAAGTTATTAGAGCAAGATTAATTTTATTTATTCTATTTACTCAAAGTCACTGTATTTCTAAAATTATCGGACAAAGAGCATAGGGTAACTGTGAAAATTGGGGTACAAATCGAATCAATTAGCAATTTAGCTTTATCTTCCCATTGCAAGATTAATTCCAATAACTCCACAATGTTTAAAAAGCATGTTTATCACATGGTATCTTTTGGACGAGGCTTTAAAAAATTAAATGACTTCTTTAATGGTACCGCATTGCGGGCAGCCTTTACTTGCACACATTTTGTTATAGACAAATTTAAAGCATGGTTAAAATATAGTGTTCTAAAAACGTTGGACAAGGTTGACTGCAATTTAGACACAGCACCCTTCAATTCTTTCATCATAACTGAACATCCATCTGTTCCAATTCAAGTATAGGCTCATGAGTAACATCATTATAATTATCATATTTCAAAAGACATTTGTGAAATATGTTTAACGGTTTTCCAAATGATTTTTTAAAGTTGTCACCAAATGCAATTCGAAATGTAGAATTTCACAAAAATTGCCCTCGTTTGTTATAGATTTTGTATTTAAGGGAGAACCAGCGTCACGATGACCTCGTAAGGGAATATTTTGTTTCCCCTAAATATGATACTTTTGATTATTGGTTTTAATCTATGTCTATTTTCTTCAATTTGTCGAAGTCTTTCCATATTTTATTTATTTCTTATATCTCGTGATTTTATAAAACAATTTCGCATAAACAATTGAATTTTTATGGTAATATTTTTATAACACAACATTTTTGCCTGATAATTTAGAATATTGAGATATTGTCTAAGATACTTATTTTTGCAATGGCACTTGTTGGTGCAACCCACCAAATTTTGTAAAAAAGAAGCAGTATTTGCAAAAGAATCTGTTTAAATGATTAGAAAACATTAACCAATTAAATTGTCTAAAATGTTTTCCAGACAAGTAATATTTAACATACTTCCTCCTTTTTATGTACAGAATAGGGTAACACAAAAGTATCATTTGGTTTTCTTTTAAAATTCGAAATTTCTCAATTTCATTAACATTGCTAAATATAACTATATGAATATAAATTTCAACATTACTATATGTACATGTTGTATGTTCCTTTTTCTCATGCTGGGAACAACCTAGTGAATATTTCTACAGCTAAATGTCAATGAAGATGTAGATGGATGATTTAAATTGACTGTTGACATAGATCGATCTTTATTTGTTGAAGAATCGTCAGTTTTTTTTAATTTTCTGAACAACGTGGATTATCAATTTTCATTTACTAATGTAATTACAAAAAAATCAGGAATAAATTAATTTAAAAGATTGCATATATTATTCCTAAAATCAAAAAAATACCTTATGTATAATTGATGGAATTATAATAAATTGGTAATTTATCAGCAATCACTTTAAAATTTAGGATTTACATGCGACGTGTAAACAGTTTCGGTTTCTATCTTTTACATTTAAACCAAGTAAGACAAGAAATATTATAAATTGAACTCAGAAATGTGGATCGCGCTCTTTTAATGTAAAACAATGTAACGATTTACGATACCAAAGAGGTGAATAGTATCAATATATGTCGGGTATTATTAGAAAGGGGAACCCCCTGTGCAAAGGAAGTCATCACTTTTCTAACGGTGCTTGCGCAGATAACTTTAATTTGTGCCTGTTTTGAAAAAATGCACTGTCATAGATCGCTGACTAGAATTACCAACAGTTAACTTGTTTATTTGAAATATTAGTAATTTTTAAGAATAAACAAAATAAGCGAATAAATAATTCTTATGGGGGGTAATTACCCAATTACCCCCCCTGAAACCGCCCCTGACTGGGGCCCCTGTTTGGGTCTAGTTTAACGACGTTTACATCCGGAATGTCATAGGTGTGATTCCTATGAAGCGTTCGTCTGTATTATCTGAATAATGAGACGGTCTATTATGTTGTCAAAAGACACGAAGAAAATATGTAATACAAATATAATCTATAAATGATGGGATACAGATTTTTACGAAAATTCTCTATATTAGCACATTAATTTAATATCAGCGTGAAATTTTTATTAAATGTTTTTTAAATGTTTAAGAAAATGCTCCAAATAAGAATCAGAATCTAAAAATAGCATGAAAAAAAGCATAAAAAAATCAAAATAAGCACAAAAAGTCAAAATAAGCAAAAAAGCAAAAAAAACTTAGCGCTAAGTAATCACATTCTTCAAGATTCGTATAGATATTAAGAAATTTTTTCGATGCTATTAATATTATGGATAAGCATAATGCTAGAAATCCGCTCTTTAGTAATCATATAATGAATAAAATACTAGAAACATATGAAATAAACCTGGATCAAAATAGCTTTCACTCGAGTTACTTGTTTCTCACTGAAGAACCTAAAAACCACATAGAAAAATTTCGAGTACGTACCAGTATTTCACCGAGAAGACGAGCTCATCTTCATACTAGCGCTCATCACCGCAGCATGTGCGTACACAGCCATGATAGACGATTACTCGGGGAACTTCCCAAATCTAGCGAGTGGTTTTAGTCGGTAGGAGTCCGACACTATGATACTATAAGGGTGTTCATACAGGATTTCCTCTCCTCTTATCAAAAAATAACTCAGTGCATTGGCTCCAGTTCCAGATAAGAACTAGTCCTAGTACCGTTGGCGTACTAACCCAAATAATCCCGGCGTGTTGAGCCTAACCTATAATGCCGGTTTGTCGAGCCATCCAGACCGGTGTACGGCGTACTGAGTCATGACCTATAAAACCTCGGTTGGGTGGTCAGTCATCCAGATGGCGTAATGGGCCGTTGATAATATTACCCTTGGTCTGTAAATAGTTTTGATTTATACGATTTATTATTTTGGTGGCGCCCGAGCTAAAATAAAAAAAGAAACTAAACCTTACAACACTGATCCAACTCCATTAAAAAGGGAAAACCTCACATCAATAGCCGTTCACGAACATTTTCGAACTTACCCGAAGTAAATTTTGTATTTAACCATTTTCGACGGATCTACGCCATTTCAGAAGTTTGCCGAACATTACCGAACTTATCCTAAGTAGTCAAATTTAGTATTTATCCGTTTCTAACGGTTCGATGTCATTTCCTAAGCTTACCAGACATAGCCCATTTTACCCAAAGTACTCAAACTTCGGATTTATCCGTTTGAACATTTCTGCTGCAAGTCAGTTTGAAGTTTCCCTGAAATGCCTTTGGAACCGAAAGCTTCTTAGGTCATTCTTGGGAATGTGTTCCCCAGTAGACCATGCTGAGACCCATCTAAAGTGGAATCGAGAAGCTCTTCCAGAACCGAGCCTACCAGGAAATCTCTGTGACCAAATACGTAAATGGAACGAAATTTCAAAGGGAGGAAATGTGTTTTATCATTTCATTGCCTACAATGCCAGTCCTATTAAGCTTTGTATTAAGTTATGGTATCGTATCCATAAAGATGATTAGGATAATTGGGACGATTTTAAGGAAGACTTAAAGTCGTACTTCCTTCCAAGCTGATTTTAAATAAAATTAGAAGACGAAATCCGGAAACGAACACAAGGAGCACAAGAAGATGGTAAATTATATGCGATAGCACTTAAATCCTTACCCGAAAACATGGAGGCTTAACCATTAAGCAAAGTTTAGAATGCGTCTTTAGTAATCCCAGATAAGAATATCGAAATTATATCCGCCACCGACTTTACATCTATGAAGGAATTAAACCAGATGATGAAAGAATTCGAAAAAGATAAAGTCGGATTCCAGCCGCCGCCACCCCCAGATCGGTTCTACGCATTTCAGGTAGCATATAAAGGTAATGAATGAGGAAACGATAACTCTCTAACAACGGTATCAGACCAGAGTATTTACGGATATCGAAGTCTACTGCAGAATTTTGTCAGGGAAACTCATTATTGTAGATGTAGATACTGGGGGCATACACGAAGAGACTGCAGAAGGTCGGCTTCTGCTAATTTTGCGGGAAAATTGGAATGCTTACTCGAGACTGTAGGTGCCGCATGGGAATAGAGAGACAGCCGGAATAGGGGGCAATTCCGGTCCACAGCATTAAACATTCCCTCCGCCTTAACAACAACCATCTCCAAATCAAGATGTTCCTGCTAGGAAGAAAATATGAAGCGATTATTAATACAGGTTCCATACATTCTTATATTAGTGACAAAATTCCTTATACCTGCGACAAAAATAATCTTAAGCTGGACGGAACAATTAGCAGATGGAATATTGATCACCGTACAAAGCCAAGTGAACTGACTTTGAATCTCCGTATTTAATACAGAGAGGACAACGTTCCCAGGACTTACTTTTCCAATCACTATCGAGATAGATCTCATAACTCGATGGTTAGCTAACGGTTTTAAATTTTTGACGACAGGATTTGTATGACTTTGCCGTCACATTTTCTAAATATACAGAAACATAGTTTGGCCCAACAGCAAGGATTTACGACATTGGCAGAACAAAAACTTCAACTTCTAGATCTAACCCTTATTAACAATAATGCCGATCCCAAAACCCAAAGATGTAATCGGTCGATTTACTCGAGTCCCCAAAAAAGATGCGTTACCTTTCGTGAATGCAATAAATTAGATAAACTTAGACAAGCTAAATATATTTTTACCTTAGATTTGAAAGATGACTATTGGCAAGTTTCTCTCGAACATCGGACATGAGAAATAACGGCTTTCAACGTTCCTGAGTCACTATCTTTGACTTGTTTCAGAGTCATGTTCTTTGGCTTGCATTTCACACCTGCTACTTTCCAATGATTATTGGATAAAGTAATCGTGTATATTGACATTATAGTAATTGGGGATAAAGTAATCGAGTATATTGACATTATAGTAATTGGAGAACCTTGGAAGAACATTTAGAAAACCTGACGGAAATTTTCTGGCTAGTACTTAGGACATGAAGTCATGTCAAATATCAAAACGTTATCCTGAAGGATCCGGACAAAGTATAGTCTACGGTAAAAATTGAATCCCCGACCCAAGTAAAGGAACTACAATTTTTAGGAATCGCTTCCTGGTATCCCCGTCATTTTTGAAGTAACCGTCTTAAGTCTATTGGGTGAAAATATACGCTGGAGATGGGAGTCTGAGCAACAAAAAGCCTACCAGAAACTAAAGCAATTGTTAAATAGTGCACCGGTCCTGGTGTGCTGGGATTTTGACGAATCGTGTTATCTACAGACAGACGCATGGCATTTCGGAATTGGAGCCGCATTACTACAAAAGGAAAACGGATAAACTGATTGCATACGCTAGTCGTTAACTCAACCGCGACAAACGAAACTAAGTTGAGGTCATATCTGGAGGGATATAAATTTTATGTCATAATGGACCACCAGTTTTATAAGTGGCTCCATTCTTTGAAGAAACCACCCGGAAGACTAGATCGTTGGGCCATTAGCCTTTAGATATTCGATTTCGTTATTATCTTTCGCAAAGGAGTACTTAAGTAAGTAGCTGATGGCGGCCTGTCGGTGAGGCACCAGTGAAAGAAGGAAGTAAAGTTGAGACACTCCCTGAAGACTTTCCGGATTGTTACGTAGTAGAGGGAAAGCTATACCGACATTTCCAGGACAAAAATGAATACTCCGAGCCAGGGTTGGTTACCCCTTGGAAGCTGTGTGTACCATCCGATCTTCAAACACATATTTTAAAAAAGAACCACGATGCCACAACTGCCGGTCATTTGGGTATCGCTAACACGGATCGCTACAATATATATAAAGTATAAACTGGCAAAACAAAAAACACTTGGACTTATGCACTGAACAAACATTGAGGGGCCGTAAGATACGGTTAGTAAAGATATAATTGGGCCACTTATCTTCTGGTCTTCTAGAACCGCTTCACCAAGTGGGTAGAATGTGCACCTACGAGCGGCTACCAAGAAAGTAAGAAAGCCTGCGAACTTTTCGGCATGGGTGTCCAAAAACGGTAATATCGGATAATCGATCTATTTTAATTTTTCCGAGGCCTAACAATGATTCAATGAAATAACCGGCACCACTAAAATCTCCGACCTAGATATTGGTGTTCCAGTGGGGGTGATAAAGTCATGAAACGAAAGTATCAACTCTCCCTGGCTAGCCGAGGATTTGCCACGAAGCTAGCTTCAAAAGTTTCAGGTCCCTACCTAATCGCAAAAAAGTATTCGCCAGTGCGCTTCGATTTATGAGGAAATATTGGCTCCATTATTCATAATATTCACGGTGATACCCATTGTCACCTATGCTGCCCTTGTGTGGTGGCTAAAGACCTAAAAACTAGACACCCAAAAGAGAGGCTTGTGGCAGCCCTCCGACTACACCAGAGAAAGAAAACACTTCCGGGAGACTGGACAGGACACTTAGAAATACTGCAGCAAATAGACCCGGCCCTTCTGTCCAAACCGACGGACATTATGTCCAGGAAGCTCGAATTCGAATTACCGTTTAAGGTTTGGTCGAGGAATATCAGCCTGGTACACGGATGGTGCCAAGAATACCAAAGGTACTGGAATGGGTATTTATGGCCGTAACCAAAACCACGGGAGCTTCATGGCTCATTGCGATTGCAATTGATAGTCATTTAAATGGCGCGCATATATACATCTGCTCAGACAGCTAAGCCGCATTAAAGGCCGTTCGAGCCTATAGTCACGGCTCACGGATTATCTGGGAATGATCCCTCTCGCAACAGGCTAAGAACAACTCGTTGACCTTCATGTGGGTACCAGGGCACGGGGATATTAAGGGCAACGAAGTGGCCGATGAACTCCCAAAAGAGGTGCAAATGCCACTCCTATAGGACAAGAGCCGTTTTGTGAACTCCCCATGGCGTACAGAAGAGAGGCGGTGAAAAAAATGGGAAAAGGGGAGAAGAAGCAAGCAATAAAAATGACTGATGAAACTCGATCACAGCCAGTTTTGTTAGTTTTGTTTCAGAATGGATGAGAATATACTGATCCTAGAGTAGGCGTTCTAAAGTCTACGAGCAATCACAGGCGACCCGCCATGGAAGAAATATATTTCGAGTCTGACCATGTCGACGCCAGTATACCACTAACGCCAATTCTCGAGAGGATTTCACCTGGATATGTCTAATATATTTGCACATTACTTTGCAAATGTGGTTCGTCACAATATGTTGCAACACTTTGGTGCAAACATATCACAGACTTGCACTGGTTGTACAGCGTTTCCAAAATCGTTTGTATTCTTGCTAATGGATGGAAAGCAAATTAAATTGTTATTTTTCAATTTAAAAAAAAAAAAAACAGAGTACTGGCCATGATGGACTATCAACATCGTTTGTTAAATTTGTGTCAAATGAGTTAGTGGAGCTGCTAACTTATTTGATAAATAAGTCATTGAGGAAGGAGTTTTCTCAACAGCTTTAAAATCAGCAGTGGTGATACCCATCTTCAAGAACGAAGACTCCTCGAGGAAAACTACCGAGCAGTTTGCTTACTAAGTGTGATATCAAAAATAATTAAACGCGTTGTGAGTGGACGTTTATGGTATTTCCTAAACCAGTTTCAACTATTGCCGACAACTCAACATAGATTTAGACAATCTTTTTCAACAGAGACAGCTTCCTACCAATTCATAGATCATGTCAGCAAGGAGTTAGATGCAAAACATTCCGTAGCAGTGTTACTTTTTGATTTGTCTAGCTCATTCGATACGGTTAATGCAAAATTTGTAGAGTATAAATTAGATAAATTAATTTAAAATTTTACGTAAAATATAATAATACGGAATCAATTGTACATTATATGAACACCGGTGTAGCACAAGAGTTAGTTTTGGGTCTGCTAATAGTTTTATTGTATATCAACGATATAAACCAATATGTTATTTGCGGAAAATTAATTAATTTTGCTGATGATACGTCAGTTGTAGTGTCATCATCTGATCCAAATTTACTTGAAAGATTAATACAACAAAGTGTAGATGAAGTAAAGAACTAGTGTGATAAAAATAGTTTGATTCTAAATCGAAATAAAACGGAATGTTTTTATTTTTATAATACCAAAATCCCAAACTACATGCCACAAGACCATTCGAAATCAATAAAATTCTTGGGAATATATGTTGACTCGCAACTCTTATGGGTTAAGCATATCGTTTGTGTTGGTAATAAACTGAACAAAGCATACTAAGCAATTTTAAAATTAAAGAGAACGGTGACCATATCTAGTTTATTGGAAATGTATTATGTACTTGCGTTCTGTCGTACAATGTTACTATTTGGGGAAAATGTGCAGTGTATAGTTGGATTTATATTACAAAAAAGTATGTCACGATTAATATAAAATATACCACCTAGGAATTCCTGCAGACAAATTTTCGCACAAAATAATTTCTATCAATATACATATTAACATGTTGTTTATTTGTTAAGAAACATATGTTTTCTTTTGAAAGAAACTCTGATAACCATGAATACAACACACGTCACCGTCATGGATTTTCAGTTTCAAGAGGTCCAAGTTATAATTGTATATATTTTTTTAAACTACGTGCTATTCTTAAAAATATTAGAATATATAATGAGTTTTTGTAATGTTTCGCCAACGAAATAACTTTTTTTTCACTTGTTCAATATCTGTTGATTTTTATGGATTAAAAGAATTATTATTATTATTATTATTATTTTATAGGCTCGGTAACTATTAGCTTTTAAAATTTGCTATCATCACATTCCGAAGCTACGTTTCTTATACTTAATGTTGGATGTATTGTTATCCTTGGCTTTGTTACAGTTTCTTCAGATTTTTTTCTTTTATTCCTACCATATGTTTACAGCAACTAGTACTTTGAGGATTCTATTATCGAATATTTATATTTGTTCACCCTTTTTAAGCTATATTTCTAATGAAACTAAAGATGAAACAAAAAAGCTCCAAAATTACTGTAGTAGATAAAGGAATTATTCTAATTTTATTCTGATAATTTTCATACAAATTGCAATTGAAAATTTTACATAAACGGGACACACTGTATATTTATATGTTAAAATCGGTTTTATAAAATAATAAATATTTATTACTACTACTAGAATATAAATTATTTTATTATCAATGTGCTTGTACAATAATTTTGAAAAATGTGATATCAAATGTTTAACTTTAATATCCAATATTATCAAGTCAAATATTTGTTAAAATAATTATTAAAAATATAACATAATCATTGCAACCCACCAAATATTACCATTTTACAAATTTTTTATAAACATTTTCACGTAAAGAAGTTTATAATAAGAATTAGGTAAAGATTATAGTGACGACAATTACTGTGTTAATCTAATAAGGAAGAGTAAACTACAATTGACTACTATTTATTTTATCCTACTAATAAGCGTTTTATTTGTGGATATAAAACGAGTCGTGTCTTTACCATGAATTTACTAATTAATTCAAATAATAAAACAAAATAGTAGGAAGAGCTATATTTATAACTCATAATATATAAAATAAAAAGAAAGAAATTAAGTCCTTATCATACCATATCTACAAAAAGTGGACTATAACAATTCCTGTGTATGTTTTTTACTTAATTTGTATCAAAATATTTAAAACGAATTGTTTTGTCTTTATAAATGTAATCTACAATAATTATTTGAAATAATAAAAAAGTGTAGAATATAAAATAAAAGTGCTTGAATAATATATTTTAATTTCAATAGGGTATATTTTTATTAAAAACTGTATACATTGTAACTATTTAAATTAATTCCTTTTGAAAATATCACCACTGCAGTTAATAAGGAAAATTCTAGGTATTTAAATTTATATCAATATTTAATCATTCTGTGACCTCAAGTAAATATCAATATAAGTAGAATATATTAATACCTTTACTTTGCACTTATTCTCTCCTTTCTTATTTGTTGGTACTTAATAATTTAACGCCACAATTATACATCAAAGAAATAGATTGATACTTGTAAAATACAAAGAAGTCACTGTAGAAAATTAGATATATTAAAAATGAATATTAAGGTTACAATGTGAGCAATTAAAAATAATTAGATTTTTGTAAATATTATAATATTGCTTACAAATTCATATCAATTTAAAATTAAATTATTACTTAAAAATTATCCTCTATATGTCTAATTTATTTAGATTACTATTTGTTAGTTTCTTACAAATATATTGTCTAGTCCACGCTGCAATTTTGTGGTAATTTCTACTCTCTTATTTGTTTATGTACTTTTTCTTTATTAGTCATATATCTATTAGATTTGCAACTAAATAATTTAGGTAATCGGTCATATTTATAATAGTTTTGCCAGTAATATTGTCGATTCTTTAGAAGCAGGTCATACGTGATTATTTTGTTGCAGTTAGTTGTGAGACATTTCTAAAATGGAGGGAAGAAACGAACATTTTCGGCACATTTTACTTTTTTATTTTCTTAAAGGAAAGAAAGCTGCTCAAGCTTACAGGAAGATATGTGACGTTTATGGTGATGATTGCTTAATGGAGCGTACGTGCCAGAATTGGTTTAAAAAAAATATTTTTCTCTTGAAGGCGAACAACGTTCTAGTCGGCCCACCAGACTTGATGACGACTAAATCAAAACCATAGTCGAAGAGAATCGTCACATAACTGTTTGTGAGATAGCAGAGAGGTTAAGTGTATCGCATACTACGATATAAAAACAATTAAAACGCTTGTTAAAAACCGCATGAGTTGAAAGAGGTTCACATAGCAAATCATCATTTGCGATATGCACCTTAAACATAATGAAAGATATTTTTTTCTAAAAAGAATCATCACTAGTGACAAAAAATTGACAATGTATGGTCTAAAAACTATCAGCTCAAAGCGCATCGAAAGCTAAATTGCATCAGAAAAAAATCATGTGTTTAATCTGGTGAGACTACAAAGGTTTTTTTTATATTTTGAGCTGCTTTCAAGGAACCAAACAGTTAACTCAAATATGTACTACCAATTTACAAAAGTTTTTTGCTGAAAAGAACCAGAAATTCTACGAGAACGGAATCATGAAGTGGTAAGATAGATTGTGAAGGATTATTGAACAAAATTGAAAATATTTGGTTGATTTTGAAGTTGACCCTCTTTTCCGCCCCCCTTGGGGTCTGGGGGGACTACTTTGTTAGAATCCGATGTCCCCCTCGAAACTATGAAAGTTTCAATTCGGCATATTTTTCGTTACGATGCATTGTTTTCAAGTTATTCGAGACCGTAATGTAAAATGGGACACCCTGTATATACTATATAGGGAAAGTAATGATGAATATATTTTATTTGTTTTCTCTACCTCACTCAATCTGTAAAGCATACATGAGTTATACTGAATGCCTACTTAATTATAAGATAATAAATTCATTATACGTACAGTTTTGCTTTTAAGTTTTAGTCTAAAATTTTGTATTACAAAGCAATTGCCATTTGTTGTTAATTTTTCTGCGGCCTAGTCAATTAACTTTGAAAGATGATGAATTGCTGGCATGTGCAAGGCCTATATTTTGCTCTTAAATTAAATATTAGAACTATTTTGGTGACGTCTTGTAATAGTTATTTATCTAACTAGTGGGATAAGAGCATCATTAACTGACGAATGCGGTGAGTTGCTGAGACGAGGGCGTAGCCCGAGTCGAAGTAAGAGCATGAGTCTCAGTTAATATGCCTTATCCCACGTATTAGATACAACTTTTTATCTACGACTGCTCAGAATTACGGAAATTATACTTTTGAATTGAATTCGACGAAAAATCGGAATATCATAGTATGTATGTAGAACCATAGCAACATGTAATTTGAATGTCAACAATTTAAGTCAAAACTTCAAGAATTAATTTTCTAATTTCTGTTTTTCTGTGAAATAATGAGCGACTTCGAATCTCTGCCTTCGGATATCGAAGAATCGGCCACGCAGGTAGTTTCAACGTTATTGCCGGAAAAATCAAAAATTAAATATGAGCAAGCTTATGAATGTTTGCGGAAATGGTGCGATGAGAAGAAAATAAAAAATGAAGCAAGTGAAAAGGTACTTCTAGTATATTTTGAAAATATTTCGAAACGCTATAAACCTTCAAGTCTGTGTGATCGTTAGTTGGTATTAAAAAATAAGTGTGTTTTTGATTTCATTACCTCACTAGTTAGGTAATGAGTTTCATTACCTCACTAGTTAGCTAATGAGTTTCATTACGTAACTCAAATGAATGTCAAATTCGTCACTTATCTAAGCAGTCGTAGATAAAATAACTAACTTCACTCAAAAGACGTGATTTGAAAATCAAGAAATTTATAATAATACATAGCAGAGTTTTAATAAAAAACGGATTAACCACTTCGTATGAGTATATCACACTCAGTAAAAAAGGCTATGTTGGTTTTATCACTTTTCCAAAATTCTATATTGTCAGAATTATGATCAATTTGGATAAAGGTTTTTGTATGGATTACTCAATAACAGAATTGATTATCATAATTTGTTGGCAATTGTATCTTTTAATGTATCACATTGTCTTACATGTTCAATTGGCACATTCTATATCGGAGAGGGTGATATAGAATGTGTCAACTGAACGTGTAAGACAATGTGTACAACTGCCAACAAATTATGATAATCAATTCTGTTATTGAGTAATCCATACAAAAACCTCAGGTAAACTATTTTATGGCGAAAATATATAATGAAACTTCACCTGTAATTTCTAACAAATTAGTATTGGGAAAATATTTCTCTGAATAATTACCAATATTTCTAAAGTATACATATTTTTACTTTCCCTATATGAAATATAGGGGAAGTATTGTTTTCGTGATTTTTTTTTAAATTTGTTTTTTGCGGAAATATCGGTTTTGAGGTCTCCTGAGTCCATTATACTGATTTCTGAAAAAAATTGTGCCTGTGTGTGTGAGTCTGCCCGTGGGTGCTGTATTTCAAAAACGAATGATTCGATTAAGATGAAACTTTAAACTTAAGGTTTTATCATTAAAACGATAAAAGGTCGAGGCACTTTTGTTTTTTCCGATATTTTTCTAATACGAAAAATATTACAAAACTTTTCAAACAAAAGTTAGAGGGTTTGAGAAAGTGATCAAGTTTTATTGAAATATTTTTTTCATGAAATTCTTAACTTCAGAGAAAAAAATTAAATATTGAAAATTTTTAATTTTTTTGCCAATAAACTAGAATAATAAACTATTGGAGTTACATTAAATTTATACAACAAATAATTGTAGAGAATTCAAAAATAAACAAATTATTAAGAGTAATTTTTTTGCGTAAACCTCATAGTTTTGAGTAAAATATAGGTAAAGTATTATGATGGCCACATCACCATTTTTAAAAACGTCTTTAAACTTTTAAACCAGACCAATGAAGCTTGTTCCAATTTGACCAAACTAAAGAATAATAGAGAAGGCATATACATTTTATGTTTCGAATATCATTATTCTGGCGTATTACAAAACCTAAGCATTTAGTTGCGGATAATATGATTCTTAAAATTATTTCACAATCAAGTCAAGTAACTAGTATTGGCAAATTAAATAATAATAAATCACGTCCAATTAAGTTATCATTTGTGAATCAAAAATCGGCCATTGTTTTGTTGAGAGTATGTAGAGCAGTGGATACTGGAAACATTAAATTCAACAATGATTTGACGGTGATGCAAAGAGCGCATTTAAAGAAACTTCGTGAAGAACTGGATCTTCGAAAACGTAGAGGAGAATCTAATTTAACTATTAAGTACGTTGATGGACATCCACTAATTATCACAAACACCTCAAATAAAAAAAAAAACTAAGTGTGTATTTCCATAATGTTGGCGGTATAAGGGCGAAACTTAAAGAATTTATTTTATCTGTTAATTGTTCCTTTTATGAAGTTATTGTTTTGGTTGAGACATGGCTTGATCAATCTGTTAATGACTCTGAACTTTATCTCGAGGATTTTACAGTCTATAGAGTAGATCTTTCTAACAACAATAGTTCTAAATCTAGAGGCGGTGGTGTTTTAATTGCCGTTCGACCAAATATCCACAGTGATCGTCTTTGTTCTGCGGTTGATGTTGAACAAGTTTTCGTCAGAGTATCTAAAAAGTTTATTATTAGCTCTACCTATATTCCACCTGGAGCTAATATCCATTTTTACGAAAATCATGCGTTAACAATAGATCAAATATGTAGAATATGTTGGATGCTTGAAGCCATAACTTTGTGATACATATTGAATCAGGAACTTTATCAAATGATAAATAAAACTTACTTGAATTTTGATATTCGCTTAAAAGAGCACTTGAGCTCCTTTTACAATAAAAAACCAACTCCACATTTGCTAATCATCTAATTGAAAATAATCACGTTCCAGATAATAATCCCTTAGATATTTTACACTACGCCGAAAAAGGTCCAAAATTGGACCTACTAGAATCCCTGGAAATTTATAAAGCCAAGCGTAATCCGGAAAACCCCTTAATCAACGACCAGACTGACCTAATACATTCATCCATCTTTAAAGCAATTATGTAAATTATATTACCTGTTCGCTGTACACCGCTTCTAATCCGCCCTGTATAAATATCGCCTAAGTTATTTTGTAATTTTACTGTACGTTTGATAATGGCCTTGTAAGGTTGAAACTATAGTTACGAAATAAATTCCGTGTGTGATATTAATAAAGTAAGTTTTATTTATCATTTGTTCCTGAAATATGTAGAAGTTTTGAAAATGATTTTTTCATATTATGCGGGGATTATAATTTGCCTAGTGCGGTGTGGAGTAATAATGGGGATCAGGTTCTAGACGCCAAAAATACATGTAATTCTGTACATATATTGGCGAATGTATTGGAATACCACGATTTAATGCAAATTAATGTTATTCCCAATAAACAAGGACGGTACTTGGATTTAGTATTTTCTAATTCCAACACTGTTAAAGTTAGTCATTAGTTAGCCCTTGATTCTTTGTGCCGAACGGACATTCATCACTGCCCCTATACAATAGAAACTAATAATCTTAATATTGTCTACTTATCTCCGCCTTATTATTGGGTATATGATTTCAAATCTGCCAATTATGCGGAAATTAATAATTATTTATCCTCTATAGACTGGGAGAATATTTTGAATGGAAATGATGTCGATAATTTAGTAAATATTTTTAATAACATTTTATACGAAGTTTTTAATAAGTTTGTGCCTTCTAAGCTTGTGAAAGATTCAAAGAACCCTAAGTGGTTTAACAGCAAATTAATTAAGTTAATTAAAGCAAAAAAGAGGGCACACACTATATATAAACAATCTGGCTTGTATAATGACTATATCTGTTTCCAAGAACTACGGTCACAATGTGATCAACTAAGCAACGCACTATACAGTGAGTATATTAGCAGCACTGAAGAATCTATTAACGTTAATTCTAAGTTTTTCTGGAATTATGTCGATCATTGTCGTAATTCATCTGGGCTTCCTAAGAATATATATTTAAAAAATAAAAGATCAGATTCGCTTATTGATGCAGTGGAGTTGTTTGCTGATCATTTTTCGTCCGTGTATACTGATTCAAACACGTGTCCAAATAATCAAATGGATTGGTCAATTAATTTATGGAATCTAAGTGTTACTCTTACAGAGGTTTTTAACACCTTATCAAATTTAACCGATTCCTATAGTGTGGGCCCTGATGGAATATCTAGCTACTTTCTAAAAAAAATGTAAATTTTCTCTGAGGAAACCAATTTTTAAAATTTTTAGTTTATCTTTATTAACTGGATTATTCCCTAATATCTGGAAAAGTAGTTACATTAAACCAATTTTTAAAAGTGGAATTAAAGAAGATATTGAAAACTACAGGAGGGTCTTTACAGTCAGTATTACCAAAAATGTTAGATCATTTAGTGTCTGATCAATTATTATGGACTTGTAAAGATATCATAATTAACGAACAACATGGTTTTGTTAAAAATAGATCAACTGTCACTAATCTGCTCACTTATACTACTTATCTTTCGGAGTCCTTGGAAAATGGATACCAAGTTTACGCTATTTATACTAATTTTTCTAAGGCCTTCGATCGTGTGAATCATAAATTTATTGAAGAAGTTGAATGCAGGCGGATTTGGTGAAAACGTTGTTAAGTGGTTTTGTAGCTACTTGAAGGGAAGAGTTCAGCGCGTTAAAATTGGAAATATTACTTCGTCCAAAATTACGATTACGTCAGGGGTGCCCCAGGGCTCTCACTGCGGCCCTATTCTATTCTTATTATTTATTAATGACATTGGAAAAATTTAAAACACAGTCAATTTCTTCTCTTTGCCGATGATCTAAAGTTATACAAACGAATTGAATCTTTTGATGATCAACTTAAATTACAGGCAGATTTGCACTCACTGGTTAAATGGTGTGAAGCAAATCGTTAATATTTAAATTTAAAGAAGTGTAATTGTATCTCTTTTCATCGCCGCAAAGCTAGTTCCTTTTTATATAATATATGCGATCATCCGTTAATTAATAAGGACAATATTAGAGACCTCGGAGTATTGTTCAATTCGAAACTTAATTTTAATGATCATATAAATTTAATATGTAATAAAGCTATGCATTTACTTGGTTTTATATGTAGATTCTCCAAGGACTTTGGTATGAATACCTTTCGTATTCTCTACATTTCGCTAGTTCGTCCACATTTAGAATATGCTTCGTGTGTTTGGTCTCCTCATGCACGGGAACATTCCTTAATATTGGAGAGGGTACAAGGTAAGTTCTTACAAATTGCGTCTGCTCGGCTTGGGCATAGTAGACAGCAATTTAGTCATTGGAGTGTAGGCGAATCATTATTAATTTATATTTTATTTATAAGCTATTGAGTGGTCTTGTCGATTGCCATTTTTGGTGAGTCAATTAGGGCCTAGCAGATCACCAATCCTTTTTAAAATAGGTTTTCATTCTATTAAGTACGGAATGTTTAGTCCTATTAGTAGAATGATGCGATTTTGTAACGAGTTAACGGGAAATATTAATTTCAAATTATTCAGTTCGTCTTTTAATAACTTAAAAAAAAACATTTACGTAGAGTTGATTTGTCCAATGTTATTAATTTATATCACTGAGTTTTATTTATTATATTTATTTATTTTTATTATGTTTACTATCCATAGATACATGTTTTATCGTTTTGGTTTGTATTTTTAAAATTTTTATAATTATATTTATTTATTTATTTTATTAATTTTACCTATTGATGTTTTACATGTTTTTATAATGTTGGTCCGGCAGTATTTTATCATCGTCTTATATAATTTATTAAAATCTGTCATATTATACACTTTTAGTGATATACAGCTGTGATATTTCATTTGTAAACGTCAATTTCTGTAGATTTATATATGTATTTAGGTACTGTGTTGCATGTTTGTATTTATATAAATCTATGTTTCTAATGTATTTATTATTTATTCTTTTATTTATTTATGTATATTTACTTATTTGATTTATTATTTAATGTAAGAGTAACTTTACACAAGTCAACCTAATCGACATGTTTAAACATTTATATACGTGCTGATGATCCAAGCTATGTCATTAATTCATTTATATTTGCGTTGTGCGTGCATTATTGTGAATGTTATAATTATTTATATTAACTAGTTTTTATTACTGTTATTTATTATTAATCGTTAGGCCGAATTTGTATCCTGCCACATGGTAGTTATTCTTTATTGTATATTTTGTAAAAAGGTGATACCGTAAATAAACAAACAAACTAAAACAAACTAAAGTCAGCCCAAAATCTTTAAATGTTGATACTTCTTCCATTGACATTTCAGTAATATTTTATTGATATATAACAGATGACTCTTTCTAATGTATGAATTTACTTCACTTTTAGATATATTTAAAGATAGATTATTGTTCTTACGCCAGAATGCTAGTATATTCAACTGATTGTGCAAAAAATCAGGATCGTCTACGGATTCAGTAACGTAATCCTTATATACCAAATCATACTTATGCAAATTAGTGCTCTTCTAATTATTTTGGAACAAAAACATAAGAGACCAAAATTATTTAGAATTAAAAATACTAGTCACTCAATTTTTCTTTTTTAAAATCGTTTTTTAAGGAACGAAAATAAAAAAAGTTACAATTTTACTAACATCACATTTTTCATGATTTAACGCAAACGTTTACAATTTTTAAATGTTGAATTTATTTCTAGATTTACAAATTTATAAATTTACAAAGTAAATAAATATATTGTATTGTAGTCAGTTCCTTCCTCCTATCTTCGCCTCAAGAAGAGTGGTCCGTGAGTTGGTCTGTCTTGTGGTATCGGTATTGGAGGATACCTGTGTTTTATTTGTTTGGTGGTTCTTCTTACATTTATTCATATTTTGTTGTTTAGAAGTAGGTTTTTAATTTTCAGTTTAAAAGCTGGATATGTCAGCGTCCTTATGTGTTTGTCTATGTTGTTATATTGTTGTATCGTCTCCGTGGTTAGTAAGTGTGCAAATTGTTTTGATTTAAAAAGTTCTGTCCTGTTCTCTTGATTCGTTTATTGTTAGAAGATTTTGAACCATTTTTCTAATATTTCCATGTCTGATTTTATATTATCTTCTATTACTGTATATGACTTTCCAGAGTATAATAAGCAGGTGCCATCAGCATATATATATATATATATATATATATATATATATATATATATATATATATATATATATATATATATATATATATATATATATGGTTTTCCTTTAATACTGAGTTTAGTCATATCGTTTGTGTATACAGGGTGTCCCAATTTTGATGCTCACCATTGGTATCTCTGTTATTAGAAGAGAGAGCAATGGTGAAATGGGGAATGTTTTGCAGAAATCAGTGCTCATAACAAATCCTATTTCAAATTTACCTTAACTTTTGTCAATTTTAAGATATTATGAAAAAAACAAAATTTGCCAATTTTAATTTTCCTCAATAACATTAATCAGACACTTTTTTAAGACATTTTTTTGGTGTAAACAGAAACCCTGTATAACCTGTAATCTGTATATTCCCAATCATAGATTTATAGATTGTAGATATTGGGAATGGTTATCTATAATTAAATGCGGGTTATCCGTATCCCAATAATGTTAATTTTGTACATTTGTACGATCCGTTGATCGTAAATGTTGATTCGTCAGTAAAATAAATATTTTTGAGGAAATTTCGATCTAAATTGGCTATTTCCATGATTGATTCACAAAAAAACATTCTAGAATACCTATCTGTCTCAAAAATTGCTTGATGGTTAAAGTACTTGTAAGATTTAAACTTATTCTTCTTTAAAATGTATATACCTAAATCCTTAGCAATTTGACGAGTGCTAGTTTTGTGATTAAGAACTGCAGCGGCAATAACATTTATTTCGTTGATATTATCTTGAACAATCTGTTCTTCCTCCACAAAATTCGAATTACGTTTTAAGCAGAATTGACATGGTTTAAAAACTGATCAATATTTTTCTTGGTTTGAAATTATGGTGTAAATTGTTGACCGGTACCCGATCCGGATATAAACCACCAAACAATGAGGCATTAAAAAATTTATTTTTTCACTAATTCTATAAGACATTTCATTAAATCAGCCTGTAAGGCAACCCAACCAGAATTTATTTCAAACTGAAGAAGAAATACAGGATAATCTTACAGAATATTTGGTTTAACACACAATGTATCCGTCAGCAGGTAATTAAAACATATTTTATTATCAAAACTAATACAATATCTATTGCAGCAAAAACAACCGTAAAAGTAGCCCAACTCGCGTGGATAAGAGCTGAAATCCAATATATACACCGGAAACGTGAGGCCATACAATACTATCTCAAGGTATTACATTCGGAACTTTCATTAGCAAAACCATTCATAAAAAATATTTGATTCAGAAAAAGAAATTATCCATTCTCCTCAATAATCAAAAATCACATGACCAGAATTCAGTTAAAAATACAAATAATCATCAAAAATTTATTAATCTTTCCAAAATTTCAAAACCCAAATTACAGCCCACACATTCAATATAAATATGAAAAGCCCACAATTATAGTAAAAGTTTGTGTATAATATACAATAAATAGTGGTATAAAAACTTAAAAATTAATTTCATTTACCCTTTTAAAGTGAACTACCACATAGTAACGGTAAAAGCTAAATTAATTACCACGTCAAAAATGACAGTTCAAATTGTAAGATTTGCGTCAAAATCTGTTTTTCGTAAAATTAACGTTTATATTAAATCTTTATTTTCCTTCCTCAAAAAATAATTTGAAATTGAAAAATTATCCATTTCTGTAGTATTTTTAATTCTAAATAATTTTGGTGTCTTATTAGAGGAGCAGGAAATTGCATATGTGTGATTTTTCACGTTAAATTTCTGTTACCGAGAGGCCAGATCAACACCCGTTATAAGATATAGAGGTATTTTCGTAATTGATGTAGATAACAGTGGAAAGAAAAATATTGTAATCAACATATGCCTTCTTACAACTTAAGAAACTCTTGACGAAGTTTATAAGCCCGTTACTAAGTCCATAGTCCGATACCTTCTGTAATAGAATGTAATGATCAACATTATCGGAACCCTTAGGCAGGTCTGTGTATATGACATCCACATTTCAATCCTGTCAATATTACTTGAAATAAACTGAGTTATCGCTAACAAATTAGTAACAGTTGATCCCTTTTGCGTAAATCCATGTTAAATAGGAGATAATATTGGTTGAACACGATAATAAAGTTGGTTATAGCTACACAATTCAAAATACTTTGCAAAATTGGACAAGATACAAATATGTAGGTAGATCTACTCTATCCCAATTCTTAAATATGTACTTGTATAACATAGCACAACTTTCATAACTGGAAATAAACCGGTATTGAGAGATTTATTAAAAAGAATAGTAAGCGGTTTGCCAAATATTTCAGCGCAGACTTTCCTAAGAAAACTTCATTCGAGACACTAAATAATTTTCGATGCATTTACAAGTTTTTTAACAGTCTCATACGATATCTGCTCAAACTTACAGATAGGATTCAATACACATACTGCCCATTGTATTATAGAATATGGTGCATATATAACGTGTCCACGTAAGTATGCAACATATGGGAAACTTTTTTTATTATTAATTTCTCAGAAAATTTTATTCTTTATAAAAGTTGGTGCTTGATCTTAAACATACAAAAATGACATAACAAATGACATTTAACGCTATATTAGAAAGATAAAGAACAATTTTTGTAACTTTTGCACTTTTTAAGCGTATTTTATCAAGTATCCTTAGTTTTGACGTATCTGTATAAATTATGCCAGAGCGAGTAACTTTACAAGACAGAGCAGAATTGGTGCTAATATGTGACGGTGGTAACTATAAAATCTGCAGAGAAGCAGCTGAAATTTTTAACGGCAGGCACCCCGAAAAGAGTTATTCACAAGTGTCAAGAATTTTAAAGCAATTTAAAAGGGCCGGAAAATTTGAATTGCATTTTAAAAAGAAATGTGGATAATTCGTTAGATATCTTACAAAGCCTAGTTAAAAATCCTGAAATAATAATAATAGAATTGTAAAATAAGTTGAAAGCATTTAAACCAAGATATGTTTAAATTTTGCAAGAACATGATTAAGACAATCGATTATATTTCATGGTACAAGGTGAAATAGAAATTGATAGAACATTTCCTAAGAAGATACTGTTTACGGATAAAGCTACATTTACTACAAATGATGTAGTTTTATCATAAAACTGTAGTTGGTGGTCAACAGAAAATGCAGCATTCGGAATTATCTACAAAAATCAATATTCTCGAAATATAAATGTTTGGTCTGGATTTTTGAACCGAAATATGACAGGGTCTTACATATTTCGGCATAAATAAATTCAGAAAGATATTTAGAATTTTTGAATATGGAATTGGAAAATTCATTTTATATCTCACCTTTGGCTCCAAGAGATTCTCTTTCGTTTATGCAGGATGGGGCACCTGTACAAAGTGCCCACGTCTTAGTTGAATATTTAAATGAACAATTTAATGGGAAATAGATTGGAAGACATACAAAATTTCCATGGCCTGCTCGCTCACCTGATCTAAATATACTTGATTACTTTTTAAGGAGGTGGTTAAAATTCATAGTTTATTCTGAGAGAAGAACAAATTTATCTATTGAGAGGGAAGGGGATGGTTCGATGGCTCGATGTAGCCATTGTTATTAAAAGAAAAATATCGTTAAGGTTGTTAATTTTAAAGAAATTAAATATTTTGTTTATTAAAACCGTTTTTCATTTATTTTGTCTTTTTTGTATGTTTAAGATCAAGCTCCAACTTTTATAAAGAATAAAATTTTCTGAGAAATTAATAATAAAAAAGTTTTCCATTTGTTGCATACTTACGGGGACACGTTGTATATTACAATCGTTAGCAAATGTAGCTCTAAAATTTTGCAGAATATTAAATATAGTATCATAATCTCTCAAAATATGTGGTATTGTAGCAGATCCTTTTCCAAATTAACAAAATTCCAAGACATTGGAATAATTATCTGAACCTAACAGGAAGGAATTCGATCTTATTTTTAAAATTGCTAAGTATCTTAATTTTAACTTAAACAAAATTAAAAATATTGCGGACAAATACACCAATAAACATAAAACCCCTATCGCTACTAGACTTACGCGCATCAAAAAAAATTTGCGAAAATAGTTATTTAACCCGTCATATGTCATCATTCCTTTCCAACTCAAACTTCATCCGCATTCCCACCCCTCCTACCTTTATAATGAACGACTCCCAAGCTACCACCCCTGATGTACTACTTTGCACCCAAAATATCCGTAACCTTATACAGTCCGTCACTCTAGTTCCTGACTTGTGTTCCGACCACCTCGCCATTAGTTTCCAAATAAAAATCCCTCTAGATCCTCCCCAACAAATCCCTAAACTATTTTACAATTTAAAAAAATGCAATACAGATAAAGTTTCAGCAGAAGTGTCAGAATACATCACCGCTAATCCTACCATTAACTCCAATTCTATTACCCACCTTAACAACTTCCTCTCTTCTTCTATTACACAAAATACACCACAAATAACCAAACAATTTTATAAATATCCCCTCCCAAAATATATCCTCCGACTTATTAAATATAAAAGACAATTATACAGAGACATACAACTGACGGACACACCAGAACTTAGACAAAAATTTAATAGGCTGAACAAAGACATTAAAAGACTTATAAATGAATACAAGACGGACATTTGGATCAATACATGCAGCAAAATAAACGAATCAAAAGGAAAAAAACTTTGGACGGAGATCAACAAACTAAGTAAATATAAAAAGACAGACAATTTACAGAAAATCTTCGACCCGCAAACTAACGAGACCATCACTGACCCTGACATCATTGCTCAAAAATTTGCCGACAATTTCAACATGACCTATTCAATGACACAAGACCCAAACTTTGATCAGACAAACTTTGAAACAGTAAATGACTGGTACAATAAATATTTTGATAATAATGACTGTTCAGAACCGACGGACACTTTTACACATGACGAATACTTTGACGTTTTAAAGAAAGGAAAAAATACAGCGACAGGACATGATCACATACATAGACATATCTTAAAATCCCTTCCATTCCACATCCACGATCATATCCTTAATAATATTAACTTCCTGTATAAAAAACAACTCTTCCCTGTAGTATGGAAAACAGGAGTAATCATTTGTA
This sequence comes from Ontholestes murinus, assembly GCA_963969525.1. NCBI lineage: Eukaryota > Metazoa > Arthropoda > Insecta > Coleoptera > Staphylinidae > Ontholestes > Ontholestes murinus. The sequence continues at coordinate 48,784,650 of OZ018391.1, read as the reverse complement.
TCCCTAAACGCGACCAACCCTCTTCTTTATTATCCAGCTATTGACCCATCACACTCCTACCCGTTATTGGAAAAATCTATGAATCCCTCCTCAAAAACAAAATCCTCTCTTTAATTTCCAATCATATCCCCAAATACCAATTTGGTTTTCTTCCCCGCCGATCAACTTCCCTTCCACTCACTATCCTTGTGTCAAATATTCAGACAGCCCACCTTGAAGGCAGAGCTTCTGCAGCTCTATTTTTGGACGTCCAGAAAGCGTTCGACTCTGTCTGGCACCAAGGTCTATTATATAAGTGCCACCTCCTAAATATCCCTCCCCATATCATTTTTATTATCAAACAATTCCTCTTTCATAGATCCTTAAAAGTCAAAATCCATAATTCCTTTTGTTCTTCCTTTACTCCTGAACAAGAACTCCCTCAAGGCTCTCCTCTGTCACCTTTGTTATATAACATTTTTTGTGCTGATGTCTATAACCCTGATCCTCTCTACTTTAACCCATCCAAATTACCTCCTGCAATTTGCAGACGACACTGCCCTAATTCCACATGCTCCCACACTACCAAAAGCCCTTCAATCCCTCCAAGAGCTTATTGACTCCCTTCAACGATGGTTTGCAAAATGGCGCATTAAAATCAATCCCCACAAATCACAGCTCCTAATCTAAACTATGATCCCTCCTTCAGTTTCCGTAAAATACCTGGGCATAACCATAGATCAAAAAATAAATTTTAAAAAACATACAGCCATAGTAAAAAGCAAAATAACTTCTAGAGAAAAATGCTTTAGAAGCTTAACTTATAAGAATAAAGGCATCAATACAAAAACAGCTGTAAAAATCTATAAGATGATCTGCCGCCCACTACTTGACTATGGTTGTGCCCTCTATCCCAAACCCAGCAATCCAATATCCCGCAATATTGAAGTTAGCGAGCGAGCATCCCTCCGTACCCTAACAAAACTCCGGCATCCTCTAAATCCTTTACACAATCCTTTCAACCAACTCCTCTACGATACAACCCTAGTTATCCCCATTCAAGAACGCCTTCGATTCCTATCAGAAAAATTCTCCAAAAATCCTTTCAACTTCCAGATATTATCCCTTTACTGTCATCCTAGAAACCCTAGTATAAATCCTAAATTTAAAAATCCCAATTCAACCATATTCGATTTCATTTCATCCTTTCACGCATTAACGACTGACGCCATATGACTGGACAAAGCAAGTCAGAAAGACCTCTGGTCGATAGCCTTTTGACAAATTAACTCACTAACACCTCATTCATTATTCACTATGATTTTGTAAATATTGTAAAATTTGTCAATAAATATATGTATCTATCTAGTTATTTAAGGTACAAGTGTGTATCACTTTTTACACTTGTACCTTAAATAACTATTTATTGCACGAACTGGCGTTTAAAAACACGAGCGATGAACGAGTCGTCTTATCAAAGGATTCAGAAAAATGGAAACTGCCCTCTCTACGCATGGTGTGAACCCCACAGTTAGTGGGTGGATCAAGAGCATGCCGAAGAACAGGACAGTCACAGTAAATATAGGAAATACCACTGTCAGAAAGATCGTTGCTAAAGGCTGCCCACAGGGTGGAGTACTTTCACCAGTCCTGTGGAACATAGTTGTTGACAGCCTATTGCGGCGACTTAACGACAATGGCTTCTACACCATAGGATATGCAGATGACATAACCATCCTGCTAACAGACAGATTTCAGATGGTGATATGCAGCTTGATGCGGGAAGCCCTCAAAATAATTGAACACTGGTGTAATGACCAGTCTCTGACCATAAACCCGTCAAAGACTGAAATGGTCTTCTTCACAAGGAAAAGGAAACTAGGTAAGCTAAAGCTTCCTAAGCTCCTCAATACCCGGTTGACATTTTAGTTAGAAGTCAAATTCCTGGGAGTGATCCACGACGGCAAGCTGACCACCTCTCAAAATGAAATGTAAAAAAGCATGTGTCTCCTTCTGGCAATGCCGGAGGACTGTGGGGCAGATATGGGGGCTATCTCCCAAGGCAGCACTTTAGCTATATACACCGGTAGTAAGACCAATGCTAATCTATGGAGCACTGGTCTGGTGGTCCAGAGCCAGACAGAAAACCTCACCAAAGCAGCTTACTCAGTTGCAAAGGATAGCATGCCTCAGCACGACCAGGGCAATGTGAACAACACCCATTGCAGCAATGGAAGCAATGCTCTGCCTTCCACTTCTCGACTTATTCTTAGGAGATGGCCACGGCAGCAGCACTGCGCCTAAACTTAGTCGGACTCTTGTACAAAGGAAGCAGAGCTGGTTAGAAACTGTCACCTCTTAGAGGAGGCTGTCGAGAAGATAACCTTCATTGGAAGGAAGATAGACAATCTGCCACCCTCCTATGTCTTCAACAGATCCTATATTGTAACGACAAAAAGAGGATCCGAGAGTGTAGAGGGTTGAGGAACCCTTCGAATTTACACCGATAGTTCTGAAACCATACGGGGCGGGTATTTACTCGCAAAGAGTGAACCTATCACTAGCTATACCCCTAGAGAAGCACACAACTACTCTGCAAGCAGAGATCGTTGGCATCATCCATGGGGCAAAAGGAATCCTACACCGTGACATCCGTGATAGGAACATCCAAATCCTTACAGTCAGTAGGGCAGCAATACTAGAAGAATGTCACAACACTCTTAAACAAGCAGCACAATCAAAAAGTATTAAGTTGCGCTAGGTCAAGGAACACAATAATGAAGAAGGCAACAGCAAGGCAGACGAGCTGGCGCGGGCTGTATCGGCTTTCAGTAATACTACGGACGTGCCCCCGATCGCGCCAACTGACATCCTCAAACAGAACACTATTAAGACGCTAAAACAACGTTGGAACAACACCTCAGGCTGCAGACAGGCCAAGGAAGCAATGCGTGCACCCAATCTGAAAACAGCTGAATATTATCTGCGACTGTCCCGGGGAAATCTGTGTCTAATCACAGGTATCCTTACGGGTCACTGTCAGCTAAGGAAATACTTGTTTATTAGTTGGTTTCTCAGGTATTTGCACGTCTGGACCATGTGGCACTGGCCTAATTGCAGACTTGCGGTTCGGATAAATGATAATTTTTAATTTTTCTGTGTTATGTCCACGTACATTGCACGTACAGAAAAAAAAAACAGTCATCATGGTGATTTGTTGGTTCTCACCAAATCATGGGTATTCCAAATTACTCGAATTCCTTTAACCCTCTTCTCATATCTTACATACGAAATATGTTCGTCAATGTTTGTCTTGATTGCCAATCTTCACTTTAAAATACGCGTAGTATTGGTATTTAAACAGTGATGTAATTTTTCGTCTAAATTTTTTGTCCACAAAACAACAAAAGAAAAAAGTATCTTACTTATTTTGACAGTTGAGTCTTGGCATTTTAAACAATTCTTGACACAAACCCCGCTCATGGTAGTGACTAAGTACTTATATATACAACGTTGAGCAAGCCACATTAAGAACAGTAGAGTACAAAGGAAGATAATATAATTTGGCAATTACAAATTTTTACAGTAATAATCGGCCTTAAATATAATATGTAAAAATTCTGCAAAAGTAAAAAACTGTGTTTTGTCAATCTAGAATTGCGAATTATCAAAAAAATGGCCAAAATATCCTGCGAGGGTTAAAATCAAATTTTAGGTATTAGGCGATGAATAGTTTTGTCACAATGAATAGGACATAATTGCTGCACTACCTTTTGTAGGTATAACAAAAACGATAAATTTACACGTTGTATTTTACAAAATGGCACTGTTAAACTAGAACACATGTATTCAAATGTATGTACTCATGAATAATATCTTTCCTCGCAGGTTCATTCCTGACATCAGCGTGTTATAATATATGTATATGGCATATACATATATTATACTGCAGTATACAGATTCTGACACCGGTGATAATCGCTTATTATGCCGACTATATTGCCAACAAAAACCTATCTGGAAAAAATAAAGAGTACTTGATTTTATTCGAGAAGTGGCACCATTGCAAACCCTATCATCGAAGCAAGAAAATATTGAAGCGGAAACAGAAACTTGGGCCTAAAAGAGAATAATCGTATGTTTGAAGAAGAGCACAGAAAGCAGAAACTAGTAGATTTGAAGTTAAGATTTAAAGATAAAGAGCACTAAAATCATCTAGAATTTTTATTTAAAGCTCTCATAGACCTTAAAATAGAAATGAAAGAGAACTGTTAAAAAATATATATATATGTACTGGGTGTTTTAATCCGCCAGTAGCGATAATTCTGAAACATTGCATTGAATCAAAAAGTGTTCCAAATGAAAAGTTATTAACTGTTATTATTACTTAAGACTTACTCACAACCTTACAAGGTTGTTTTTTTCTCAGTCTGCCCAAATACTACCCCCCCCCCCCTACAAAGACGAGTTACTAAAAATAGCGATTGAGTACTTCTTTTTCAAATTAAATAATGGTAAAATAATTCAAAAAAGAATGTCATTTTATTTTTCAAACAGTGTTTGACCTGGTTATCCGCACCATCATGTTCTCGCGCGTGGTTGGAGGATCGCGGAAGAAGGTTGATTTCATGTGGATTTATTTTTTCAGGTAAAGATGTAGGGAAATATAGGGGGATAGCAAAATTTGGGATTTTATTTAGTGTTCAATTTGTTTTTTCAGGTCTTGAAACAACAAGTTGTTCTTGATGAAATCTTCTAAACTTATCGAGTGTTAATTCATCCACGATTGAATTGACTTTATGTACGTTAGGGTGATAATGGCAAATAACAATTTCTTTCGTCTATGGATGTTTTGTTAAAAATAAATTCGATCATTAATTTAACATTTTCCCAATTAAAATTATCTAGTCCACAACCAATTTCTGGTATTGCTAATTTATATATTTTATTTTTTAACAAATTTTCCCTTAAATTAATTAATTTTAAAAATAGTGAAAATAGGTTTGTGGAAAAATAGTTTCTTTGTAATTAAGTAAAATATGTAAAGGTTTTTTGATTTCATATATATTGTCTTTCTACCTTCTGGGTTTTGGATTTTTAATTTTTCTGTATGTTTATATTTATTTTTTATTTCTTTGGCAATTCCCTTCTCCATTTTTAAATCACTTGAGATACGTTGAGCTAGACTATAGTCCCGTGGATTATCAAATATTTTTTTATCAAAGTTTTTAATTTTTGGATTTTTGTATGTTTGTTTCTTAATAGATGTATATATTGTTTAAAATATTCAGTAATTTTTTATTTCTTATAGAGATTGTTTTGGTATTATTATTTATGATAGTATTTTTATGTTTTATGTTGATATTACAATTGCATATTTCTATTTAGCGCATCTGCGTTTAGATTGTCCTTGCATTTTTTGTGGATTATTTCGTAGTTTTATAATCTAATAGTTTTAAATTTCATCTAGAAGCATCTTTACAATTGTGTAGCCATAGTGGTTTATGATCAGTAACGATCTTGAATTTAGTCCAGTATAAATTAGGTCTAAAATGTCTTGTGGATTCAATAATTGCCAATAGTTTCTTTTCTGTAGTAGAGTAATTACACTCCGCTTTGTTTCGAATTTTTGAAGAATATGCGATTGGCCTATAGTTCCTTGTGAAAGAACAGCACCAATTGTTTCGTTAAAATTTGGATATTTCAGAACGGGTTCAGTACTTAGGATGGTTTTTAATTGTTCGAAAGCACTTGTACATTTTTGAGTCCATTCAAATTTGATTTTTTTTAAATAAATTAGTTAATGGATATATTGGTAAAATTTGGTATAAATAGTCTCTAATAACCTTCAAGGCCTAAAAATGGTTTTATTTCCTTAGCTGTTTTAGGAATTGGAATTTGTGTTATTGCTTCTACTTTTTCTGCGTTTTGTTTGACACCTTGATCCGAAATAATGTGTCCTAAATAGGCAATTTCTTTATGTAATAATTCACACTTGTCTAGTTGTAATTTCAAGTTATGTTCGCGTAATCTTTCAAAGACTTAGTTCTTCTAGTGTCCGACCATAAATGACAATGTCATCGATGTAAATGAAACAAACTTTTCTATTTAAACCCGTAGGAACGATATTCATGAATCGTTGAAATGCTGCCGGTGCATTCTTAAGGCCGAATGGCATTCGCTTTTACTCGAAATGACCGTTGGGTACCGTAAAAGCGGATTTTTGTTTGGCATCATCAGGCATTTCAAGCCAGATGCTAAGTCCACAGTTAAAAATTATTTTTAATTATTTAGTTGATCGATTATCTCTGTGACATTTGGTAGTGGGTATTAATCGCCAATAGTAATGTTATTTAAGTTCCTATAATCGATTACAATACGCCACTTTTTTTGACCAGACGAGTCTACCTTTTTGGGGACTACCCAGACGGGGCTTGTTCAACGGGATAATGATGGTTTAATAATCCTTTGGTTAAGCATTTCCGAAATCTGTCGCTCAACTTCTTTTTCGTGTACCTTAGGGTACCTATATGTTTTAATGTTTACTGGTTTGTCTGCATTCGTTTTTATATAGTGCTTTAAAGATTTTGTGGAGGATAAAGCGTCTCCTTTAAAATATAATATATCATTATATTTATTGCAAATGTTTATAAGGGATGAAAATTCTTGGTTATTTAAATGATTTCTCCTAATATTATTCAATAGGAGTTCTTTTCTATTTAAGAAACTTATTGTATTTGCTAATGGTTTATCGTTATTTAATTTTATTTTATGATTATTTATTTTTATACTATTATTTTGGTAATTTATAATTGTCGGTAAATTATGAAAAAAGTCCGAACCATGTAAACCATCATATTGGCTATTTATTGAAAGACTCTGTCCATCTAAACCTGGTGTTTAATGCATAATTGATTATGTGTAGGTACATTATATAGATTAACCCCTTTTATTGTTGAGTATCTTCCTGTAAGACGTCTTGTACAGGAAACTCGTTGCAGTTTAAATGTTAATAACGTTCGTTATTATCTGAATGAACCATATTTACCACTGGATTTCGGACGTGCTTAATTTTTCCTACACTCATTGTACGTGTGACCCTGTATTTTGCAGTATGAGCAAAATTTTCCATAATTAAAACTTTGGGTTCTTTGGTATGAATAATTTGCGTTTCTTGCGTTTTGATTTCTAATATTTGAAAATGAATTGTAATTTTGATTATTGCAATTTCTAAAATTATTGTTTGATTTATTAGTATTAATATTTTAATTTGGTTGGTTTTTACGATAATTTAAAATTTTCTCCTCCTGTAAAGCGACGTTATAAGCTTCGTTAAAGGTAGTTATATCTCTAGCACACAGCATTTGGCGAATTTCAGGTATAAAATGAATTATGAATCTACGTAAAGCAGTATTATGAATAGCGCGTTTTAATCCCGGTAAGTGGTTTAGATTTTTACAATTTTGGATTTCGGCCTGAATACATGAACTTTTACATTTTTCTAGCCGTCTAAAAAATTGATTAATATCTTCACTTGGTAATTGCCCAATTTTTTCCAATTCCTCATGAGCTTGTACAATAAATGTAGTGTAAAGTTTTAGTTTATTTTTTAAGTCAATCCAATTATTTACATCTTCCATTTCAACTTCATTAATTACATATGTGGATAATTGTGAGACAATGTAACACAAAATAGCTTGTTATTGACTGATCACTGTTAAAATGTTTGGTAAACTTGAATAAAAGAGACAAAGATAGAACGTCATTTAGATCTTTACTATTATTATCTTCGTCTTTTTTTTTTAATAATCCCTTTTGGGTGTGATAGCACTCATTCCCTCACTGAAGTATGATAGTATGATGGGCACTATAGTTCCCTTGTTTATTTAGACTTTGTTGATAAGGTTTCCACAATTAGAAATATTGCATAAAATAATAAATAATACTTTTATTCATAGCGACGTGAACCATACTATACATAAAAGAATACTGAGTATGCAGAGAATAATCCGCCCTTATATAAGATTATAAGATGCTGACCTAAGCATTTGCTGAGGTAAGTATAAGTAAAACGTATTACTTTCACATTTAAATTTTGTAACTTACCTATCTGTAAGTGACGGTATCAAACACTCAATACGTTTTAACAGAGCTGTTACTGTGCGTTTTGTTAGACAAAACTGATAAAAAAAACATTCAAAAACAATCTACATTTTTTATATTTTAAGCCGCCTTAAAAATGTATACTCTGAAGCTGATGATACACTTAAACTCGAACTCTTTATTTAAAAATGAATACAATTTGAGCCTTTGTCTTCTTTTTCGAAAAGTTTTGTTTAAAAATTATTTATGAAACCGAATGTGTAACGTAAAAGCACCTTTTTTCGTTAAAGGAGGCTTTAATCTGATTATGGAATCGTTTTAAAGATATGAAGCTGATAATAAATGCACGCTATAAAAATATAAACAGAGAGTGCTCTATTATAATATTCATATAATAGTATAATATTTTGCAATTATTTATATAAATTGCCCATACAACTGCTATGCTTTTTAATAGAATACAAGAAAGTCAAAATATTAATTTTTATTGAAATGTTTATAAGACAAGAAGACAATAATCTCCACTGTCATGCTTATATTAAATTTTATTTTCCTAAAAAAATCAAATATTATTGATTTTTTAAATAAAAGTTGTTTAGTTATTTGTTACATATTAAACTTTTAATTAGAAAAATTCATAAAATCTATAAATAAAAACTACTGCATGTTTCCTCTGCATCAATTATATTGCTATATTTACTGTTTTTCACATATACGTTACTTCTGTTTAATGATTTCTCTAAATATTTCAAATTAAAAGTAGTGGTAAGAAAATATCAAGTAATGCTGTAGTAAATGCATTACAATATTATTTATACTATTTGGTTAAAATTATAGCTGATATTTTCAATATAATAAAGCAACATTATAATGTACACCTTAGACTAATAGTTTTGATAAAGCTATCTCTGAAATTCATGAACTAATCTCTTTTACAAAATTTTAAGCTAAAAATATGCGCCTACTAATTTGTATCTTTCCTATCCACGCCTATTTCTATATTCCGTTTGATATATGTGAATGTCAACACAAAATGAGTATATAATAAAATCACATACTTCCACAAACGCCTACATGTAATATGTATCCAGATCGCAACTTTACTTATCTGCATTATGTGTACATGTTCGGCGGTGTATACGACGCAACAAAATTCAAATCACTATTTAAAAGATGGCTGTGCCGTTTCCACAAATTTTTTTTAGCTGGATATTGTTTAATATATTTTTACCCATCAGAAATAGCGTACATTGATCAAACAATGAATGATCGATATGCTTTTTTGAATTCGATTGGTTTATTTACAACTCATTGTTCTGGAGTAGCCAAATGGTTGGTAATGTTAGGATGCGGGAGAGAATTTGAAAGGATTCAAAAACAGTTGGACAGCGAGGAATACCATTACGAAGAATATAAGGATTTCAAACCGGCCGAAACTTTATTTAAGTGTAGAAAGTATTCCAGAATATGGGTCGTTACATTTGCATTCTTTGGAAATTTTGTGCCAATTACCAAAGACCTTGATTTTATTTACGATTTTAGAAGTGTGAGTGATCAAATTGGCCATGGAAATATAACATGTTTGCAAATATTACCTTATGATAGCTACATACCATTGAATCTCGAATCGTATTGGAGGTGTATTTTTGGTTTAGTTTTGCAGACATATCCAGTTTATGGTTTTGTGGGACCTATTATCTGTAAGTTTAGAAATACAAGTAATATAAATATTTATTAGTATATGATATGCTTAGTAAAAATCAAATTAATATTGTAGATATATATATATATATATATATATATATATATATATATACTATTAAAAAATAAAAATTACATATTATAAGCTTATCTAATGAATATAAATAAATGGTAAATATTTTTGATTTCTACTTTGTATAAAAGATAATAGATAATATTTATATACTTTAAAATTAAACTAGAGAACTTTGCCGCTTTAACGAGTTTAATTTCATAATATTTAAGGTGTATAACACAAACTATATACATTAGTATTGTAATATATAAAATTAAAAAAAAATGCAAATTTAAAACAAAAAACGTAATTTAGGTTAGAATCCCCTTTTTTTAATGATTCACTTAAACCCCGGCCCATTCTAAAATAAGTTTGTAAATTTAATTATAATAATAACATGTTCACTATAATATCTGACATATTTACATAATTAGCTGGTATAGCTTTAGTTTTCTAAAGTCAATCACGTCATTAATTTTGGTTATGCTCTCTGCACTAATCAACAGTTTTAACATTGATGTCTCAATTAAAGTTTGTGGTTGTTGAAAAACACATCTAAGGACTCTAAAGAAGTTTAGTAGTTCCTTTTACCTCATTTATAGAAGAACATATTTTTCACTACTTCAAACTAAACCACTAAAAATTATGTAATATATATACATATATTACAAAAACGCACGACTTAAATTTCGACGGTTTAATGTCATTATCAAGTGAAGCAAATTAATGAAGGAGTTCTATTTATACTAATGTGTAGTTGTTTGGGGGTAATTATTGTCGGGTAGGTAAAAGAAGGGGATTACGCATTGTTAATGGATTATAGGTTTTTGAAAAGTGGCGTGTACATTAAATCTGTTTGCTCGTTAAGCAGATTAACGTGAGGATTATTACTTTCTTTGAAAATTTCGGCAGATTCGAGGAAATGTAAAATTTTTAGATTTTGGATTTTGGGAAATTCATGTTTACATTCTAAAGAATGGTTTGAAAAAGTGTTAACTGTTTTGATTTAACCTATACGCTCTGAAATGTTCGGAAAATCTAGTTTCGAAGCTGCGAACTGTTTGACCTATATAAATAGAGTTGCATTCGGGACACGAAATTTTATAAACACCTGATTTTTTTTAGGGGACTGATTTTATCTTTTGCGTTAAATAATATATTGGACAATTTACCGCTGGCTCTAAATGCAATTCGATGATTATGTTTTTGAAAGATGTGAGCAATTTTCTCGGTAGTTTTACCGCGATAGGTGAGTGTAATGAATGATTGTGTATTGGAGTCTGGGATTTTTGGATAGATATGGGTTTTTGTGTTTTGGTATCGCTTTTTATTGATTAGATTTTGAATTAGGCTAATCGGGTATCCATTGTTTTGTGCAATCTTTAAAATTTTCTTCAGTTCTAGGTCTTGATTTTTGGGGGATAGCGGAATCGAAAATGCTCGATGAATCATTGAGTGGTATGCGGCTAGTTTATGTGACAGAGAGTGGTTAGAATTATACGGGATAGTTGAATTTATATTGGTAGGTTTTCGGTAAATGTTAAATTCAATTTTGTTATCACTGTGGATCAATGTAAAATTTTAAAGCAGATTTAAACTGCGAAAAATATAAATGTAACATTTTTGTATGTATAATTTACACGTATTTTAAACTTTCCTTAAGATTAGCACAATTGTATATATTATTATTGTATTTATATATATATATATATATATATATATATATATATATATATATATATATATACACGTTGTCCCCTGAAATTTTGAATATGAGTAATGTAATGTGTGTATTGTATCTCGATTATTATTATTGGTTGCTATGGTTCTTGCTGCAATATGCATGTCAATTTGACTTACATAGTTTCAAAATGTTAACAGGAATTTTATGATCATCTGGGATATTGTTTGGCTCAATAAAGAGATGTTTTCAAACATTGAATAAGATGAACATTGTAGTTATTTGTTATACGTTACGTCAGATTGTGTAAATATGTTTCATTTTAATTCCTTATTTTATTACAAATTAGAAATTACTGATTATTTCCCGTTGGTCAGTCCATTAAAATACGTCACGAGCGTGGTAACTAAGTAACAAGTAACGAATTTAAATGCCCGTATTCAAAATTTCAGGGGACAACGTGTATACACGTTGTCCCCTGAAATTTTGAATATGAGTAATGTAATTTGTATTATATCTCGATTATTGTTATTGGTTGCTATGGTTGTTGCTGCAATGTGCATGTCAATTTGACATTTTGAAGCTATAATGCTAAAAGGAATTTTATGATCATCTGGGATATTGTTTGGCTCAACAAGAAGAACATTCAATAAGATGAACATTGCAGTTACTTGTTATTCGTTACGTCAGAATTGTGTCCGTAAAAATAGTAATATTAAAATAACGTGTAAATATGTTTCATTTTGATTCCCTATTTTATTAAAAATTAGAAATTACTGATTATTTCCCGTTGGTCAATCCATTCAAATATGTGACGAGCGTGGTAACTAAGCAACGAGTAATGCATTAAAATGCCCGTATTCAAAATTTCAGGGGACAACGTGTATATAATATTTTTTGAAATTAACGGGTGAGAGAAGTCCAATGTAGTGTGTTAGAGTGTAGGGAGCAAAGAATAAACGATGGTGGTTGTGCTCTAGTCCACTATATTGTTATATGTACATGCTAACGTTTCGCATACAACATATATGCATCCTCAGAGCCTAAAAGTAACAATTTGTGAGAGGTTTGACAATGATTAAAATTTAAAATGTTAACATTGAAAATAATTTTAACATTAAAAGTTATGATTGATACTTTCTTTGCTACACTCTTGATGAAACATATAACTCACTGGATAGGAATTAGGAATAATACACTTGTTTTGTTTCATATATTTACTTTCAGTTTCCTGACACGTGTTTCGGCGATTGCTCGACATTATCAAAGGAGTATAAAAATTAATCTAAGGAGTACAGAAGTGTTCACTGGTATATATACGTGGGTTTACAATAAGCGCGTCGTTTAAGATAAGAGGATTATGATTAGTCGGTTACTTCTAAAAGGGATCCAGGGATTATGAGATTGGTACCTGCCGAGATTTCCAGGTGATTGTTAATTATATTTTTCCGAATTTTGTCGCTCGTTTAATCTCTAATGCTTCTAAAATGTTAAGTCTTAATCCCTTTCTACAGTTGTGGAGTGGAGTAATTTTATCTATCATATGATGGTTGATGGTACAATGTTCTGAAATGCCTGTCAAGAGGTTTTGTTTTCAATAGATTTCATGTGTTCTTTAAGTCTAGTGTGAAAATTTCTGCCTGTTTGCCCTATGTATATAGCGTCGCATTGTTGACAATCTAGCTTGTACACTCCACTGTTTGATAACTTATCGCGGTTATTTAATTTGTTATTAATTATGGCCTTTCCTAGGTTATTTTTATTTACTTGTATGGGTGTAATGTTAAGTTGTTGTAGATTTTTACTAATTTTGTTACTAGTGTTTTTGATGTATTTGAGAGCGCAGTATTTTCTGGTTTCTTCCTCGTTGGGTTTTCCATTGTATATTAATTTAGTAATTATGTGTTTTTGTTTTTTCTTTAGTAACTTTTTAACTGTGTTTTCTTTGTAGCCGTTATTTTTTCCAATTTCTACTATTGTTTTATATTCTTGGTCGAAGTCTTCCTTGTTTAGTGGTATGTTTATGAGCCTGTGTATATATGAGTTGAGAACTGCCAATTTGATTGCGGTGGATTGATTAGAGTCATTCGGGATAATAACATCAGTGGTGGTAGGTTTCCTGTAGATCTTATATGTAATACGGTTGTTATTTGTTCTTACGGTTAGGTCTAGAAAATTTATACTATGGTCGATTTCCTTTTCCATCGTGAATTGGATGCTCTGGTTTATCTGGTTTAGTTCTTTAAGGAACTGGTCTAGTTGCCTGTGTGTTCCTGTCCATACGCAGAATACGTCGTCTACGTATCTACACCAAAGTTGTATTTGATTTTTGAATGTGGATCTGCCGTTAAAAAGTTGTTCTTCGAAGTGTGCCATGAAGATTTCCGCCATCAGTGGGGATAATGGAGATCCCATCCATTAAGGACTAAAATACTCGACCTGCACAAAAAATACTAGAAGGGACTTTGAAACACTGGCCATAGACACAGAGATCGCACTCAAACAAGCCAACTGTGATTCACTCATAAACCAAGCTAGCATGGCAAGCTTAATCAAAAAGGATTTCCTACAAGCAAATAAATACACACATGAACGAAACAAACAAGACCTAAAAACAATTAAATCCATCATATCCAAGAGGGAAAAAGACCAGCTAGTAATTTGTAAAGCAGACAAAGGGAACACGATCACTATTATGAAAAGAGACCAGTAAATAGATAAAGTGGAGGATTTCCTAAATAACAGTAATTTCGAACCTTTACCTTAAGACCCAAC
>OZ018391.1:48684930-48770156 GCA_963969525.1 Ontholestes murinus | reverse complement strand
ACGTTTGACCTTATTAATAATATTTTTTTATACATTTTACAATGATGAAGTCATTTTCTAGATTTTTGTTATCGCTATTACAGTCTGCAAAGAGTTAGAATTAGAGTCCGTAATTAAACCAGCGTACGGTAGTAGTACATAATTTCCTCCCATATCTTCAATAAACTCGCAGAATTGTCGTTGATTCAGCCCAGTGGAGTTGAAATTAACAACTGATAAGACTGGTTTTAGAACTATATCCTAACATTTTCCGCACAAGGACTGTTGATGAATGATTCAGTGTAAGACTAATTGTTTTGAACCAACATCATTTTCTACTGCCTTTGACATAAGTGCAACCCCTCCTTTATTTCTACCACACATGTTTTTGTCTCCATCGGTTCTAATAGACTTCAAGTTTTTAAAAATAAAAATCAACAGTTGACACATCCGTTGACTTATCCAAGGTCAGAAAGAACCACTCAAGATGTTCATTTTTGTTAGTCAGTTGAGATAATATATATTCTCCGATATCTTGTACCCGAGGCACGGTGTTTGCTGACAAACTGACAGTTTTAAATAAATTTACCTTTGTATTAAAATCCTTTAGTTCGTTTTAGAAAATTAAATAATAAATTTAAAAATACGAAAACATTTCGTGAATCTACTACAATGAGTCTTACTAAGACTACAAAACAAATTAATTTGAAACAACTACTTCTCTAGCTAATACTTCGACAGACATTGAATAATACAAATTAATTTGCGTGTTACAAATAGTACAACTATTAAAGCAACACTAATTTGAATGAAATTATTTCTGTTGAATAAACTAATACATGATAAAATGTACTTTAGATTGTTTAAATGTAACTATAACATGAAAAATTATGAAAAATGAATTTTAAACTGATTTCATCAAATTAAATTAGCAAAAGTAATTAAAAAATCTAGCATTCAAGTTTATAATCATCTGCAGACACGTGTTTCGAACTTTCGCTCTCTTCAGTACAGCTTTATTATAAAATTGATTTTAAATACAAATAAAAACACTTACTAAAATAAATATAATGAAATATGATAATAAATATAATGAAATATAAATAACTTACTCAGATATGTACGGCAACTGACACGAAATGTTTTCGTATTTTTAAATTTATTATTTAATTTTCTACAACGAACTAAAGGATTTTAATATATTTTATTATTCAATTATGCTCTAAGTGGGTATTTTTCCTTAATCCCGAACGTAATGATTTCTGAAGAATTCACTAATCCACCTCAGGTATAAATTCAGACCTTCAGTCGATTATATTTCATTCCTGTGTCAGTTGCCGTACATATCTGAGTAAGTTATTTATATTTCATTATATTTATTATCATATTTCATTATATTTATTTTAGTAAGTGTTTTTATTTGTATTTAAAATCAATTTTATAATAAAGCTGTACTGAAGAGAGCGAAAGTTCGAAACACGTGTCTGCAGATGATTATAAACTTGAATGCTAGATTTTTACTTTCCCTATATGAAATATAGGGGAAGTATTGTGATCGTGATTTTTTTTTGAAAATTTTTTTTTGCGGAAATATCCGTTTTGGGGTCCCCTGAACCCATTACACTAATTTCTGGAAAAACTTTTTTTGTGTCTGTGTGTGTGTCTGTCTGTCCGTCTGTCTGTCTGTCTGTCTGTCTGTCGGTGGGCGCTCTATCTCAAAAACGAATAATCTGATTGAGATAAAACTTTAAACTTAAGGTTTTATCATTAAAAACTGGAACTGAAAAGCTTTTGGTAAACATTCATAGACCGGAAGTTGATGTTTACTCGAGACGTTTTTTTGTTTTTTGGTGATATTTTTTTAAATATGAAAAATTTTAAAAAATGATTCAAACAAAAGTTAAAGAGAATAAAAAACTGAACAAGTTTTATTTAAACGTATTTTTCATAAAATTTTTAACTTTTGAGAAAAAATATAAAAAATGAAAATTTAGACATTTTTTGCCAATTGTTAATTAACTGTTGGAGTTACATGAAACTTATATAACAAATAATTGTAGAGAATTAAAAAATGAATAAATTATTAAGAATAGCCTTTTTGCGTAAATCTCATAGTTTTCGAGAAAAATATAGGGAAAGTACTATGATGGCCACATCACCATTTTTTAATTACTTTTGCTAATTTAATTTAATGAAATCAGTTTAAAATTCATTTTTCATAATTTTTCATGTTATAGTTACATTTAAACAATCTAAAGTACATTTTATCATTTATTAGTTTATTCAACAGAAATAATTTCATTCAAATTAGTGTTGCTTTAATAGTTGTACTATTTGTAACACACAAATTAATTTGTATTATTCAATGTCTGTCGAAGTATTAGCTAGAGAAGTAGTTGTTTCAAATTAATTTGTTTTGTAGTCTTAGTAAGACTCATTGTTGTAGATTCACGAAATGTTTTCGTATTTTTAAATTTAGAACTCTGTTCGATTCTGCTATAATACATTTCTTAAATTTCCGTCTTTCCGTTCTAAGAAACTTGTAGGTAAGTGAACGGTCAGCCCTTCATACTCTAAGGTATCCAAATAATTTCATTCGCAACCCCTCCAATACACTACTTTACTAAAAAAAAACAAGAAATCTCATCGGAAGAACGCCTTGTACATTTTGCCATAACGTTTACCACCAACCCTGATGTACAAGGCAGTACAAAATATCTATATTTGACGCTTAATTCTATATAAATTCCTAGTCTTAAACATCACTCTCCTATAATCTCCCAATTTATAGCATCTTTTCATGATAGATAATATAGACAACCAAACACCGAACTAATAAAGCAGGCAGAAAGCCCTCAGGCCGATAGTCGAAAAAATAAAATTACCTTATATATTATAATATTATTATTATTATTATTATTTATTCATACTGTAAAGTATGAATAAATAAAGAGGTTTGTCTCTTTTTTACAGAAAAAAGTAATATGATGAAGTTTTATAGAATGGAAAATAAAATTTAAAGTTTATTTTGTTGCAAAATAATTTAAGACACTGTGTCACACAAATCATGTTTATAATACTTTTACTTGTTTTCTTTCAGAGAAAATAAATATTATTAAAATATGTTCTCTAAAATTTAGTAAAAATATATATATATAAAGAAGTATGATGTTTTTGGAACGCCTGTTGTACCTCGAGGTACTTCTAAAAATGTGGCTCGAGTTAGGGCAGCTATAGAAGCAAGTTGACAAGGCGTAATTTTGATATTAGAAGATTCCTTTTTCAGCAAAATGGGGTAACTTACTACACCTATGTCTATGGCATTTTTGAGAGAACAATTTCCAAGACGATTCATTTCGATACGAGGGAACACTGAGTGGCCCTACCATCGCATGATATTACGCCCTTAGATTTTTTCTGTGGGGATATCTTTTTGAGAAACCGCGGACCCTTGATCAGCCGTCCAATACTTTCACCAGAGAAATTCAAGCGATTCCGGCCAACATTTTGGAAGGATGCATGGACAATTTCTCAACTCGACTTGAGGAGCGTATGGAAAAGAACGGAAATCACTTAGATGACATATTTTTTAACATTTTCTTAAACATTAATACGAAATGGAAAATCCACCCCTACCTATAAAACAAATAAAATTTTGAGTAGTAACATACATTTATTGAAAAATTTTGTACATATTTACATTGGAATAATGAAGAATGAATGAGGTGTTAATGTATTAATTTGTCAAAAGGCTATCGACCAGAGATCTTTCTGCCTTGTTTTGTCCAGTCATATGGCGTCAGTCGTTAATCCGTAAAAGGATGAAATGATAAAATGAAATCGAATATGGTTGAATTGGGATTTTTAAATTTAGGGTTAATATTAGGGTTTCTGGGAAGACAATATTGGGATAAGATATGGAAGTTGAAAGGATTTTTGGAGAATTTTTCTGATAGGAATCGAATGCGTTCTAGGATAGGGATAACTAAAGTGGTATCATAGAGGAGCTGATTAGATGGTAAAATTTTGATTTAATTGAAATTTTTTTATAATGGTCTAAAAAACGTCATACTTCACGGCCGTGTTTATTTATGAAACTAAAATCAAATATTGTTTAAAGCTTAATTATACTCTTGGTGTTATCATACAATTTAAATAAAGTTAATAAACCTTTGCATTGCCATTAGCTTTGGTTTGATTTTCTGTATATTTAAAGAAATAAATTCTTTTATATATTTCACTTAATAAAAAACTGATGCAGTCTAAGGTTTCAAAATGGTGATAGAACACGGTTAACAATAGAACAATAAAAACAATTTTGAAACCTTGCACTGCGTCCGTGTTTTTAGCCCATAAGAAATTCCAAAATTGTCACTACAACACATTGTGTACATCTTAATAATAATAATTATTATTCATTCGTGCTATAAACAATTTGTGTTTTACACATGTCAGGAAGAATACAAAAATATTACTAATTCCAAACCTTCCTTTCGGTACATTTAACTAGGGAACCGAATATTGCAAAAGGAAATAACAAAAAATAGGATTTTGATATGTATTTAAAACAATGATAATATACAATGTAGGGCATAAAATTAGGGTCAATCCATTATTTGAAGTTATTTTAGAAATTTTTAGATTTTTTACGTGTTTTTGGTTGTAACAATCTACTAACTGATTGCTTAAATAAAAAAAATCCTTGTTGAAAGTTTATGGAAAGTAATGAAAATGAACAATTTTAATTTGATATTCTAAGTAATGAAAATGAATACAGGACACTGCAATTTACGATCACACCTGTACAAACTGGGACTACAATCTAGTCCTATCTGCAGAGGGTGAAGCAGAAGAGGAAACCGCGGAGCATGTACTGCTAGACTGCCCCGTGGTATCCAAGCTACGTAAATCCACAATGGGAGAGGGATGTCTAAATCCATCAGACATCCTCAGAGTCCCTCTTATTGCAGTCCTGGCATTTGCCAATGCCTTGGGTTGGCTTGACCGTGGCAAGGAATGAGGACTCGGATGGGAGGGCGCACAGAGGGTCCATCGGAGTCTACGTGCGACGGAACTCTCCGCCCTCCCATCGATTTAAACCAGAACCAGAAAATGAATACATTTACTTTGATATGCTTTTTTGAAACAAAAACAAGTTTAAGGACAGCATAATTTTTATTTCTGTGTCATCTGTTAGTTGCAAATTATTTGTGTATTGTTGTCATTGTTAGTGTTTTGCCATGAGCATAAATCCTGTTGTTGTGGCACGAATTGTGGCGGTTTTGGAAGACGGCCTCGTCAGCGCGAACTGCAAGAAACGTTGGCGTCGTGTGTGCAACGAGTATGGCGGCGGTATGAAGAGACTATTCTGCTCGAAGACCTGGTTCAAATGCTAGAGATGACCGCTATCTCGTTTCTGTTGCTTTGAGAAACCGAACAGTCACGGCAGTTTCCCTTCGAAATCATCTGCAAGAAGTGAGAAATGTAAACATAAGTGAGTGGACAGTTAAGAAGAGTCTTCATACTTTTGGATTATCTTCTCGAACTAGAGCTAGTTTACCACCGCTTTCCCGTAAACACGGGATAGCGAGGTTAAATTTTGCACGAGAACATTTGGCTTGGACAATACCGGATTGGAGTCGCATATTGTTTTCCGATGAATCGCAATTCTGTCTTACCGGCTCAGATAGGCATGAAGAGTATGTCGACGGCAATGCGAGAGATATGTCAAGCGTGTATTCCCGAGCGACTCCCATTTGGTGGAGGATCAGTTATGGGGAGGCGTATCTTTTGACGGAGTTAGTCTTAATCGAGAATGGAACGTTGACAGCGCATAGGTATCTGACAGAGGTTAGAAGACTATGTTTTACCGTTCATGATGATTCTTGGAGATGACGCAACATTTATACACGATAACGTACGAATCCAGATAGTTACTGAGTATCTTGATGTGTATCAAATCACAAGATTTGGTCCCTAGAATTTCTAGAGAGCTTCGTGACATACTGGTGCAGGAATGGGACAATCTTTAGCAGAATGTGATCCAAAATCTGATCCAGAGCATGTCTCGTCGATTGCGAGCTGTTATCACTGCCAGAGGAGAGAATATTCGCTAGTGAAGTCCTTAAACTCTCACATCAATGTGAACTTGTTAATTTTCGTTATTTAGCATATAAAATTAAAATATTTCAGTTTCATTACTTTTAATGAACTTTGAACAATCAAATATTATTTTTTATTCAAGCAATCACTTAGTATAACAGTTTACCGAAAAAACACGTAAAACACTAAAAATTTCTAAATTAATTTCAAATAACGGTTTGACCCTAATTGTATGCTCGTCAGTGTATATAACAGACAATTAATTAATTTGGCTAAGAAACAATACCATGTTCTTAACCTTGTTAATACAGTTTTGTGTATTAATATAATAATATGTTAAATTCCAATAAATAAAAATTAAGTAAATATAAAATGTTTACAATTATTATATAATAATAATAATAATAATAATATTCTTTATTTCAAAGTGTCATTACAATAATGTACAAAATGAAATGGTGTCAGTGCCTAATCTAAAACTTACAAGCTACTTAATTGCTAATTTGATATCTATATTTATCTACATACTTATTTGATTACAATACATATATACATAAATACAGATGAAACAGATATGTTTTCGTCTACTTCTTATGTTCTAAAAATTCTTTTATGCTGTATGGTTCTAATTCTAATAAAAAGTTATATACATTTTGGAAAATATTTTTGGCGAGTTAACACTTTTCTTGAGAGATTCCGTTAAAGCATTGAATAATTTTATTCCCATATAGTGAGCTGAACCTTCCGTAGTTTTTAGCTTGTGGTTAGGGTATACAAAGTCGATTGTTCTTGTGTTATGTATTCCGCGTTTATTATCTTTTCCTTGTGCGTGTTTCAGGTAAAATATAATACAATCGTATATATAATACCCGAATAGTGTTTGACTATTTAGTTCTTTGAATTTTCCACGGCATGACTGGTTATAACCTAATTTCATTACGGCCCTGATTGCTTTCTTTTGTAATATGAAAATATTTCTAGATTTACTATTACTACCCCAGAATATAAGACCGTATCTCATTTTGCTAATAAAATTGGAAAAATATACAGTTGTGGCGGCTGATCTAGTTAAATATTTGCCTACTTCCCGAATGCTGTATATTATTCCCGGTAATGATTTTATTAAATCATTAATGTGCGAGTCTCCGACTAGACGATTGTCGATTTTGATACCAAGAAATTTTACCTCGCTTACTACATTATTGTCAAAGTTGGCATTTGATGTATCATCATATTTTTTGTTCCTAAATATCATCATATTAGTTTTATCGTTATTAATTGTTAATTTATTTTTACAGAAGAAGTTATTGACATTTGTTAGGAGTTGTAAAGCTTTTGCTTCCGACTCGTGTATGGTTTCACCTGATGTGAGAAGGTTAGTGTCGTCCGCATAATTTATAATTTTTTCGCTACAGTTATTGATAACATTAATTAAATCATTTATAAAAATTATGAAGAGTGTTGGTGCGGTAAGGCTTCCCTGGGGGAGCCCCAGATTAATATTTGCTTCTTTTGAAAAGGCCGATATTCCATTCTTTGATGTATTTACTTGTTGTTTTCTACCTTCCAGGTAAGAACAGAACCATTTTAATCCTATCCCTCTTATTCCATTTTTCTCTAATTTATGCAGTAAGATTTTGTGGTCCACGCAATCGTACGCTTTAGAGAGATCAATAAAAATACCAATTGTTACCTGCTTTTTTTCCAAATTTGTTATTATATGCTCGAAGAAGTCGTAAATTGCGGTTATTGTGGATTTTCCCGCAATATATCCATGTTGCGATTTATTTAACCTATTGTTAGAATTTAGGAAATTTGTAATTTTTAGGATCATGAGGTATTCAAATATTTTTGAAAATACGGGCAATAAACTAATTGGGCGGTAATTTTCTATTTTTGTGGCATCTCCTTTCTTCAATATCGGTTTGAAATTGCCAGTTTTAGTTTATCAGGATATATTCCGAATTCAAAGGAATTATTAATTATGTGTGTGAGTGGTTCAACTATGTAATTTATGCTATGTTTTACTAAAATACTGGGAATATTGTCATAGCCGCATGACATTGTATTCTTCAATCGTTTAGTGGCGCTAACTACTTCTTCTTGCGATACTGGAGTGATAAAGATAGACTTTTCATTTTGAGAGATATTGTCAGAGTATGAACTTGGATTTAATTTATTTGTTAATTCATTAGTAATATTTGAAAAATATGTATTAAAGTTTTCAGCAATTTCTAGCGCTGAGCCATTGACTTTTATTTCAGTTTTTTGTTTTGAATTACCCTTAATTTCATTAATAATTTCCCAAGTACTTTTATTTGGATTATTGGATTTGATAATTCGATTACTGTATGTATTAGATCTGTGTTCAATAAGAAGTTTGTTATATATTTTTTTTGTACTATTGTAAGACTCTAAATAATCTGCATTATGCCGCGATATTACGTATAAAATGTCTAGTTCATTGCGAATATTTTTTATTTCTTCAGAATTATATACATTTTTTGTATGTTTTCGTGTATTTATCTTTTTTTCAATAAAATGCTTGTTCATTAAATTTGAGTAGGTATTGCTGAATAAATTCCACTGAGCATTTACAGCGTTAGCGTTTTGACAATATATATTTTCCCAATTTATGTTTTGTAGTTCGGATAAAAATTTATCAATGTTTGTGTTCGAAAATGAGCGCACGCGTTGAGTTGAAGATGTGTTTTGGAGGCTAGTTGAAACTGTGACTAATTGGGCAAAATGATCGCTTATATTAGTATTTATTATTTTTGATTTTTTTATTGAAGGGTGGTTCGTGAAAATGTTGTCTATGCATGACTCTGAAAGATTAGTAATTCTAGTGGGTTCTTCAAATATGTAATTAAAGCCATAAGTATTTGCTATTTCAATTAGCTTATGCTTATTTGGTGAACTCTCAAGAAAGTTAATGTTAAAATCGCCACAAATGAAAACATATTTGTTTTCGTTGTATGCTAGTTGTGAGATTTGTTCAAATAACTCGAAAAAATCTTGTATGCATCCATTCGGTGGTCTGTATATGGTTATTATAATAAAGTTATTGTTGTCATTTTCTATTTCAACAGCAGTACATTCAAATATAAAAGGACGGCTTAAACAGTTTAATTTGCTTTTGACTTTATATTTTAGGTTATTGCTCACGTATATTGCGGTTCCTCCGTGCATGTTTACTTCCCTGCAAAATGAACTTGCCATTGTACAATTGATGATTGGATAGTTTTTGAGCTGCTCCTCTGTCTTCCAGTGTTCCGTGATACATATTATATTGCACTTGTTTTCAATCACTTCAACATTAAGTTCATTTATAACATTTCCAATGGATTGGATATTTTGATGGAATATGGTTATATCTTTAGAATTATATAGATACGCATCTATTGTATAAAACACTTATTTTTATTAAATAATGCTTAATTAATATTTTATTTTTTGTATGGAGAGAGATTTAATATCAATAGCAAAGCATGGTATAATTTAGGCGCATAGTAATTAATGCCATTTTGAGACTCAAGCGTAATCATACTGGACGTCTAGGATCACCTGCTCTAGTATTGTGGCTATGTATTTGCTTTTGTTTAGTGTATCCAGTATAGTTTTCATGAACGTAAAGTAGACAGTTTATTAGATACAGAGATGGTAATGTAAGGATTTTTAATGAAGGCGGGATGGCAATCATCTCTGTATCTTATAGAGGTGATTATTCTCAGAACATCGCTGAAGACCAAAGAGCCTAGTAGAAATACTTGAATACTCGTTTGAGGCCTAGTAAGCAATAACAAATATACTTGTATAATTAATGACTCAATCAGCTGGCACTGTATATCATTTATATACATTAAAAACAATAAGGGGCCCAAAGTCGGTACGCCATGGAGCAATGGAAGCTCTTCGGATTTGCAATTGGTATAAAATACTCACTAGCAGTGAAATTAACATGTAGTTATTTAATTCTGTACTTTGTCTTTTTTAATAACTGGTATAATATTGCCTGTTGGAGAAAAAACATGCCATGTCTTATACAAAGGTTTATCAATTTTGTTAATCAAGTTCTTATTAATATTCGGTGTTTGCTAATTTTGAGGTTATTTCATTCACGCGTTAACACCAATAATATTTCCTCTTGTTTAAATATTATGTTTTTTGAGCTACTTACTTGTAAAGTAATATTAGCCATTTCTTTCTTTAGTGAGATCAGAACATGTAAGGTACTCCTTTGAGATCCATTCTTTTCACATTTATCTTCCGATTTTGAACAAAAATAATGAAATTACTTTCAGGTCTATTGTGGATCCCTGTTTATCTCAGATGACCAGCTCTAGCTTTGCCTCTTTGATTGGTCCTATTAGCCCAGCCAGAGGGGCTTGGGTTTGTAGTGCCTAGCTTTTGATATCTAATCCTTGCTAGACCCTCGCAGTGGCATAGGATGTGGAACGAGTCCTCTTCTTCCTCTAGGCAGAATCTGCATGGTGCTATGGTGCTTCTTCCACCAGGCCTATTTTGCTCATATGTTTGTTGAGCTTGCAGTGTCCTGTTATCAGGCCTACTATGGTTTTGACCATTTTACTGTCTTGGTTCAGGAGTTCGGTCGTGAATTTTGGCGATTGTTTCTTAAGGAACTGGTTCGCCTATCTATGTCCTGGTGAGTTCGTCCACCAGGTATGGGCCTGTGTCTCCACGCTTTATGGATCGTTTGACTGCGGTTTTGGAGATTCCGCAAGAGGGTTCCGGGTCAAGCACCGCTTTTGACGAGCCTTCTTTGGCCAGTTCGTCTGCTATGTCATTCCCCGGATGTCCTCCGTGTCCTGGGACCCATGTGATTGTTACTTTTTTGTGACAGCCAAGTCGGTTATAGCGCGTATACAGTCCCACACTAGCTTAGATTCGACCTGTGTGGAGCTTAGTGCTCTTAGTAGCGCCTGGCTGTCGGAGAATATAGCAATTGACCTACTTTTGGTGTCTTGTCTTGCGATTTCTCTTGTGCAGTGGTGAAGAGCTATCGCCTCTGCTTGGAACACCGTGGTGTCCTTGGTGAGACTGACATAAATCTTGGTCTCGGGTTTTGTGCCGTATATATCTGCTCCTACCCCTTTGTCGGTCTTTGAGCCGTCCGTAAACCAGCATGATTCTGCTTTGGTAGGTTGGCCTTCGACCCAGTCTTCTCTTTGAGGGATTAGTACCTTGTATTTCTTTTCGAAATTGTATTTTTTCACCATGGGATCGCTAGGCATTGCTGTAATCGCGTTAGCCTTCAGCTCGTCTTCTAGCCATTGGTGCGTTTTTCCGTGTAATCGGATTATGGGCGCCTGTCTTTGCATCAGTCTGTATGATACGGACCTAGCTTCTCCTTGAATGAAGATGTGTAATGGTGGTATGTTCAAGATGGCTTCTAGGGCTGCTGTTGGGGTGGTACTGAGACATGCTAGTCTTTGTGTACTGCTCAGGAGTCCTATCGCCCCCTTTTGCTTTGTCCTAGTCCACCACACCACTGCTCCATAGGCTATCATGGGTTTTATCACCCTGGTATACAGCCATAGAGTCATTTTAGGGTTTAGTCCCCAATTTTTTCCGCACATTCTGCGACACCTGCCCAATGATATTGTTGCTTTTTTGATGTGTGGTCTCCACGTCATTTTGGCGTCAAAGGTTACTCCCAGGTACTTTGCCACCCCTACGAAGGGGATTTCCGTACCCCCGAGCTTCAGTGGC
Organism: Ontholestes murinus; assembly: GCA_963969525.1. Lineage (NCBI taxonomy): Eukaryota > Metazoa > Arthropoda > Insecta > Coleoptera > Staphylinidae > Ontholestes > Ontholestes murinus. The sequence continues at coordinate 48,758,342 of OZ018391.1, read as the reverse complement.
TTTAGGCCTTGCAATGCTCGTCTTTTTGTGAATACAACAATTTGTGTTTTTTGTGAATTGATTGTCAATCGCCCCTGTTTACACCAATTGTCTACTATGTTTAGGGGTGATCGCTCCGAGACAACTCCCGTAAACCGGCCCCTGATGACAATGGCTGTCATCCGCGTACCCTAGGCAGTTGATGTCCTCTTTGGACAGTTTTCCTAGAAGGTCATCTACTAGTGTAGCCCATAACAGTGGAGATTACACTCCTCTTTGTGGGCAGCCTCCCCCTGTCTTCGCCTCAATGGTATGGCCCCCCAAAGTGGATATGATTGTCCTTTTCTCTAGGCTGGCCTTGATCCATTGGCAAAGGCTTGTCGGGACTCCTTTCCTTGCTTGTGCCTCCACGAGAGAGGTTGTTGTGGCGTTGTTAAACGCCCCTTCTATATCCAGAAATGTGGCCATGGCTGTATCTTTGTCTTCCATTGACTTTGTGACCTACCCGGCTGATATGCATATTGCCTGTTGTTGAGGGGATCTTTTAACAGTATCTCGTCCCTTATGTACCTATCAATCAGTCTTTCCATTGTTTTTAGTAAGAATGAAGATAGGCTGATAGGTCTGTATGACTTTGGCGTTAGGTCAGCTATTCTGCCTACCTTCGGCAGGTAGATTACCTTTACGCTTTGCCATGATTTTGGTATATATCCCCATGCCAGGCAGGCTTTGAAGATTTTTGACAGGTGCGGCACCAATTCCTCTATTCCCATTTGTAACAGAATGGGATAAATCCCATCCGGTCCGGCGGACTTGTAAGGTTGGAACCTGCTGATGGCCCATTTAATTTTAGTGGGTCCTATGACCTCCGTGGCTAATCTCCAGTCCTTTCGGTCGGGTCTTTTAGGTCTTTGGCTGAGATTGTCTGGCTTGTTTTGTTCTGCCAGAATTCTTAAGGCTGGAAAGTGGACTTTTAATAGTTCCTTGAGACTTTCCTCTATTGTTTCTGTGTAGGTTTCTTCCGGTTTCTTGAGGAAGCCTACCTCTTTGGCAGCACTGTCGTCCTTAGCCAGGACTTTGTGAATTCTAGAGCATGCCGGAGTGGCGTTAATTTCCTCGCAGAACTTCCTCCACGAGTCCCTTTTGGCTTTTCGGATTTCTTTGTTATATTGAGTGAGCTTTCCTCTGTAGGTGTCCCAGTCCTGGTCCTATTGAACAGCCTTCGAACCTCGATCCTCATCTTTTCGAGTTTCTTGTTCCACCAGACTGTTCCACAGCCCCTCATCAATCTCTCTTGACGATGATGTACCTCCCTTGAGAGCTTCTCTGAGGGACTCTTTATATCCTACCCAGTTCGTCTCTCTTGGGTTTCTGTACTTGTTCGTCATGATAGATGTTACTAGATCCAAGAGGATTTGCCTGCGGTCGGAGCACGATGGTTCTTCTGACACATGCCAATTCGCTATAGTATCACTCACTTTCCCGGTACAGATCGTTAGGTCTAGTACTTCTTTACGGTTTTTCGTGATGAACGTGGGTTTATTGCCGATATTGGTCACTATAAGTCCTTCTGCGGAGATAAAGTTAAGTAAAGACTCACCTCGTTTGTTGATGTCCGAGCTACCCCAGAGCGTGTGATGCGCATTGGCGTCGCACCCTATTATGAGTTGGTATGCCTTCTCTGCGCAGTATGCAACTATGTCGCTTAGTATATGCGGAGGGCATTCTCTCTCATCTCCTGGGAAGTAGGCTGAGCAGATGACCCAGCTCCTCTCTCCTTCCTCCGTCCTGGCCGACATGATGCCTGTAACAGAATCTTCAGTGCATAATTGCGGTATTAGTGTACACTTGACTCTATCACTGTGTGCGTTTGGGCTATATTACCTGAGAGTGTTGTGGCGCTAGGCCTGCTATTTTTCCTCGGAGTAACTAAGGTTTTTGCAGGAGGGCTATGTCTATGACTTCTTTGTTGAACCTCCTACACAGCGTTGCCGATGCGGCTTTTGCGGGTTGAAGGTTCACCTATTCACCTACAGGATTTTTATTCCTCTTCCGCTATTGAAGAGGTGGGACATCTTCAGGCACTTCCTCCATGGTCTTGTCCTCTTCCATTGGAACCGCGTCCCCTTTGGCCTTAAGAGGGGGCTGATCCCGCTAGCGGAGGGTTGACCTTCTTTGAGAGAGTCTTGCCCTAGTTCCACGTTCTCCCCGGCCTCGCTGGTGCCTTGGGTCTCCGCTGGTTTCTCAAGGGTAGTGGCCTCCGGACTCTGCCTTGCTTTACTCCCTTCCGTTGTCCTACTATTCTCCTTGATACGCAGCCGAAGCCTCCCGTATCCGAAGAATGGGTAGTGGTCCAATTTAGATAGCTCCTCTTTGGACTCTTTATCAATGGAGAATGTCCATATCACACCTTTAGTCTCCAGGTTTTTCCCCCATACAGTCCACAGGTGTGTGTTTAGGCTCCGGTTCCCGATTCTCAATCGTTTCAGGATCCTGTCGGGATCCTTGCCCTAGTTCCACGTTCTCCCCGGCCTCGCTGGTGCCTTGGGTCTTCGCTGGTTTCTCAAGGGTAGTGGCCTCCGGACTCTGCCTTGCTTTACTCCCTTCCGTTGTCCTACTATTCTCCTTGATACGCAGCCGAAGCCTCCCGTATCCTAAGAATGGGTAGTGGTCCAATTTAGATAGCTCCTCTTTGGACTCTTTATCAATGGAGAATGTCCATACATATCACACCTTTAGTCTCCGGGTTTTTCCCCCATACAGTCCACAGGTGTGTGTTTAGGCCCCGGTTCCCGATTCTCAATCGTTTCAGGATCCTGTCGGCCTCCAGTCTGTCCTTCCCCTCATCCGGGACGTATGCCGTGCACACCCATGGCTTGGGAATCTCGTCCCCCTTCAACACCCTGAGAGATGCTCCCTCCCATGGTGTCAGAATTGGGACTGTCTACCTTAGCCATTGTACGCTGGCCTCCTCGGCGCAGGTTATCATTAAATATCCCGGTGTCTGTGTGCACTTCGCGAAGCGGCCTTGTGGCCCTTGCTCCGGTATGTGCTCGTATGCTGTCATGATGGCTTCTTGGACTGCCTTCAGCTTGTCCTTGTCGAGCTGGGTTTCTGGGAACCCCTGGCACGCTATGGCAACCTTGACCGATGTTACGGCCTCCGTGAAGGTTGGCCCGTCCCTTTTGGTCTTTTTTGTCTGCCTAGGCGTGCTGCTATCCCATCCGGTCCTCTTTGTGGGTCCTTTTTCGGATTTATGAGCACCCGCGGACAATGTTTGCCCTTGGGGTGCCTTTTTTGTTTGCGCCCCGGGCCTTGTTTGTCCTTGGCGTTTTTTTCTGGACCTTGCGTGCCTGGCTGGCGGTGAAGTTAGCCTTGATTACGGCTCTTTTGGCCTGGATGTAATCTTGGCCTTCCTTCACCAGTTTCGCCACTTTCGCTTTAGTGACGCCTGAAACTCCTGCCTTCCGAATTTCATCGTCTGACATGAGGTCTACCTCCTCTGGGGCACTTATACGTAGTGCCTTTCCGGCCCCTTAGTCTTGACGAGGTTCTTGTGTAGAGGTACCCTGCCCTTTGGCTTGGGTGGCCACTTTGCTGGCCTTGTAGGAGGTCCCTGGCCCAGTAGCCTTGGAAGCCTCCTGGCCTATGTTTTTTGTTTTTCTTGGGTTCGTATTCATTTTGTTCCCACGAGAAGCTAGGGAAATATTCGGTCGGCCTGATCAGAGCCCTGACCAGGTAAGGCTAGATACAGGGGGGTTTCGCCTGGTGCCCCCTGGGAAAGTTCGAGACCGCACATACCCCTGCGGCCATTCAGCTCTCAGCACTTTGCCTTCCACCTTAGTTTGGGGTTTGGGTTACTCTTCGTTTCCCTTCTCACTTACCATCATTGAGGGTACATATCCCTTGCATCACGTAAAGGTGGTAACCCTCGCTTGGGAAAAACGGCATGTTAATTTATATATGTATATATATACAGTGCACGCCGCTTAATGTGATCACAACGGGACTCGGGGTTTTTGATAACAATAACCGATTGATAATAATAGCCGAAAAAATAAAACTTTATTTTAAATAAAAATGTATAACGTAACAAACTATAATAACGTAACATAAACTCTTCAAAAATGATTACTACATACAATATGTATTTCATTTAAATTTGAAAAAATAAAAAACAAATTCATATTAAAAAAACTCATCTAGCGTTGTTTGTCTCTGATTTTCGCGGAGCAAGTAATTAATGAAAATTTCATAGACGTAATGCGTCTGAAAATCAGATGACCTGTGCTGCACACCACGTCGCAAAACTTCCAGGGTTTTTCTCATTTCGCTAATTGTTGGGAGTTGCATTGCTCATGACGAAAACATTTCTAAGAAAAAACTGATAACATAAACCGAAATCATGATTACTATAAACGAAAATTTTTGTATGTAGTATTACACGTCCGGCCCGTTCTTCGCAAAAGTGATAACAATATCCGATTGATAACATTATCCGTGATTCTAATAAGCGGCGTCTACTGTATATATATATAAATATATATATATATATATATATATATATATATATATATATATATTATAAATCAGGCCATACATACATTTGTAATTTATTTTTATATAAAATAATCGACAAAAAGCAAAAATGGTTAACATCTATTCTGTGTAAGAATTTGGCGATAAACTTTTCAGTTCTTATAACAAAGAAGATCTTAAAATCAAGAGTTTTATATTCTTTATCTTATAGAATTAGTATATAGATACGTTACACCAGATATTTCTATTCAAATAAAAATTACGATTACAATAATAGTTCGTTCATTATACAGGGTGACTTGGGGAATAAAACTAATCACATATACTAGAGTGAAAATGAAGATGATTGGTAAAAAATAAAAGCCTTCAAATGATAAAGATACAGGCAATTTTTCAAAATATTTTCAATACGGTTCGTCGTAGAGTGCTGCAATTTGGTACAGCCTAAACTAACCTCTAGTAAATTAATTCGGCAATTTGTCACTTCGATCGGACAGCGGGAACCATGCTATATAGGGTGTCTCTAAAATTTAGTCGCTTAGAACTTTTTTGTTTGCTCCAAAATCTACATTTATTCTTCTACATTTTCAAGTTTTTATCTTGAATTCGTTAGTTATTTTTCTGTTAGTTTTTTGAGATGAAATAAAGAATTACACGTTTAATGGAGAAACTGATATTAGGTGAATGTCATAGAAACACCATAGCAGCAGCCGCTAATGCAATAGAAGATACAAATTGCTGATAAGTTTTTAGAAAAAAAAGAAACATGGCGTCAAGTAACGGGGTAGATTCGCTACTCAGTGAGCAAAAATCGTGTAAAAAGTGTCATAACGTGCCACTATTGAGCCAAAAGTGCCAATTGTGTGGTGCAGTATTCAAAAACTTAAAGATTATAATTTACTAGACAGTAATCTGTTGTGAAGTGAAATCCACTAACAATGTATCGAGTGACCCTGGTATGCCATCAATTATTGCTGATGAGATATCGGAAGCAGTGAAACAAGCACTAGAAATCAGGTATTTAAAAGCCAAGTTACAAGAAAAACAATATGTAGTAAACAGCATGGTAGATAATATTGCATTCCTCAAGGATCCCTCAGAGAGCACTCGGGAATGAAATGATGAAGACGAGACCTTCCTAAGGGAAATACTGTGTGGAAAAATTAACACCCAGAAGAGAGGATGCAACATACCTGTCTTACAAAATGGGAGTACCAAAATCGCAACACTTAAAATGAACAGTGGATATGAATAATTTATTATTAATGTTAAATATAACTTACACAATAAAAAAATCACTTTAATTAATATGTACTGACCTTAGGGCCAACTAGTAAATGTGTTAGATTCACTAAATTCGGAAAACATAATTCTCACTGGCGACTTTAAAATAAACTGCATGGAATCTTGAATCAATACAAAAGAATTTAAGGAGTTTAATAATTTAACCACGTTGTTCGGACTAAAAAACATTGTAGCTGATCTAACAAGATTCAAGGATTGCGCATTGATAATATATTTGTTAGTTGCTCCGACTCATTCGCAGCAAACGTACTGATACTTTATTCTCAGATTATCGTGCAACATTTGTAAAATACAGGTACGAAAAACAACAAAAAGCGCGTCGAGTAATATATCGACCTATTACACAATGCGGAATTATAACATTTTATAATATTATTGATAATATAGACTGGAATTTTATAAATGGTGAATTTTATTGTGATACATTGTTTTGTATATTCAATGCTCGGATCGTTAATGCTTACAATGTATGTTTTCCAGAAAAAAATACAACGCGCAATTCTACAAATATTACATGATGAATTGAGATAAATGCGATATGACGTGCATTTATTATATGATCTGAAGACACCCTATTAGACTCATGATTTGAAGTTGTTTAAAGAACAGCATTTAGGAAATATAAATTAGTTATTAATCAGACAACGCTCAGAGAAAAATGTTGCTATATTCAACATTCAGGAAATAAACAACGTACTTATTTAAAAAAAATGATGAAGCTGTATACAATAATACACCTTATTTTAAAATAGATGAGGTTAGTTATATGGATGTTTAAGACACTATAACGAATCTAAAGAAAACAAATAGTAAAGACGCTTATAACTCAACATCAAAATTAATTAAAACCATAAAAGAACTAATTATTGCCCCTCTCATAAAATTATTAACATCTGTATTAGAAAAACAATATTTCCTAAATGTTTAAAATTAAACCGAGTGGTGCCAGTCATTAAGTCGCGAATTAAATCAGAGAAAACCAATTTTATTTTAAATCGGTAATAAATTAAATAAATACTGGCACACTTTTAAATATAACCTTTTTACTGACTCACAATTCGGTTTCAGGCAAGGGAAATCGACAGTATCTGCAATATTAATACTGATTGATTCAATTATTGACCCGTATGAGGACAAGAAGTACCAATGCTCCATTTTTGTGACTGCAATTCACATGATATTTTACTCTTAAAATTACACAAGTACAACTCTAGTCAACACAACACACAGTTTATATCTTCTTACCTATCCGAAAGACAGCAACTAGTGGATGTTAACAACTCCAAATCTAATACAAGAAGTGTAACAGTTGTCATTCCATAAGGGTCCATTCTTGGGCCCTTGCTCTTTCTCATTTACGTAAATGACTTGGAGGATAATGTAGATCGGGCCGCTGTCGCCATGTTTGCTGACGATACCACGTTATCGACTACGGATAATGACCTAAATAATTTAATAATGATATAATGTGAAAGGCGGTCACTAGTCCAACTATGGTTTAAACTGAATCATCTGACTATGAATGAAGCAAATCCCCATACGATGTTATTTTGTCTTAAAAAAAATGGATGGTGTAAGTAATCCCTAATAGGTCAAATACTTCCCATTACGCACTTTTTAATTCCGTGATGACTTATGCCATTCTAGTAATCAAAATTTGGGATTATCACTTCTCCAAGTGAGTATACGTATATTGCAATGTTTATTGTATATAAAAATAATATATACTTATATAATCCCCCTGAAAGTATATGGTATATGCTTATGACACCAGAAACAAAACAGATATTTTAGCAAAGAAAAAGTCTATGCTGGACTTCATAAATCAAAAACTGGCACAAGATATTTGGAAGGACAATTCTTTAGTAAGCTTTCGGAAAGTATACAAACACTTCCGCTTAAAGAATTTAAAAATACGTTTGAAGCTTTTCTGGAATAAGTCATATTACACGATAACCGTATTTTAAAATGATGTTGACATTGGTAGTGTGGAAGTTTAATGGCTTTAACCATTTTATGCCGTGGCATATTTTAAAATGTATGTATAAGTACCATATTATACAGGGTGAGTTTTTTAGATATTCGCTATGGGGATCTCGGAAACTATAAGAGATAGAGAAACTGTTAAATGGGGAAGGAAGTGTAGATTATCGAGACGAATAAAATTCCACTTTCAACGTTTTCAAAAAAGTCAAGGGTTACTAGTTATTTTGAACATAGTAAAATAGTAAAATAGTGTCAATTTTTTCAAATCATTATATCTCGGTTATTATAACAGATAGAAAAAACTGTAAATGTAAAGTTTAAGATAATTTTATGCAGATTAAAAAAATAATCAGAAAATTTTTATCGCCATTATTTTCCGAGATATGACGCAAACTTATATTTTTTTAAATAGAAACCATAGTTGGCTATGGCCCATTCAAAAGATAATTTGTTTTGACTTTTTTGAAAACTTTGCAAGTGAAATTTTATTCGTCTCGTAAATCTACACTTCTTTCCCTATTTAACTATCTCTTATAGTTTCCGAGATCCCATAGAGAACATCTAAAAAAACTCACCCTTTATATTATGTGTGTAATTTATTTATTTATTGCTTTCCGTACTTAATTATTTCAATGATTATATGTAACGAATGACTTATATAAGGCTTTATGCTAAAACATTAATAAAAAACTTATTTAAAAAGTGCTTTTTAAATAAGTTTAATAATAAATACTTGGAGATATTAATGGAAATTTTCCCTCAACGTCATTTTTGGATATACAAATTAATTTTTGAACTTTTTGTTTAAACTACATAGGCAAGTTGGCAGCTCAATACGTCTTTCAATTGTCATTGTCGAGGAATTTTAGTTTTTTGTTGGTTACGATTGAAATCAGAGACTAACATTTTTGCTTTTAACTCAAAAACAGCCACTGTTATCAAAATTTTAATAAAAGTATCTAAAATAAATTTTCTATTAATATGTGGAAAAATAAATGTAGATTTACGAGCAAACAAAAAAATTCTGAGCAAAAAAAATTAAGAGCACTTTGTATAGCATATTTCCCGGGGTCCGGTCGAAGTGTTGCCTAAGGAATTTACTTGATATTAGTTTGGGCTGAACCAAATTACTATGAACAGTATTGAAAATATTTAGAAAAATATGTTAAAATTTCTTAACTCTGATGGCCTACATCTTGTCATTTAAGACTTTAATAATAACATTTTTATGAATCACAATCATTTTCACTCTAGTATATGTGGTTAATTTTATCCTCCGGGTCACAGAAACACCCTGTACAGTGAAGAAAAAATGGTTATTCTGAATATAAATTTAGGATGCTTTGAACTTTTGAGCAATACTGTTGCTTGGAACTTTACTTGCTTAGACGCTATTGCTCAAACTTATTGATATTTTTAAAATAATCGATTTATAATATTTAACAATAAATATACTCTAAAAATATTTATGATTTAAACAGAATTTCTAATATCAAGTGCTATTGGATTGTAATTGAAACATTTATTTATTATTGTTACCACATTCTAATTACGTAATTATATCACATAGTTAGTCGAGAATAACGGTAAACAATCCTGAAGTTAAAAAGAAAACAAAAACCCGTTCGCATGGGTGGCTCTATAGCTGTAAACGATTGTTGTAATAATCATTGCCATTTAACAGTAAAAACAACAAATGCAAATATCATTGGCATTTCAAGGGTGTCTAACGGTAGAGAGAAAAACGAGAAGAAAATCAACGGTTCTTATAGGTAAATTATTCAAACACACCTTTCATTAGTAATCCTCGCAAGTGCGGTCATTCAGTAGCTCATGATATACGTTTAAAAGTTAAATTATAAACGGATGCGAACGGATGTGGAAAGTGAACATTATATTTCAAGTGTTTGTAATTTTGTGTAGTGTTTAAATTAATTTTATTGTTTGGTTGATAACTTTAATTATATAATATTGTAGTGAATTGTGTTATAATTAAAAAATAAGTTCAATTCTATCAGTGTTGGGAATAGAAGGATTAAAAATGATAGTGCACAATATTTCAAGGTATGGATTAAAAATTTAGTTGAGTTAATATATTCTAATATTATCTTCTCGGCATAATTACTTCATGTAAACTGAAAAACTAAACAGATTATGGAATTTGATAATACTAGTGCATATTATAATTAATAATATATTATAATGTATAATATTAATATATAATAGTCGTGATACTCTTGGATATTCATTATTGATTACATAAATCCAAATTATTTTAAATTCATAATGTTGCAATATGTTTACTTTAATTGGGCTATTCATTAGATTTTAATATTTAATGATATTTGATCGGTTATAATATGCTGTTATATCGTATTTCCATGCACAACTCAGCTACTGTATAATAATGTTGAGTTATTCTAGTATATTTAGCCAAATATTTAAAAATTTATAAAATTGGCTACTCTATCTTCGTAAAAACATTGAGTTATACATACCACCTGACCAAGTACACAAAAATAGTGCCTCAAATTATGTAACGCAGCGCATTAGAATTATTTCCTCCAAGACAAATGATATAGAAACCAATTAATCAAATCAAATCTGTCTAATGATTTTTATTTATTAGTTTTAACTATATTCTTTTTTATGTTTTGCTTTATTTATTTACTTACTTTGTATTTCATGAAATACAATGTAAAATAATGTTTAGTGCATGCAAGGGTCTTTCTTGAATAACGTTTGTGAAGTTTCAGGATATGAAATTAATAAATAACTACCACTATACTAATTTCTTGTTGAAATTGCTTAGGGTTCTTGATATATACTATATACCGTGTGTCCCGATACAAAGCGCATCAAAGGAAATTCCCATGTAAAATTTTCAATTGTGGTTTGTACCTCTATTATTGAAAGACATTGATTAGAATAATTCCTTTACCTACTAACGTTTTAAGGTTTTATTTTTGTTTCATCTTTAGTTTTATTTGAAATATACCTGAAAGAAAAGAAATATTCGAAAATAAAATTCTCAAAATAGTAGTTGCCGTGAACATACGGACAAAATTATTTGTATATTTACAGGGTGGGCGACGAATAACGACCATTAAGAGTTTACGGGGTTCCTGCGACAGGAAAAATCTGAAAAAAATCAACATTGTACGGTTGATTGCGAGCTCTTCATGGAAAATATTTTTGAATTTCTATCACTTCCGGTTATACCGGAAACGGCTACTAACTTTGTTAATTTAAATGGAACATACTGTATATTATTTTATTTTTTAATTCCTTATAATTCATACTGGTATAGCTACACTCTTGATGGAACGAGATATGTAAATTCAATGGGATAAAACACTTGTTAAGTTCCATATTTTTATTTTTACCCCATTGAATTACAATTCCTTGTTCGATTGCCTACCTCTCCATATGGGTTTATGTCCACTAACTTTTACAGTTTTTGTTTTAAAAATTTATTTGTCAACAAAGAATAAAATCGAGTGGAGTAAGATCGAGAGATCTAGCGGGCCAGTTCCATGGACCTAACCTTCGAATCCATCTATCCTCGAACATGTTCATTAGTTGTTGTGATATTTCATGTGTGCAATGAGCTGCGGCTCCATCGAGTTGATACCACGAACTTATACTTAAATTTAAAGGCAGCCATTATTTAATTTTTCGTGCTAAAATAAAAAATAACACACATGTCCATCAATAGGCAAAATACGTTGAAACTCAATTTGTGTTGGTATTTATGTACACGCATTATATGTGGATTTTCAATTGACCACATGTGTTTGGTTTTTCTATTGAAAATACCTTCATGAGAGAAATTTGATTCGCCCGTCCAAATTGTATTTTAGGCAACAACAACTCACAAAAATCTATCCTGTGCACTACATCTTGAGAAAATAATTCTTGCACCAAATTAAATTTATAATAATGCATCCGATATATTTTCCAAATTCTTTGGAGTTCTGCTTACTCTTAAATCCTTCTGGCAACTTCGCTTTGATGCTTGAAAATAAGTCAAAACATCTACTTAAATTTCCTCATTCTCGGTTATTGTCTTTGGTTGATTTTTTTCTGCGTTTTGTTTTCTAAATAGTATAAAGTCTTCGAAACTTTTTTCTATCCATTGGCGGTAAATGTGGATAAGGTTCGTTAAAAGTTTTGCAAGTACTCTCAACAATTCTGTTGCACTGGCAATGTATGACAAATAAATTCATAATTTCTTTATTGGTATAGGTATTCATTTTAATATTACTCGAAAGAAGCGTACACAAATATTAATACGTTGGATTCAACAAATATTGAAAGAAGCCTACTATGGTGCCCGTGTAAATAGAACAGGAATGATTCAAATAAAAATTTCGAAATCTACATATAGGAATGTATGATACTTTTTTGTAGCAAAGTGTCTTGCAAATCATAATATGAGATAAAATATTGGTCATTCCATTTGAAAAAATTTAAATATGATGTTTTAAAGAGGGCGTTGAAATATTGCTATTTTTGAAATACCAACTGTCAAAATTGACACATGTCAATTTTTTCTGTTGTAGAGGAATCAATTAGATTTAATACAAGATGCCGCTCGTGTGTCTATCTTGTACCTCTTGTAGGTTATAGGCATTTTTCTAAACGCCTATTTGAGGTCAATATTTGACAAATAAATTTTTAAATCAAAAACTGTAAAAGTTAAGTGGACATAAACCCATATGGAGAGGTAGGCAATCGAATAAGGAATTAAAAAATAAAATAATATACAGTATGTTCCATTTAATATAACAAAGTTGGTAGCCGTTTCCGGTATAACCGGAAGTGAAAGTCAAAAATATTTTCCATGAGGAGATCGCAATCAACCGTATAATGTTGATTTTTTTCAGAATGTTCCTCTTGCAGGAACTCCGTAAACTTTTAATGCACGTTATTCGTGGCCCACCCTGTATATATTTCTTTCTTACGGTCTCTGTATGGACAGGAATTTAAAAAAAATAGGAGTTGGTGGACAAGTATTTATATTTTTATAAAATTAAATCGCGAATCAAATTATAGAAGTTGCCAGTGACAATGAAATATGGTTTGACCATCACGGATACCCACAACATAATACATAATACATAATGTAGCTCAAGTGAAAGGTTATTTAAGTTTAATATTTCAAAGCAAGTGGATCGGCAGAGGAGATGCAATACTTTGCTCTGCAAGATTTTCCGATTTAAATCTCTGCGACTTTTTTTATTGCCCACTTTAAAATCAAAATTTATAATTTCGACAAAATGGGGAATTTAAAAAAATATTAGATGTTTAATAACAGACTTCTGCAGATATATGAGTCCTAGAACGCTTGCGACAGTACAATAACTTTTATAATAGACAGGCTATTATTTAACAACAAATGAAGATTTGTTTAAGCATTTAATTTTAATCAAAAGTTTTTATTTTTAGTTATCGACTCATTTTGAGTGTTTGATCACTTTTTATGAATAAAAGTTTTACTTTTATTACATTCCTAAATCAATTTACTTACATTTTATGCTATATATACATATTTTTGCCAATGCATTTTAATAGACAGTTTCGAAAAGGAATTATGAATTATTTATTAATTCGTTAATCATCTTACACAATTTTAATTTGATTAAAAATTCAATAATAGAGATAGAAATTATTTTAAAAAAATGGAAAATTTTACATGCGAATTCCCTATGATGCATTTTGAAACGGGAGACATGGTATACAAGTACATATATATTTAAAAATGACCCTCTTAGTACTTCAACAGTTCATTTTATATTTCTTCGATACTACTTGTTATATTATCCACACGTAGTTCTATATTATTAAAAATTTAACCCATCATTGAAAAGGTATGGTTTTTCAAATAATGTTTAATTGTTATCCTCAAAAATCTACTAGTATTATCTTATATTATTTGAAAAGAAAATTTCTATGTTTAGAAAGAAAATCAGAAAGAAAATAGTACCTCGAGTAATCACAGACTTTCGGATTCAAAATTTCAACAATAAACATTCATTATTTTGCAATAAAGAATACTTCATAACCTCTTTAGTTTCAATTTAAAAAAATAGTTCTGAGGGTACCATGTTACTCGCCCCTTTGTGGAGTATACAGGAAAAATACAAAATTGTCACTGTACCACACTGCAAATAAACTATTAGATAATAAGAGGAAAAAATTAAATCACGGACGATACCAGAAATTATTGCAGTATTGAATATCGGAAAGGGCCGTTATTCATTTTGCATCGGAATCAGACCAAACTCTACAAACAACACGAAAAAATCAGGTATCTGCTCTAATAAATTTCCATGAAAATGACAATTGATATTAAACTAATTCAAATCGATATATAGTTAAAATCATAGTGAAGTCAATTAAAATAAATAAGTAAAAATACAAACCATCTTGTTACATGAACATATTGAAATCATACACAAAACAATTATATAAATGATATTATGAAAAATATAAATAAATATAAAAAGAGTTTAATGTTGATAAATGCTTTGTAGATCAGATCAGATCATTGGTCACGTTAAAATGAACTATCACTTGACAATTTCATTTAAAATTAGTTTAAACTTTAATAATGATCCGTGCGGATTGAGACACGTGTCAGTTTAATCTGATATAACAAACATTGAACACAATAAGTATATTACTTCTCAATATTTAAACTTTTTGTTCCACCAAGAGAGTAGCAAGTATTCAATATAAACTTTATTCACGGCAAGTTTCTATTAAGCAAGAAAGGTATAAAACAAATAAAAATAAAATAACTATATATATATGTAAATGTAAAGATATTAAAAATAATTTATTATACACAAAAATTAAATTTATTCAACATTGTATTAAATTCAGCAGGCGAGTCAGTAAATTATGGGTGTCAACAATTGTCCTATGGGTTTGTAAGTGACAAATCTTGGTTATGAGTTATGAGTTTATGCCTGAGGAACATGAATAGATAATTGCTGAATTCAGGGGTCCATTCAATAATTGGTATAATATACCCAAATCAGCCATAGTTCTATGCTCTTCTTCTAATATGATATAACCCTTTCTTGTAATCATATAACGAAAAATTTATTTTAATGGATTCAAAGCGAGTAATATTGTCAAATATAGGTAGTATTTATATAGATGATGCATACTTTAGATGATATCGAACTTGGGTTAGTTTCTATTTGTTGAAGTGCCCGTTCACAAAATACTACTCTATTAAGAAAATCATCTCCATGAAGTTCTTGGTGCAATGAAATATTATACGGATGATACTTATTACGGTGCAAAATGTTAACAATACTACCTAGGGAAATTCCGGAATCGCGTTGTAATTGTCGAGTACTTATTTGTGGATTTTGCTGAACAGCTGCTAGCACAGCTATATATTTCATTGCAAACTCCTGTGACAGTGTTTGTCGATTTTCTTTGTTTGGGTTGTACACTAGCATCCGATAAAAATGTTCTAACAATATTGTAAAAAAAAGACCGCGATTGAACATTATCCGGAAAACACTCGGCGTATAAGACAACAGCCTCGTCAACATTTCTCCTACATTCGCCATAAATCAGAATCATTTAAATTTTTTCTTCTACGCTTGCACGACGCATTGTTCACTTGTAATTGTTTTCTAGAAATGAAATTAAATGAATTCTGCAGAAAATAAATACTAACCAAATCTTTTTTTGTTAGAGATGCGCATGTGAATCGACGAGTGAGTGTCGTTTTATGATGAGTTTCCCCATTCCACTTCCACTTCGATTAACTGACAATGAATGTCAATAGATGAAATCCGTTTTGTGTTATTTAAAAACGTATCACAGTGAGAATTTTGCATCTGACGGTAACAGCGATAAGGAGCTCCATCTTCGATGAGCGATTGAGCGATGTAGCGTGGCGGGAGAGGTGGGAATAGAGAGAGGCAGGTTTGACACTGAAAGACAGTGTTTTACATTTCTCCCAGCACGTCGCATTATTTCTCATCAGCATAGGGCATGGATGCACAGACCGCGGCCCGCGGGCCGCATGCGGCCCGCCGGTCGAATACCGGTGGCCCGCCACCATTTTTAGAATGTACGAGAGTATTATACTCTCGTACATTCTAAAAATATTGAATTCTATTCCAGAATAAAACCAAAAAAAATATGTTCGAAAAGTAATTTGAATCTCGCGCGCGCGCTATTACGGTGCGCCGTACGTGCGTCGTCGGTAACAGCGGTCGGTAATGTTCGTGCTGATCTCGGTTAAATTCGTTTGCTTGAAGAAGCGCGGCGGCCGGCGGCGCGATGACGATCGCTCGCGTAGATAGTACACGACTCGAAGCTTCCAGAGTCGGTTTCGAGATTTCTCCAGACAGTTTTCGACTCTATACGCGCGGTATAAAAGCCACGTTTAATCGCCGCTAGGTGTATTAGTGTTCTGTGAGTTTAATAGAGGTTTTGGAAGGCAATAGTTGTACTCCACTAGCCGGTGTCATATATTTTGATCCACATTCAACGTAGATTTCCTGTTGCAGTGTTAACCGTCAAGTGCCGTGTATAATTGTGTTGTGAAATCGTAAGTAAAACTCTATTATTAATAAGTGTTTCCCTACCTATTTAATCAATTATTTTTGATAATTTAAAAAGGATGAGTAATTTAAGTAGGTACTGTAATTGTTTTTAGGTGCTGTGTTAATCCTAGCCAGGATTAGAACGCAACATGGACAAGCCAGGACCTAGTAAAAAACGTAAGGTTAAAGATGAAAATCGGCAATTTCAAGAAATTTGGACTGAGAAATACTTTTTTGTATGGTCGCATAACAAAGTCGTTTGTTTAATTTGCAAGAATTCTGTTGCAATTGCAAAGGAATATAATGTAAAAAGGCACTATGAAACGCAGCATCCTTCTTTTACCAAGTTTACAGGCGAATTAAGAAAGCAAAAAATGTTGTCTTTAAAACGGGAGCTTACGGGTCAGCAAGCTATGTTTAGAAAACCCATTGAAGATTCAGAAACAGCTACAGAAGTTAGTTATGAAATTTCTCGAATGATAGCAAAGCGAAGTCGCCCCTTCAATGATGGGGATTTTGTAAAAGAATGCATAGAAATTGCCGCTAAGAAAATGTGTCCAGAAGCAGCAAAAAAGTTTGAGAAAATTCAACTGAATCGTATGACCATCCAAAGACGAATTATGTCTTTGTCAGGTAATATTGCGGAACAATTAAATGAAAAAACTAAGATCATTGAATTTTTTTCATTAGCACTCGACGAATCCACTGATATTAGTTCCACAGCTCAACTTCTAATATTCATACGAGGTGTTACTCAAGATTTTGAAGTCGTAGAAGAGTTATTAGGAATGTGTTCATTGAAAGGTCAAACCAAAGGAGTTGATATACTCAATGTACTTTTGGATGAGCGTTCAAAAACTGATTTGGACTTATCAAAATTATCGGGAGTTGCGACTGACGGTGCTCCTTCGATGATTGGTGTCAATTCCGGGCTAGTTACTTTGCTGAAAAAGCATCTGCAAGAAAAAAACATAAAGGCTGAAGATCTCATGCAGTTTCACTGCATTATACACCAAGAAGCCCTCTGTGCTAAACAAATTGAATTTCAAAATGTCATGAAAGTGGTAGTTTCGACTGTAAATTTCATAAAATCACGAGGACTCAATCACAGGCAATTCAAACAATTCCTTGATGACATCGAAAGCGAATATGGAGATTTACTGTATTATACAGAAGTAAGGTGGCTAAGTCGTGGATTGACACTGGAACGATTTCTAAATTTAATAGAAGAAATTGGAATATTTCTGGCGGAAAAGCAAAGGGATGTCCCGGAACTTAAAAATCCTGATTGGTTGTGTGATTTGGCTTTTTTAGTTGACATTACAAATCATTTGAATGTCTTGAACACACGGCTTCAAGGCAAAAATCAACTGATATCCCAGCTCTACGCTCATGTATCATCCTTTCAATGCAAGCTGACACTTTTCAGATCGCAATTGAATTCTGGAAATTACAATCATTTTCCGAATTATAAGAAAATGGCTGAAAAATTCAACAAAACTGCGATTAATTTCAGTTATGTAGAAAAGCTAGATATTTTGATTCAATCTTTTCAAGACAGATTTTCGGAGTTTAAAAAAGTGAAACCTCTGTTGGACATATTCAGCAATCCTTTCACGATTTCAGTTGAAAATGCGCCAGAGTCAATGCAGTTAGAAATTATCGACATTCAAAACGACGAAGATTTACGCAACAAATTCAACGAAGGAGACTTGCTGAACTTTTACCGCTGCATTGATAAAAATATGTACAAAGAGTTGCGCATAAACGCTCTGAAATGTGCCAGCTTATTTGGTTCTACCTATATATGTGAACAAACTTTTTCAATACTTAATAATAATAAAACCAAAAATAGAAACCGCCTTGCAAATGAAAGTTTGGAAGCAGTTTTACGTGTTGCTACAAGTAAATTTGAGCCAAATATAAAAAAGATTGTAAGCACTATGCAGTGCCACGCTTCAAATTAATAAATTCCTTTTTAATTTTAATACATTATTATCAATTATTTATTGTCTTTAATTACCTACACTTCTGGCGGCCCGCCATCAGTTCATGATTTGCCCGAGTGGCCCCTAGTCTTAATAAGTCTGTGCATCTCTGGCATAGGGAACCTTACTTTTTCGAATCACCCTGGTATTTCTCAGGAAATCCCCATTTATCAACGATTTTTGCCAATTTTGAATTTTGTCGATTATAGCATCGTCTGTCACGAATACAAAAAAATTCAGATAAAACATTCTTATTTTTTCCCGGAGTATTCAAATCCGTACAAAAAATGTGAAGCTTCCTATTTCACTTTTCTATTTCTCCCTAGACATCCATTAAGAAAACGATTATTTATAGCAAATAATAATGCAAATGATGAAATGTTTTTAGATGTAATTAAAATTCTATTACTATGTTAGAGGTAATAGAATGATCTGATCTACAAATATTGTAATTTATTGGCTACAGCTAGCTATTCCAAATATCTTCGTTTTAATTATAATAATGGCATCGTAATTATTTCTATTTACGTATAATAGATTGATAATATTATCTCACTGTTTTAAGTCATATAAATTGATTTTTATTACTATCACTATCACTAATGCTTAAGTTTTAGTCATTATTTTCTCTTTCTAATTTATTATAAACAACAATTTGATTTTTTTCTCCTATCGGAGTAGAAGACGACAGGATTTTTAGGTACAGTTGAATTGCTTCGTGAAACAGTCATATCATATTTTAAATATTTTGGTCTAACATAAGAGTTAGTATTTTCTTTATACTTTAGATATTTAGCTTGGGTTTTCTCAGTTGCGTATGAAAATAACAATGTTTGGTTTCAACAAAATGGTGTGACAAGTCACATGAAACGATTGCTCTGCTGAATGAAAAGTTTCCCCAAAAAAATTATCTCTTTCCGTGGCAACCAGGAATCGCCTGCCAAATAATGCGATCCTACGCCTTGTGACTCTTTTTTGGGATTTGTGAAATCAAAAATGTACGTGAACAACTAACAAACAATACACCAATTGAAGGATGAAATTCAAAGGATTATTAACGGCATCCCAGCAGATGTTTGTGAAAGCGTCATCGAGTACTTCAATGAACGCATTTCTCGCCGTGCGGCGTTAGATGTTCATATGGTGGATATATGATTATCCTCAGAAATAAAATGAATTTTAAAATTTCCCAAGGTAATGGTTTTATTGAAATTAAGTTGATTCTACAACAATATCTCCGTATTCATATATAAATTTAATATTAACCCATTTAGACCCGTAATTCGATAAATATTATACTCCCATGTGCCCGAAACTTTTTTTAAATTATTTTGTATTTGTCATTATTTCTTATGATAAAACTAGTCAATCTAAGATGAAAATAAAAGAAAATTATTAAATGCCATTTTTATTTTTGGACTTATGGCTTAGGTCGAAAACGACCATTTGGGATAATGTGCTACAAATTAAAAATTATGTACTTTATTATAATATTGTCTATAATGTTAGAATATTGTTTGTAATAAGCAAATAGTTAAATAAGTGTATAACAATTATAGATTTTATTTACGAAAACTATTAATTTTGACAATATTAACTACTTGTTATATTCTATAAAAGATTTATCATGCATATCAATGGATATTACAATTTTCACGTGCAGTTAATTTTATTTTTACAATTTGCGCTTTTTTAACCAGTTAGCACTAAATGCCTTGCTATATCTTTTTGCATTTGGCTTACTTTGATTTCTGGCTAGGATCTGGTCTCGTCATTTTGTAACCATACGTTTGGTATACTGCTTCAACAACATGTCTAATTTATCTAATTTTGAGTCGAAACTCTTGATATATTTACAGTTATATCGAAGGTTCAATTTAAAATGTGGTTGCCCATTTGATCTACTCCTCCCATGTATTTACTGTACATATTGATACCATAAGTGTACCTCAAACTTTTATTTACTTTAGAGAAAAGCGCGATATCTTCTTCACTGGTTCTATGCCATTTTGATTAGACAAAATGGTAACAACACTGTTATCTATACAACTAATAACTTCAATACAATTATCTTTGTCAATACGTCTATAGATCGTACCGCGATCACTTCTTTTCATTACTTTACTATTGAGCAAGCTACATGTTTCGGTCCTATTTTCTCGTACTGTACCGGTAGCTTCCTTCCTTCCTTGATATATAATTCAGTTATAAGTTTTGTACTACTTACATGAATGTTTAGCGAAATATTTGATCGTTGATTCGTTCACAGATATATTACTTTATATTGGAGCATACCTCAAATACTGTTATAGATTTTTATACTTATTATCCCAAACGGTCGAAAACGAACACCAATTGCATCGCCATTTATCAGCATACAAACTTGTTTTTCGATTTGATTGCTAGTTGGTATTTTAATAAGTGGAGTTTTATTATATATGAGCAGAAAATATTTATATTTAAGTTAAAATTAAATTAGTTATTAACGATTATTTTCCGCCATGTTCTTGAACAATTTTACGTACGAAGTTAATCCCACAAAAAACAAATAACTACTAAGTTTATTATGGGGTGATAAGTCAATATGGTAGCCTAAACATCACTTATACAGAGGGTATACCTCTTAGCACCATAAAATATACACAAGTGACTTTTAATTAAAGGTATTTAGTACGGTCGTTTTGTACCGTTTGGGATAGTGTTGTCTGGTCGTTTTCGATCGTTTGGGTCTAAATGGGTTAAATACATAATAATATTTGATTATTTAATTACGAACAGATTATATATTTATGCAAAATATGTATATGTAGACATCTTCCTGAGGTTTATTATTATGTTATCAATTTTTGGGAAATTATTGCGGAAATTAAACGTTTTCAGCTTCATATGTATTGCCAAGTAATTGCTGACATTAATATATCGAGTTTGCTAAAATATGTTCTTAGTTTAGTTGGTTTATTTACTTTTTATGCTGTGGCTTTAGTATAATAATAAATATGAACTATTAAATATATGTGCGAGCATTTTCAGAGGCTAACTGATTTATTTTAATGTTATTTGTTTTCTTATAATTTTATTTTGTTATCTATTTTTATCCGACATCTCATTTATATAGCGAAACCTTTTAATTTTTAGAAGTTATTAAAAAATGTAATTTGTTTTGCTGGATCATATTTCTGGTAGTAATTTCTCCAGAAGTTAGGTGCAAATTTTCAATGCTAACAAATTAGCTTTTGTGAAAAATATCTAGAACTTGCATCATTAAAATTTTCTTTTTTTGTCACGTTGTAGCGATCGAAATAAATGGAAATCTGATGGGGCAATAACCTACCATACTCATCTGATGATGGATTAGACAATACCTCTCTCTTCCGCAATACGATCTTGCATGATCGTGCTAACAATAGCTTGTCATTTCACAATTAAGGATTCATTTTATTCAATTGATCTTAGTTAAGATCTGCACTCATAGTTTTTATAGTTTGTCTTAAAAGCTATAAAATGAACGGTCCCGCAAATACTCAACATAACACTTGGGCTGGGGAATCTATAAATGTGACTACTAGGAGAATAAGTAAGGATTATTTATGATTTTTTACAAAGTCGTAGAGTCTGGGGCAGATGGGGTTTAGAGGGATTTATTTAGACTTGTTAATGTTATATGTTTAAATCAGATTGAGAATTATTAACTGCTAATTGTATTTGTTAAAGAAACAAGTTAGTTGGATCAGAAGGCACAAGCGTCTAATTTTGAAAATTCCTGAATATATAAATTGACTCATGTAGATTGCAAAAAGTGTATATTGATCAAACGGCTCGTAAATTCAGTACAAGATTCCAAGAACACCAACATTTTTTTGGGATAAGTCTACCTCCGTCACACATCTCATACAAGAAAAAACATTCTTTTGGTGATAATGTACTTTCCATAATACACATTACAAAGAAAGGCCCGGAAATAAATCTGCTAGAATCCCTGGAAGTTCAGAGAACAGGCGCTAATCCGGAAGCCCAAATTGACCATCTTAGACGGATATACACTCCCATTTCTAAAGCCTTAGTAGAACTATCTCTGCTATATATACCTAGATAAATCGATTTGTTTACTTTGTACTTCATTTTTGATAAAGGTACGTTTACGTAAGTCAGAAGAATGTAAACCTATGTTCTACAAACAAAATAAAAGGTGTTATATCAGGTCAGTCAAAAGTTCACGCACATTTCGAGGAATTTTTTTAATAGTGTACATAAAACACAATGTAACATTTTAATCAATTATATATTTTGCTTCATTATCTACAATTGCAGATAGCTTCTTAATTGCATTGCTGTAGAAAGACTTTATGCAAAAAATCTTGAAAGTTCATTTCATACATCCTGTTCAGAATTTAAGTTTTTTCCGAGTAAAAAAATTTCTAGTGCACGAAATAAGTGAAAATCACATGGTGAAATGTGAGTTGAGTAAGCAGGATGCGGCAAAAGCTCCTAATTAAATTCACTAATTCTTTGCACCGTTGTTCAAATCCTATGCGGTCGAGCGTTGTCATGGCTAAACAACACTTTTTTTCTCTTCACTAATGCCGTTTTTAAATAAATTCTAAGTTTAAACAACAAAGTTGTTCACTGTACACATCTGCATTCAGAGTTGTATTCGGTTTTAACAGTTCATAATAAATCACACTATACATATCGCATTAAACACTTAAAAGTATCTTCTTAGGTTGTAAAGACGCTTTTGCTATTCGAATTGGTTGCTTATCTTTATCTGTCCACTGTTTTTTTTCTTTTGACGTTCTGATAAATTTAGCCTTTATTGCAAAAATGTAAAGGTTTTAAATTATCCATATGTGGAAATGAGTGATTACGCGCTAAGATATGATTTGAAAAAGAACTTGTTGTATGTCTAAGTCTGAATGCTCTATAATGTTCATTATATCTCTTTTACAAAACTCCAACCTGTCTGTTCCTTATATGTGCTGTTACATTCGGAGCATGAAATATATTCCCGATTTTTTAATAGATTGAATTTTGTCTTTCGCGTTAAAAAGTATATTTAAAAGTTTGCTCGCTGGTCTAAATGCAATTTTATGATTTTGTTTTTTGAAAATATTTGATATTTTATTTGTTACGCGCCCAAAATAAGTGAATGTGAATAAATTTTGTGTTCGTTCGGTCTAAAATATTTGGATAAATATGATCCCTGGTTGATTTGTATAGTTTTTGTGAATTAAATTTTGAATAAGATTAACTGGGAAATCATTCTCCGTTGCTATTGATATAATTTTGTCATTGATAATAAAACAAATGGTAATTTAGAAAGGTAAATGTATATAACAAGTAAATTGATATTTTTAGGCGAATATTGTAAATATTCAGATTAATAGCTATCGGATTCTAAACCGATCAGCTTTCGTGGATTAAATACAATTTTACTCTAAACATTTATTTGGTAATTAATTCTTGAATTTTGGAGGCGTTTACTTCGTGGTACATTTTCGATTTTTAAATAGAGAAAACACTTAACTTTTTTATACCACTTATACTTATACCACTTATATTTTATTTCTCATCCTAGAATGACCGGGACGCAATGAAATGGAAGACGGAACGTGTTTCTGATACCTCCAATATAGAGCAATGAGTCACAGTCAGCTCTCGGCGGCTCGACTACATCTCTAGAATCCCCTTACCATAACATTTAAACACGAATTAAAACAAATAATATTTTTATTATAATAATTTTTTATATTTGTAAACAATACTCGACGACACTTTCAACTAGTCACGAGAAATAAAATATAAGTGGTATAAAAAAGGTAAGTGTTTTCTTTATTTAAAAATTTGGTAATTACCTAATTTTTATTTAACTGTAAAGTAGAACACAAAAGATATTTTTGACTAGTGAGGTAAAGTTCTTCTATTCTCTTAATATTCTTTCTGAATAAGCACCGTCATTACATACACAATATTTTGTTTAGTAAATACAGTGAAACATTTTTTATAGTTTTCTTTGAAATATTTACATAATCAAATTAATTAGTTAAAATTATTAGTGTCAAATACTTATTATATAGTGGAGCCGTCGAGAGCTGACCTATGACTCATGCGTTTTCATACTATCTAATATCTCATATACTTGTTTCTCATTAATCACTTGGTGAAACATTATGTTAATATATAGGTTTTATAATTAAAATCACTTGGTTTGTTTCACAAATATTATTTATTTTCGACTAGTTTCGGCTTATTGCCATTATCAAGAATATCTAATATCTGTCTCATTCTATTATCATCCTAGAATGACCGGGACACAATGAAATGGAAGACGGAACGCGTTTCTGATACCTCCAATATAGAGCAATGAGTCACAGTCAGCTCTCGGCGGCTCGACTACATCTCTAGAATCCCCTTACCATAAAATTTAAACTCGAATTAAAACAAATAATATTTTTGTCATAATAATTTTTTATATTCGTAAACAATACTCGACGACACTTTCAAATGATTTTATAGAGCTATATCCTACAATTGTTTTAAGACACTGTTGCTTCTTCGAAGAAAGAAATGATGTAATATAACGGTTAGTTCGAGAGGTAGGTTTGATCATTCAGTAGATTTCCCGATTGTGTATCTTATTTATCGTTCCATAAAATTATTTAGAATTGTCATTAAGTTTTATTTATGAATACAAAAATGACCAAGAACCTAAACATTAAACAATTCAGATGTTTATCATAATTTCTTAGAATTTTAATTGTTACATTACGAGAGAATCATAAGTTGTCGAAATATATTCATGTCAATGAGATTGAAAGACGTGATATTGAAAATTAACTAAATTAGGAAAGGTATTACTCAGCAAGAATTGAATGTATAAAAATTAATTTAAGTAGTGTGTGTAAAACCGGCCTCGTTACTCTAAAGTACCATTATCCCAATGGTGAATGGTACCGGTCACCTATCCAACTGCTGGACCGAACCAACGTTGCTACAGTAAGAATGGTATCGCATAATTCAATAATTAATTCATAGATACCTCAAAATAAATTTCTTGCTTCTGATTTATTGCAGTTTGATATCTTTATGTCATTTGATTTCTGGTATGTCATTATAGTAGATGCTCAACAGGAATTCTATTATAAATCCCATGTCATACTATATTCAATATTTCCTATATTATTTTTAATTTTTTTTGTTGAACGATATTTCAGTTTCGACCAGACAATTATTTTTTTCTTTCAAGTTCCGGGTTATAACTTCCATTACCTGTACCTCGTTGAAAATTAGGAGATTTGTCCGTTTCTAGTGTCTTCTCGCATTTTCGGTCTGCTGATGCTCTTTCTCTCTTTCTGCATGATAGTCTTTA
Source organism: Ontholestes murinus (assembly GCA_963969525.1). Classification (NCBI taxonomy): domain Eukaryota; kingdom Metazoa; phylum Arthropoda; class Insecta; order Coleoptera; family Staphylinidae; genus Ontholestes; species Ontholestes murinus. The sequence continues at coordinate 48,732,597 of OZ018391.1, read as the reverse complement.
TATTATTGTTGCTTTTTAATATTTTTTTAAGGAAGAGTTATTTGGCAATTTCTTTCTGCTTTGCATATGTTATCATTGGTCTTTTTAATATTCTAATGCAGTACACGTTTTTTGTTCTTCTCTTCATTTTCTCTTTAGGAAAGAAATATATTTTCGGTGTCGTTGTAATAATAGCTTTTAGGCTACCCTTTAGCTACATTCCTTGTTAATTTTGGTCTAAATTATGGTAGTAGGTCATGATTTATCTTTCATAATTTCTCCTATTAATTATATCTCCCTTTCGGGGATAACACTTTGTATTAGTGAGAGGACTCGTACATTCAATGATCTTGGGAGCGATGCGAGCTGGAGAAAATGCTTCTGGTAGGGTCACCCTTGCTAGTAAGGTTTAAAGTGAGGAACAAAGCTAAGAGTACAACAGTAGCTTCTGATCCAGAGTTAACCAGCATCTGTTCACCATGTAAGGTGAATATAGCGGGGGCTAAATAGTACCCCAATCGGATCTTCTGGGGGAAGTTTTGAATAAATTAGAAAAACCAAAATTAAGACAAGAACATAAAATTGGCTCTTGGAATATGCGAAGCCTATTTGAAGCAGGTAAATTTGCCAACACTACTATAGAGAAGAAATGACACAGAAACAAGCTGCACTGAATCTGGACAATTCTGTACAAATGGTGAAACAATATATTGCTCCGGAAATAATATATTGAAACACATCGTAAATAATAATTTTGCGAAGTGTGTTCACACCTTTATACCGCACTCTGGCAGAACAATGTTATTAAAAATCAACGCCTCGCCAGCAAACTTAAACATCAACATCAAACATGTTACACAACAACAACAGATAAAAGCGATCAAGAATCAACTACTCAAAATGGAAAAAAGATAAGAAATCAACATTCTATTCAAAAGTAAGCAATTACAAAGTCGAAAATATTGCTGGTCCAGACGAACTAGGCACAAGAAACAAGGGAGGCGACTGCCTCATTCTACCAAGAAGAAAACCTGTAAATCTCTAATCCATGGTTTGATCTATAAGGGATAGACTTATACACATGCCGACTGTATATAGCGAATAGTATGAAACCAAACAGACTTTATCATACTCCTAATAAATTAACATTTCGGCACGCCAATAAAAATTGCAAGTACCTACCCAGGGGCCGATTTGCCCACAGACCACAATTTACTTATAGCAACAATTAAACTAAAACTTAATACGATTAATAAAAAAAGCTATGAATCTTATATTAAATTTCAGCAAACTGAAGGAACATGACGTCATAAGTAAATAAATTTTAGTATTTATTTCATATTGCGTAATAAATACTAAAACCATAATATATATCACAGAATAATTAGAGTACATATACATAGAATGGATGACAACTGCGATCCTAAATCTAATAGATCAACGGCGTCCGCTAAGAAACAAACCACAACACAGAAATCAGACCCAAAATAAGAGTAGCAAAAAACAACAGGCTGAAATAATAATACAAAGAAATGAAAAACTACAAGCCATACACTACAACTTTAACCTCCATAAAAAATCAAAGAGTCATCAGAAATACGCCGCAAATCAACACTGCATCGACTAGTAAACAGTCTTATAACAGAGACATCACAAAAGAAAACCTCATGGAAAAGCTGTGTAAACGTATTATTCAATGACAGCAGAATAACATATAACAAGGAATAATCTCACAGGCATAAGAATCACAAAAAGAAATCAAAAAAGCCATTAACATTTTGAAAGACAACAAAGTACCCGGACCGGAAAACGTACAGATCGGCTTAGTCACGCTTCTGGATGATGATAGCATATCGAAATTAGAAATAATATTTAAGAAAATAATAATACGGGCATATACCCTGATAACTAGTTAGTGTCAACCTTCATACCGCTACCAAAGAAAAAGGGCGCCAAAAGATGCAGTGAATATAGACTCATAAGTTTGTTGAACCACATTTTAAAAATCATTCTCAGATTGTTTAAGAATTGTGAAACCGTCATAGAGAAGACCCAGTTTGGATTTAGAGAGAGCCTATGGAATGAAAGAAGCGATTCAGGTGCTCAACGACACTCATGTTCAAGAATCCACAAAGTCTTGGCTATGGACGGTAGTGCTGCTAATGAGGTAGGCTTCCTCAAGAAACCGGAGGGAACCTATACAGAAACAATAGGAAAGCCCCAAGGAATTATTAAAAGTCCACTTTCCAGCCTCAACATTTCTGGCAGAAGATATCAAGCCAGACAATCCCAGTCAAAGACCTAAAAGGCCTGACCGAAAGGACTTAAGATTAGCTACGGAGGTCACATACCCATTGAAGTTAAATGGGACATCAGCAAGTCTCAACCGTACAAGTCCGCGGGAGCGTATGGGATATATCTCATTATGTTACAAATGGGCATAGAGGAACTGGTGCTTCAAATGTCAAAAATCTTCAAAGCCTGCCTGGTATAGGGATATATACCAAAATCATGGCAAAGCATTAGGGTACCTGTCCTACTAAAAACAATGGAAAGATTGATAGATAGGCACATAAGAGACGAGATACTGGGGAAAGATCCCCTTAACAACAAGCAATATGCATACCAACCGGGAAAGTCAAAGGAATACAAAGATATAGCCCTGGCCACATTTCTAAATATAGAAGGGGCGTTTAACAACATCACAACAACCTCTCTCATAGAGGCACAAGCAATTAAAGGAGTCCCGCCAAGCCAATGGATCTAGGCCAGCCTAGAGAAAAGGACAATCATATCCATTTTAGGGGAGGGGGCATACCATTAAGGTTAAGACAGGGGCTGCCCACAAAGAGTAGTACTGTCTCCACTGCTATGTGAATCACTAGTAGATAATCTAGGAAAACTGTTCAAAGAGGAAAGAATTCGTGGGAATTATTTTGGAGCGAGCACAAAAAGCCCTAATCATCTTCACAAAAAGACTCCAAGGCCTAAAGCCCCTGACGCTTGGGGAGACCAAGTACCTGGGAGTAACAGAAACAGTTCCTTAAGTCTTTAAGAAACAATCGTCAAAATTCAAGACCGAACTTCTGAAACAAGACAAGAAAATGGTCAAAACAAAAAAGCAAAAAAGGCCTGGTGGAAGAAGCACAATGCTTAGATGAAGAAGAGGACTCGTTCCACATCCTATGCCATTGTGAGAGCACAAGGATTAAATATAAAAAGCTGGGCACTACAAAACCAAGCGCGGAGACCTATACCCAAGTCCCTCTAGCAGTGCTAATAGGACTAATCAAAGCCAGAGCTGGTTATCTGAGATAAGTAGGATTCCACAATAGATCTGGAAAGGTCGCGGTGGAACAGACGCTGGTGACACCCATATAACATCTATCTATCTAACGCAACGCGGTATACATCTGTTTCCTAAACTACTATTTAACTTTTATTCGGAAGCAATTTTTCAGACTGCATTGGAATCTAAGTAAATGGGAAATTGATTAACAATATCCGTTATACAGACGACGCAATGATTAAAACAAACAACATCAAGGACTTACAAGCTGTTGTTAACGAAGTAAATATTTGTCGTAAAAAGAAAAAGAATTTTGAGTGTACATAAGACTAAACATGCCGTGAAACCCAGAAACACAAAAAATGTCAGCCTTGCAATCGTTAATTCATCTATAGACAGAATATTAAAATTCAAATATCTAGGACTATGGGTACACGATAAATGAGACTCAAATAAAGAGATAAAGTGTACACATGAAAATGCGAGAAGCACTTTCATGAAATACAAACAAGTTCTGACAATCATTGAATTCGACTTAAATTTGAGAATACGATTTGTACAATGCTACGAGGGTAGATTGAAAAGTTTCCGGAATGGGCAAGAAAACGCAGTAATTAAACAGGTTTTTTTTTATTTTTCAACATAGGACCCTTGCAGGGCGATACACTTTTCCCAGCGTTGCTCCAACTTTTTTAAGCCTTCAGAAAAATATGATTTCGGGAACTCTGCAAAATAAGCTTTAGTGGCGTCGATGACCTCCTCATTTGACGTAATGCGCTTGCCTCCAAGCCAAGTACGCACGGGGCCAGGTCTGGAGAGTACGGGGGATGCGGCACCACCTCATAGCCCAATTCATCCACTTTAGCATTAGCGATTCGGGATGAATGGGCCGGCGCGTTGTCGTGGTGGAAGTTGCAAATGAGGCGGTTTCTCCTTCAATATGCCGTTAAATTGATCCAATAAATCGCTGTAGTATTGTCCCATGATAGTTCTTCCCTTCTGCAAAAAGTCGATGTGTATCACACCTTGCGAATCCCAAAAAACGGTGGCCATGACCTTTCCAGCCGATAGGACAGTCTTTTCCTTCTTCGGAGCAGATTCGCCTGGAGAAATCCACTGTTTCGACTGCTGCTTGGTTTCTCTTGTGTAGTGGTTTATCCATGTTTCATCCACGGTCACGAATCGGCGAAAAAAATCCGTTGGATTACGCTTTCACAAGGCCAAACACTCTTTAGAAGTGGTCACACGATTTCGCTTGTTGTCCATAGTCAGCAAACGCGGCACCCATCGCGCCGACAGCTTCCTCATGCCCAAATGTTCGTGCACGATATTTTGCACACGTTCATATGAGATGCCCGTGGTCTCTACTATTTCGCGCAACTTCACTCGTCGATCGGCTAACACGAGATCATGGACTTTGTCGACCATTTCTTCATTTGTGGCCTTTTTTGGACATCCACTGCGTGGTTCATCCTTGGTTCCTTGGTGCTCGTACGGCCACGTTTGAACTCGCTCACCCAGAAACTAATAGTCGAATATATGTGCCATGAACTTTCTGCAAAATATCTCGTATCTCCGTCGCCTTTTTCCCATCCATCCAGAAATGTTTGATGACTGCATGAAATTCGTTTTAAGCCTGACTTGCTTCACAAGATATCCTAGTAAACAAAAACGGTACGAAGCACGTGTCTGAAAATTTGACAGATTACCTAAAATAAGTTAGCCTTGACAACCATCATAACAATTTCACGATACGCGCGCCATCTCTTGCCCATTCCGGAAACTTTTCAATCTACCCTCGTACGTATGGTCAGTCCTGCTGTATGGAATGGAAGCATAGACGCTAAATGTTACCACAATTAATAGGCTAGGCGCATTCGAAATGTGGAACTTCCGCCGCATATTGAAAATGCTAAGGAAAGATCGAACAACATACAAAGAGGTATTGGCCCGCGTACGAAAAAAAGGGGACTTCTAACTACCATAAAACGACGCAAGACGACATATTTTGGCTATATCATGCGAAACTTGAAGTATAACATATTACAACTGGCATGAGAAGAATTCAAGAACTTTTTGACACAGCTAGAAAGAGAGATGAAATGAAACATGTAATCGCGAACATCCATTAGTGGATAGGCATCAGAAGAAGAATTAAATGTATCTGAATTAGCTGCCTTGTTATATCTTAGTTCATAATTATTACCAGGCCCTCCTATGTTTGTTTTTTTAATTCTTTATTGGCCCTTATTTAAGTTCTTTATAATTGATTTCACTAGTTTTTGTGGTATGACATTCAAGTTGAATTGGCTCTTCTCCCTATTATATTTCATTTAATAGTTTTCTGATATTTTTCGTAGTGTGAACTCAATTTTTATTTCTGTAGTTATAAATGTTGATTACAATATTTTCCGTATATTTCTCTATCTTATATAATTTTCTTATGCATCTATTTTCTTTTAAATTTCACTGACACTTATTATGGCCTCTCGAGTTTCTTTGTTCTTTTCCCATATTGTATATTCTCTCATAGAGCTTCCTGGTTGGTTTCTCTGTGAGCGTTGTACATATCGGAATATTTTCCTATCATTTTATTTATTATCTTCAATTTCTTTTCTTCTTTACCTTGTTATATTTTCGAATATTTTTCTTGCTATCTTGGTTATATTGAGGATTCTTGAATCCTCCCAGCGGATCTGTCCTGTTTCACACCTTTAACTCCTTGGGTGTTTGTTTTATTGTCATTTTCTCAACTTCCCTTACTTTATTTGGTTGATTGTATTATCTATAAATAAGAAATATATCCTACTAATAATACTTATCGACAATCTATTCACTGAATTTCTTTGAATCTCCTTTGAAGATGCTCATGTTTTTTCCCCTAATCCTTCTACTATTTTTTTTAACTCGCCCGGTTATACCTATCATTAATATAAATTATTTTGCATTTATATTTTTTCCCATGATCAGCACCTAATTAAGCTCTATCAGTTTAATGTCAATATACCGTCGCAAGGTCTCAGAATCCAGGGTATTGAGACTAAACCCTTACCCATACATCCTTCCTAAGTAAGCTGTTCTAACTAAGACTGATATAGTTTTTTCTATATATATCTTTAGTTTATAATAATCCTGAAATATGATGGCGTTGAAACGTAGTCCCTCGCTCTATTCATACCTTCAAAGAACAATTGTTATTATATATTCATTAACAGACATTTAACCTTGCCTCCATAGCACGACTAATTAGGTTTCTTTATGGAACAGATTCTCTCTCTTTTTTACTAATTTCGACAGAAATTAATATTTAGACCTACATTTCACAAAATCAAATAGGTATTAATAATATTCAATTATTGTTCGCAACAATAACCACGCCAAACAACAGGTGGCAATTTAATAGTATTATATTGCTTGAAGTAGATAATCTCATGTGTGGGTTAAAGCAAATAATTAATAATTTAATTTAATTAATATTTATAACATACACTTATTGAATGATTTATTGAAGACAACATTGCGTCATTGGGCTATTTCAGTACTACAATAGCTAGTATCTTTATTATTAGTTTAATGTAGTATAATTTTTATATTGATAGTATAACATATATGTTGCATATAAATTCATATTATAACGTTTGATAATCTCTCAGAAGTATTGTGATTAAGTATGGTTGGCAAACAAACAAATAATCAATTTAATATAGTGGTCACTAATATTATTAATAATGTGATACTACAACAAGATATTTATTTTAAAAGATATTTCAATTGTGCAACGAACCTAATTCTAATTTTAAAAATATATAAATCAATGTGAATTAATTAGTAAATTAATTAACAAATCATGTTGGTGTGAATACTAGTTATATTATTAATTTTAAATAAATTATCTGCAACGATCTTTATGGATGTTATTTATATTCAAGAAAGACCCAAATGTATTGATTAAAATCTAATTTATTTGTAAAATTAAGGTATTTAAAGTAATTACAATTTATTTGGATTATTTTTTTACAGTGACGCAATGGACGATGATTCTGACGACAAAGATTCTAAACGGTGAGTTTGAACTAATCCTCACGCAACGTTTTACTAATGCAGATATATTAAAGGAAATCACGGAATTTAAGTGAGAAGAAACGAAGAGACCAATTTAATCTATTAGTCAACGAATTAAGCTCTATGGTATCAACAGGAAATCGAAAAATGGATAAGTCAACTGTACTCAAAGCAACGATATCTTTTTTGAAGAATCATAATGGTAAGTCATTATAAAACAATAAATTAGTTACATATTTTAGTTTACAAACGCCGCATATAATTGCGTACGAATCAGCGATAGTGATAGTGTAGCATCGTTAGTCCTGGTCAGCAATTAGATGGGTTACCGGTACCATTCGCCGTTAGTATACAATTAATGGCGCTTTAGTGTAATTGGAGACATTCTTTAAAGTAACCAGCTTATTTACATAGACACAAATACGGAAATAACACGGCGGATGGACCATATGGTTAATAGGCCCTACGAATTTTTACTTCATATGCCACAAAGACACTATTTCATATTAATATGAGAGCTATCTTTTATATTTCAGAAACAAAAAATAGGAAAAAATAATAGTTTATTAATTAAATATTATCACTCGGCTTTAGAGTAACGGGGGTGATCCTTTAAAGTAAGTTCATTAACACACACAAAAATACACAAATAACACATGGCGGAAGGACCACGTGGGCGATAGCCTAACACTACTACTACTACTACTATTATCACTCGTATTCATTCATCCAAAAAATGCATTTTGAACGAATCATCCGCAACTTTAGGCTTTGTAAAATGTTGAATTAGTAATTTATTATCGATATACTGCAATAAAAAAGTCATTGGGTGCCAAATAAAGACTATATGGCAAATGGCCCGTCAATTCGATTTCTTCATTTTATTTTTCAGTCTTTTGTTAGAACCGTTTTGGCAGGTCTCACATTATCCTGCTAAGGAATTATATGGTTTCGGCGGTTGATTTCCATTATTTTTCCGATGACTTCTCAAAGACAAATGGTTGTGTACCATTCAGAATTAACATTGTGCTATTGCATTAATTGTACAGTTGCCACATGTCCGGATTATCTGAAAAACAGGCGACAATTTGTTTCGAAGTGCTTCGTACGCAAAGAACTTGTTGGATTTCGCCTATCTTGAAAGATTCATACAGTAAACTGTTGTTTTCTTTCCGACTCATATGCATATATCTATTATTTGTCACCTTTTATGATATAATAGACGTATTTCTTAAATAATTTTCTCACTGGTCTCTTGATGAAACATTATGAAATAATAGCTAATGACTTTTATAGGTATTAAATATATGTTTTTAATGACAATTATTAAACAGAATAAATGATTTATTGAATGCCTATGTATTGCATAACCACGTAATAACGGTTGCAACCCTAATGCTGATTTAATTCAACAATTATTAACCTATTATAATAGATGCGTTTTGAAGCACCAACTGACACGAGCCATTTTTAACGATTTTTAATTTGTGTGTTGTTCAAGGTGAACAAAATTTTATGGCAGCCAAATGTTCATGCACTATTGCCCAATAGTGTTTCAATATCATGACAAGTTGAATGACGGTCTGACAATATCAGTTGACTGTTTTCTGGAACAAATACCGATTTTTGAGGACCTTCTCAAAATTCACTACTAACCAAACTACTACCATGATACGATTGATTTATAGTGATTTTTGATGGTGTATTATTACCAATTAAGTGATGACATTATTTTACCAGCCCAACCCACAATTGCCCTGAAATTGAATTTAGTATTTTTTTTTAATTTTAGGAAGAGAGTGTTTACTCGAGACATTCTCTGTATTTTTGCGATTATTTTTTTTAAATAAAATTTTAAATAATATAAAATCCTAAATAACTTTAATATAGAACAAAATTCATAAGAATATATTTTAAACAAAAGTGGAAATAATTATTTTATATAATAATATATTTATTAGTCCTACAACAGATATTACACATGTTATTGAATTTTTAAAAAACTAGATGTATAACAGGTATAATTAAAAATGAAATATTTATTAACACAGAATACAAATTGTTCTGAAAACCAATAAAATCACTAAATATGTTAAAATAAATAAAAATGCATTAACAATAGTATAAGTATACAAAATAATAATATATAATCAACAAATTAAAATGTAAACTTAAAATATAGTGTCCGTAGTAGTGTATATTTAGATTTTTTGGAACCATATATAATTAGGAGAGAGATAATTTTATTTCTGATATTGAGCACGATGTTCCGTGAAAATCGGCAAATTGATAATATGTTTTTGCACAAATCAATTATTAATTATTAAACTGAGCTTGAGAATGTTTTCTATAATCTAGGCCAGAAAGAGCTTTGTTTTGTGTGGGAAAAACATTTTTCAAGAAGACTCATACTAATATTTTGTAAGTTGGGTTGAAAAGAAATAGTACAGAATAAGATACCGCTTAGGTTTCCTAAGAAAACTATTATTTTAATTGTGTTTAATTATTCCCAGAATAAATGAACTATAATGCAAAAACTTGCCTCTTTGATTAGTCCTATTAACCCTGCTAGAGGCGCTTGGGTTTGTAGTGCCCAGCTTTTGATATCTAATCCTTGTTAGGCCCTCGCAATGGCATAGAATGTGGAACAAGTCCTCTTTTTCTTCCAGGCAGAATATGCATTAAGCTTCTTCCACTAGGCCTATTTTGTAGATAGGTTCGTTGGGCTTGCAGTGTCCTGTAATTAGACCTACTATTGTTTTGACCATTTTCAAGTCTTGGTTCAGAAGTTCGGTCGTGAATTTTGGCGATTGTTTCTTAAGAAACTGTTTCGCCTGTCTCTGTCCTGGTAAGTTCATCCACCAGGTTTGGGCCTGTGTCTTTTACTGCTTATGACGAGCCTTGTTTGGCCAGTCCGTCTGCTTTGTCATTCCCGGGATGTCCTACGTGTCCTGGGACCCAAGTGATTATTACTTTTTTGTGACTGCCAAGATCATTAAGAGCACATATATAGTCCCACACTAGCTTAGATTCGACCTGTGTGGAGCATGGTGCTCTTAGTAGTTGTTGCTATTTCTCTTTCGAACCAATTTGATTCTGCTTTGGTGGGTTGACCTTTGGCCCAGTTTTCTCTTTGCGGAATTTTTTTAAACCATGATGTCACTTGGAATCGCTTTGATCGCGTGAGCCTTCAGCTAATCTTCTAGCCCTCGTTGTGTTTTTCCGTGTGATTGGATAATGGACGTCTGTCATTGCATCAGTCTATATGATACGGACCTGGCCTCTCCTTGTATAAAGATGTGCAGTTGTGGTATATTCAAGATAACTTCTAGGTCTGCTGTTATGGTGGTGCTTAGGGCTCCTGTTGTACTGACATGTTAGCCTTTGTGTACTGCTCAGGAGTTCTATTGCCCCTTTTTGCTTTGTCCTAATCATCATTTTAGGGATTAGTCCCCATTTTTTCCGCACATCCTACGACACCTGCCCAATACTATTGATGCTTTTTTTGGTGGCTCTTGTGATGCCTGGCCTTCACGTTATTTTGGCGTCGAAGGTTATTCTGTGTAAATAGTATTCAAGCAGTTTTATTTTCATTTTTCAACGCCAAAAACGATACTACAAAACATTTTCTAATCCAACTGATATTCAATTAAATAGTACCATGATTGGAAAATATATATTCATTAATTTGAAACACAATTCTTATTAATTTAAATACACACACTTCCGTATGAAATGCACAACCCAGAAAGAATAATACGATTGATACGAAACTTGGTGAAAATAATTGTTTATTCGTTTTTACAAAACTCTCAATCAAAAAAGTTGAGCCGTTGAGGTTTTTCCGTCATTGTTACCTTAAAATTTCACAACTTTTTATATGGGATTTGAAGAATGTTTACTTAGAATTTATCAGCAGTTTTATACTTTGTTTGTCACAATGACAGTTCATAATATCTGGTGTAAGAAAACACCCAAATTTTTCCCAACCTTCGGAGTTTTATAGGGTTCGAATTATCGGCATGAAAAAAGCAGGTTTATCGTTCCGCGAAATTGGCAGAAGAATTAATCGAGATCACATAACTGTGGCGAGAATATTGTCTTCCTGGCCAGAAGAAGGTATACAGCGACCTCCACGACGTACTAACGCCACACAAAACCGATTTCAAACAACTAGATCTGTTACCATTTATTGGGTTAGAGCTCTAAATCATCAGATTTCAATGGCGACAATTTATTAACGAATTGCATCCTTTGGCCTCCATTATTACCGTCCATTTAGATTTCATCCACTAACCCCACCTCAGAAAGCTGTTCGTCTGGATTGGTGTCAAGATCGCCAGAGTTGGGTTGAAGCATGGAACAACATTGCGTTTAGCGATGAATCCAGATTTTGTTTATGGAAGAAACGAGGAGAACGAAGAAATTTAGAGTTTGTTTAAAGACACGACGTACAGCCCTAATACCGGGTGTCATGGTATGGGGTGCAATCAGTTTGGGACGAAAATCACCTTTCATTCCAGGTACATTAAACGCTCGTCGATACATTGCTAATGTCTCGGATCCCGTCGTGGTGCCAGTTTTGCATTCGCTACTTAATGGAATTTTTCAGAAAGATAAAGAAGCGGATTTGCAAATGTTGCCTTGCCCAGCAAGTTCTCCTGACTTAAGCCTCTTTAAGCATGTCTGGGATATAATAAGTAAAAGAGTTCGCAACATTCCCAGACCTCTTGATAATTTAGATGATCTGAGACTTTAGTTAGAAGGTGTTTGGAATGAGATTCCTCAAGCAGATATAGACCATTTGATTCTAAGTATGCTTAGAAGGTTAAATTCTTACATTGCTATGCGAGGCGATGTAACTCATTATTAATATTTTTCTGTTAAATTAAAGTTTTTTTATTTTGATAGTTTAATTACTTTGTACTAATGAATAAACAATTATTTTGTTTTTCATCAATAGTATTATTCTTTCTGGGTGGTGCATTTCATATGAAATCAAGTGTAAAAAAACTAGATATACCACTCCTAATGTACTGGTTATCATGTTAACATGTCAAGACTAAAAAAAAATTGATGCTCCTGACAATTAAAGTTTAAATAAGGTAGATTAATAAAATATATTTGAAAATAAAGTAGGTAAAGTAATATATTTGATTGTTATCACTAGAGAGCGGATTTCTAGCATTATGCTTATCCATAATAATAATAGTATCGAAAAAATTTCTAAATATCTATACGAATCTTGAAGAATGTTTTTTTTTGCTTTTTTGCTTATTTTGACTTTTTGTGCTTATTTTCATGCTTTTTTTAGATTCGGATGCTTATTTAGAGAATTTTCTTAAATATTTAAAAAATAGAAAAAAAAATCACGCTGATATTAAATTAATGTGCTAATATAAAGAATTTTCGTAAAAATCTGTATCCCATCATTTATAGATTATATTTGTATTACATATTTTCTTCGTGTCTTTTGACAACATAATTGTTTAAAATCTTCATAATATGATACAATATTTATAATGAATTTTATTATTAATAAATATTAGTATAAACTACCATTTTACAATGGATTCGTGTATAAATAAGTAGATATAATAGACCGTCTCATTATTGTGTTAATACAGAGGAACGCTTCATAGGAATCACACCTATGATATTCCGGATGTAAACGTCGATAAACTAGGCCCAAACAGGGGCCCCAGTAAGTATTAAATGTAAACAAATTTAAGTGATAGTTAATAATCAGGTGTTCTACAAACGTATCAATTCTCTACTCTCGGCAAAAATACGGATGGGACGACTGGCGCATATTTATCGTTTTCGTTAATTTTCATATTCAAACTCGCATTCATATACTATTGAATTGACATTCCAAAAACTTTGCTTATATATCAAAAATTACTATATGCGAGAATCGTATTAACCTGGGGAATCAAAGATAAATTGTATTATATAATTCACATGTATATTTAACCCATAATGCAAAAGGTGAAAACCACAATACAAGAATTAATTAGAGACTATCCAGAATTAACAAGTGAAAATAATACATTATTTTGTAAGGCATGTTTAATAATAGTAAATTTTATTTTAGTTCCCAACTGCATCCTAACTAGTCAAGACTTGTATGTAAAACATGTTATAACAACACTACATCAAGAACGTTTGAAAAAGTTCAAAGCTGAACTAAAAAAACAGCAGACAATTTCACAATCTTTAGCATCATCTTCAACAAACGATGGACAATTTAAATTAAATTCACATTTGTGCAAAATACTAAGAAAATTTCAAAATAATGCATTTAGATTTTAGATTTCTTGGGAAAATATTGTAAAACGCGCATTCCTGAGAAAAAAATTATGTAGCTCTTGCGTACTATGAAACCATACAAAATATTAAAGATATTATTAACAATAATTATTTGTGGTTTGGGGTGGATGAAACCACAGACGCTTGTTTAATTTAATAATATCCGTATTTTGATATATACAAAAGAATTGAAGAAAACTGATAATAACATTATAGCAAAATTTTACTAATAATGTATTTTGTGCATTGTGCAAGTTTAGCACATGAATAGAAACGAATTTCTGAAACTATAAGAATGAAATTTCCATTTGTAGATTTAATTAAATATGGGAAAATAGTTCTTATAACACGCCGGTGGTGGCGCATCGGTTACGGCCCCGAACTGACGTGCAGCAACGTTGATTCGGGTCAGTAGTCGGATGGGTGACCGGTACCATTCACCATTGGGATACAATTAATGGTGCTTTAGAGTGACGGCGGCGATCCTTTAAAGTAACAAGCTCATTTACACACACACAAATACACAAATGACACATGGCGGAAGGACCACGTGGTCGATAGCCTAACACTACTACTACTACTACTACTACTACTAGTTCTTATATTCTTCTGTGAGTGCAATTATTCAAGGAGACATTACCTGATATCTCACTGTCCCATAAACCAGTGCTAACAAAATGGGGAACTTGCCTAAATACTGCGATGTACTATGCGAACAATTTTGAAGAATATAATAAGGTTATATACAACTTTCCCGAAACGACAAGCAAATCAATTAATGACTGTCAAACAGTTCTTAAGAAACAAGAGCTTCCTTCAAATTTAGTTACACAAAATCGTGTTTAAATTTTATGAGCAACACAATCAAATCTTTATAAAAGCAAATTCAATCTAGAAAATACCTGGACGCATTGGCCAAGAAATCAAAATAATATCGAAAGAAGCAATTTTCAAATGGATCCAGCTATAATTTAAAATAAAGAGAAGCTTTTCCAGTTTTAAAAATTTATTGAGCGACAGAAGTAATAATTTTACAATTAAACCCCTAGAACAACATTTAATGATCTACTGTTTTCATGAATAGATTTTAGTTATTTTGAAATGTATACAAAATTACAATTTAATTTTTAAATACTTACATAATATTAAATATTGCGTAAAGAAAGTATGTTTATTTTAGTTTTAAACAGAATTTCTACGTAAAACATGTTGATAAACGTGTAACATTAAAAAAATATCGTTTTCTTAAGTGCTTTTTTTCGTGTTTTTATGCCTTTTTTTCTGTTTTTATGCTTTTTTAATGCTTTTTTTCTCTTAATTTTGTGCCTTTTTAAGTGCTTTTTTCCACATTTTTTAAGCCGGCCATGAATATAAAATCGTGTGTGGGAAGAACTAAGTATATTTTATTAATTTACCTTACCGTAAACAAATATATTTGTTATGGGCGAAACGTTAGTCCAGTATCCTTTTCCCAATAATTTGTACAAATTTCGAAATCAATTACACATCTTATTATTGGGAATAATTCTTTCTGATGTATTCTCCAGCAGCCTGCTTGAGCCTTTGAAGAAATTTAATCTGTCAAAAAATTATGAAATATAAATAATATTTCACAATTTCTTGACAGGTTAAATTTCTTTTAAGGCTTAATTCTTAATACTTTTATACAAGAACATAAAATAAGAATTATCCTAGATAAATTTTTGATCAGAACATATAAGTATATGAGGTGCTTGGAATACCGAGGATTTTAATGATGCTAAAAATGTTGGTGTAACTTGCAGGAATCTTTAACAATGATAATCGAACAGATAAATGGTATTGAAATGCATCATGATCGCTTTATTTTAAAGGTGAAGATCCAATTGGAATGTTATATGAATTCTTTGACAACCGTATTGAACCTAAATTTCTATGTTTATGCGATATTTCTGAAAGTTACCTACAGGAAGAAATTATTAGGGTGGACAGGTAGGAGTTTTGAGAAGAGATTCAATGAATATTATAGATGTTTATATTATGATATAAATAGACAAACAATTCAATAAAATTAACTTAAAAAGAAATCTTGTCACTATCTCTTGCGGTAATTGCGGTAATGGCTTATATATTGCCTTGCCTTTATTTTATGAATGAACTTTGTTAGTGGTGTACTTTGGTCGATATCAGTCACATTGACGTTTTTTTAGTAGTAGGTGATACGTGATTATTTTGTTTGGATATTAAATTTCCTGCATATGTAATTTTTTTATTTCTGTAAACAATAGCTGCTGAAGCTCACAAAAATATGCACCGTTTATTTTGAAAGTGGTGTAAGTTCATTTTCTATTGTTTCGAGAAAACTAAAGGTTAACATATTTGTTAATTAAAAATTTAGACAAATTATATAAAATCTGGAAATGTCTCTACTGTTTTATCAATAAGTAATTTGGTTATATAAATTTGTTTTAGGTGTATTTTACTAAACGGATGTATACTTACGGGCTGCAAATGGACTTACACCACATTCAAAATTAGACAATTGTAAAAATCGTTTAATTTCAATTTTGAAAAATCAAATATCACTTAAAATATACTTCAGATTAATCCAAGTTTGCTTACATATAATGACACTACATAAAATACAAGTAAGTAAGTACGTAAGTAAATAATTTATTTCAGCAGAGTACAATGGTCTGTGAAACAAGTCGAATATAAATATATACCGGGTGACCCATTTTAATAAATCCACTGGAATATCTCGACACATATGCATCCTACAAAAAAATGTTCCAAATAAAAGTTTCATGGTTTCGAAAGGGCCATCTGATCCTATACAATTTTTTTCAGGTCACAGTGTCCAGTGACTAGTCCTGTGATTTTTCTTAGTTTCAGTCTGCTCAGTCTAGACAGCTTCAACATGCTGTCAGGTACCGGACCATCTAGGAAGAGCCTTGTATGCCTCATTCCATTTTGGTTTTGCCATGCCTTTTTGTGCTCCTCTGCTAACTTGCGTCGGATTATTTCCTTTCCGGTTTCATGGGGTATACCGAAGTCGGCCCCCAAGTGTCCAATAATTTTTTGGTCCTTGGGTACCCATACTAGCTGTGTTTCTCTTGTTGTCGCCAGTGCGTCCAGTCTGTTTATGCAAGTCATGACCAGCCTGGACTGCACTATCGGTGAGGCTAGCGCTTATATGGCTGCCTGGCTATCTGTCATAATGGTAATTGGTCCTTTTTTAAGTCCCGATTCCATTAAGTGATGAGCACACCAGTCAATGGCGGCTATTTCGGCCTGGAAGATAGAGGCATGCTTCCCCAGAGCAATCGCGAATTGTTTGCTCCGGTTGCAGCCTCCATAGATACCAGCCCCGGTTCCTTTAGTATTTTTGGCCCCGTCTGTGTACCAGATGGTTCCTTTACTCGTTCCCGGGTATGTTCCATTTGTCCATTCACTCCGCTGTGGTATGATCGTTTTAAATCTGCGGGATGGGTGTACGATTTTGGTGAAATCGGACCTCATTGTTAGTGTCTCTTCTTCTTGTAGTACTTTAAATGTTGCCGGTCTTGAAGGCCCCATATTTAAAGTATGTCCATTTATGTGCATCCTATAGGCTGCCTGTCTAGCTTCCATCATTACAAATAAATGTAGTGGTGGTAGCCATAATATGTGTTCCATGGCTGCCGTGGGCGTTGTCCTCATTGCCCCAGTGATTAGCAGACACGCCTGTCTTTGCACTCTTTCGAGTTTTACTGCTGCACTTTTGGTTTGGGTCTTTTCTCCCCAAACGAGCGCCGCGTATGTCACTATAGGTCTTATGACCACAGTGTATAGCCATTTGGTCATACTGGGTCTCAGTCCCCATGTGCGTCCTACCATTTTTCGAGTCGCAAAAAGTCCTCTCATGGCCTTTTTGCTGATGCTCTCTAGGTGGAAGTTGAAGTTCAATCTGGTATCAAGTATGACCCCTAAATATTTTACTTCAGGACCATGAACAATGGCGATTGTTTTGTCAGTGGACAATACAGCAATTGCAAAATGACGAAAACTTCTTCAAGTTCGTGATGTTTTCCGACGATTCTACATTCCGGCGTCGCCGGTCGCCGGTCAACCCTCGGTGGATGCAGCAAGTGGATCAACACCGCTGGTCTGGGAATGTATGGTGCGGCATTGTCAACGGGTACTTGATCGGTCCATATTTTTTTGAGGGTACCGTAAATGGAGCGAATTATTTACATCTGCTTCAAGAGGTCCTACCCAGTTTACTCGAATATGTGGACAAAGAGACAAGGATCAGAATGTGGTTTCAGCAAGATGGCGCACCTCCACATTTTGCAAACATCGTGAGGACCCATTTGAATGAAAGGTATCCTGGCAGGTGGATAGGAAGAAGGGGTCCAGTTGGATGGCCAGCAAGGTCGCTAGATCTGACAGCGCCTGACTTCTACTTGTGGGGACTCTTGAAAGATTCGGTGTATTGAGAATGCCCAACCACCAAGGCTGACATGATTCGAAGGATCCAAACAGCGTGCAACAATATTCCGCGCAACACGCTTCTGCAGACAGTTAGGAATTTTGAACGCCGAATTCAGCTTTGTCAGAGGGAGAACGTTCGAGTATCTCATTGATTAAATGTCCTCGACATCTGTACATAAACAAATAAAAATTGGTTGATTTGATTTTAGTGAGGCGGTTAGTTTTCATTTCCGCGACAATGTTTCAAACGTGTTGTTTTCATTTTTCAGGAAGTAAATGGTGCGCGGCTTAGCATTCTTTTGTCAAAATTGTTGCTAGAATATCGGTCTTTTTCAAGGCTAAATGATGTTCGAAATAGGGTAGATGTACCAGTGAATGGCCATCGCATTAGAGTGACAAGGATAGACAATACATTTTAAATGAGTGGCCATTTATTGATACATGATCTTAACCGGTCATTCACTGGTTCATTGACCCTACGCGACAAGATGACGCAGTCCATTTCAATGGCGAACAATTTAAAGTGACGATTTTATCGTCATTTTATCGTTTTTTGACATGATTAATGTTATTTTTGCGATTGCAGCGCCATCTATCACGAATTCGAAAAAAAAGTTCAAATGAAATCTTCATATTTTTTTATGTAGGATCTGAATCTGCAATAAAAAATAAGGGTTCTCATTTAAGATATAAAAGTTGACCCCTGCCCCCTGGAGAGTGGGGGTGAAAATATTTGTATAGGATCAGATGGCCCTTTTGAAACCATCAAACTTTTATTTGAAACATTTTTTTGTAGGTCGCATATGTGTCGAGATATTCCAGTGGATTTATTAAAATGGGTCACCCGGTATACAGAAAATATAATACTTAATTTCGTTATATATGACATATACTAATAAGACTCTACGCTACCAGACAAAAGTTAAAATATTCTTGTATTGAATGGACATGGAACCTTGTCGCATAGATATTTCCAGATACATTTAAAGAGTGCTTTCTGATTTTGTATCATTTTTATATTTTGGGGTGAGTGATTAAACAATTTTATGCAACTGTAAAATGGTCCTTTTTCATATACACTCTTTTTATGAATCGGGTAACTTAAATTAAATTTGGTTCTTGTAGAATAAGAGTGCATTTGCACACATGAATCAAATTTACTCCTATTTCTAAAAACAAACTTCACACATTCATATATAAGTTAAATTTCGAGGACTCGCGATTGTGTTTTTAAAAAGGTTATATTCCAAAATTTTACAACTAATTACATTACTTTAAGGCTTAATTATACGGAGAATAAAAATGATACGTGAAGCGTTACAGTAATAATATAATAATGAATTAAATGCATGCGTCTAATCTATTTATATGAACTAAAACTGCGAACAAAGCATATTGACATCTGGCGGATGATGTCATCCTAACTAAGCATTGATTAATAAAATATATTTCTAAATAATAAAATTAATTATATTAAAACAAAGAAAAGTCTATTGTGGACGCCAGGTCACTCCTCTCCCCGTAGATCCGACACACCTGTGGGGGAGATTCCTCGTCTTTTACAAGGGTCGCTGCCCTTCTGCGTCTTAAGCGTCTGTAAACCAAAGTCACTACACAAATTATTATAAACGAATAAAGTATTAGTGTCCATGCACTGGGGTTTAGGGGTATCACCGAATTATTTATATCAGGTATCGGGGAATACACTGGGATGTCTTCTAGTCTTTTCAATTGTATTGTAAAGTTATTTAGGTTATAGTTCTTAAGTTATGGGGTCGAAGCACTCACGAGCACTGGGGTCCCATACGTTGTTTCTATTTGGGGCACCTTATAGTTCCGGAAGACTAGGTCGCATTTGTTTCGTTGAATGATGAAGATGCCTTCCAGGTCACGGGTCTCTTCTTGATTCGGGAAGGTGATCTTTAATTTTTCTTTTTTCTTTAATTTAAGAGCAGGTTATCGCTGCATTTGAATTTCTTGTTATTACCCAAGCATATGTCTCTTAGAAGCCATGTTTTTGAGTTAATTTTTGATTTGAGCATTACTTTTACGTTAGGAATTATAGTTACATATTCGGACTTATGTTTCAGCGGTATAGGATACATTTTATACAGATCGAAGGAATGTTCATAATTAAGAGGTAGGGATAGGAAGTAATAAATTTTTGATTGTTTAATTTTGCAATCGACTGATATCGTGGATTCAAAATCTAAAATATTTTCCAATTTTAGGTCGAAAGGCAATTCCTCATTATAGTGAACTTAAATCCTTTTTAGTTCGTTAAATAAATCTTGGGGCCTAATTATATCTGGACTAAGAAATTTTAATTTCCAAAATGTTAATGGGTTGATAATTTCTTCCAAAATATTTTCAATTATTGTGTAAAGTAAAACGAGTTGATTATACAGATCTTTAGTGAATAGAACGTGTTGGTGGTCTATCTCCTCTTTATAAATTGCGTGTAATTGCATTATTCTGGCCTTACTGGTCTCCGATTGTTTCATTGAAATTTTTAATTAATTTTTCGTTTATGCTGTACCCGAATTTTATTTGGTTCTCGATATTGTTCTGATTAGAAATTAAATGTTCCAGGATTCCATTAATTTTTTCCTCGTTGCGAGCGTTCATATTTCCGCTAATCTCTGTAATAATAGTTCCTAACCCATTAATCAAACCTCTTTTCACGCGATTATTTCCGGCGCCTAATTCTACTCTTTAATTTTGTCTCTTATATCGTTCTGCAAATAATTTAATAGTTTCTCGTAATTTCCGAATTCATTTTTAAATTTTGATATATTACTCGTGGTGTCCCTCAAGAATTAATACTGGCGATTTAAATTTTCGAATTCTTCATAAACAGGATTCAAGTCGTAATGGTGTACGAAAATATGTTTAGTCCTTTCTAATTTTGCTACTCCTAATTTTATAGGTAGTTGTCCTGCATTTTCTGAAATATCCCTGATTTCAAAAGAAATCACAGGAGTGATGAAGATTAGCCTAAAAGTAATAAATTGAATGAGTAATTTTTAGAGTTTTAATTTAGTTTGGTTTGGGTGTGCCAAGGTAAATGGTTATTTTTAGGTCTGAACTTGAAAAAATATAACTTAACATTGCCTTTACTACGTCATAATTTAGGTTGTCTAAGCCGCAGCCTAATTTAGGGATAGCTAATTTGGTTATCTTCTTATCTGAACAAAATTGTTTAAGAGTAATTAAAGTTTTAAATAGACTTTCTAAAGTAGGTTTATCGAAATATTTTTCTTTAGTAATTAAGTAAATTATGAATCTATCATCTTCTTCAAGGTGACAAAGAGAATACAATTGAGGGTTCTGCCTTAATTTAAAATCTTCAGCAATGCCTGCACTCATTTTAAGGTCTTAGCTTACAAAATTGGCCAAAGAATATTCTAACGGAGCAAGGAACAAATCGTCATTAATTTCTGTTAGGTTTTGGTTTTCGGCAATTCTTTTGTTATTGAAGTGATTCATAAAAATTTCAAAGTCTAAAATGTTTTCACAATGAGCTTTTCTGCTCTTGGTGTCTTAATGTTACTTAAATGAATTTTACTTGATTGATTACGATGACTAGTCTCGTTTTCTGCTGTTTTACGATTATGTTTTATATCTTTAATTTTTTCTTTCTTATACTTATTTTTCGTTTTGGACTGCTTTTGTTTCTTTTTAACATATACGTTATCTGGAATTTGCGGAATGTTTTCTCGCTTTATATTTCTTTTTGCAATAGCTTCATAGTTTCATTAGTTTTCCTGTACAACAATTTTACCTTTTCTTTATGCATGTGAACGTAATTATTAGTTAAAATGGTTTCTAAATCAATATCCAAAAGCAAGTTATTATCAATGTGATCTAAAATAAGGGAAACTCAGTTGTTATTTTAGATAAACCAAACTACATTTCAAAAGTCGAACATTTCTTAAATAGCTTAGATATCATTGAATTAAAGGTCGATCCAGCCTCTAAATTTCTAAAACAACTAAAAATCACTATAGATGCATGTAATTCAATTTTCGACAAATATACAAAAAACCGTTTATTCCCTATGAATCCTAATTCTCCCAGATTATACGGCTTAATAAAAATTCACAAAGATAAATCCCCGATTCGTCCCGTAGTATCCTCCGTTAATTCTCCCGCTCATAAAATGGCATGCCACCTTAATTCCTTATATAAACAATTAACAGATTTTAGAGACCCAAGATCGATAAAAAACTCAAAGGAACTGACCGATAAACTGACTAACTTCCAAATCCCATCTAAATAAGCTTGTATCATTCGACGTATCTAACATGTTTGCCAAAATCCCACCTAGAGACTGCATAGAATTAATCAAGAAATCATTTGAAAATTGCAACGTAAACATAACAGTTCAAACAGAATTTATTAATATCCTTGAAATTATTTTAGACAATAATTATTTCACTTTTGAAAACAAATACAACAGAAGGACTAGCAATGAGCTCACCTTTGAGTCCATTGCTAGCTGAAATATTTATGTGTAACATAAATTTAATTTTAAATTTTCAATTAGGCAAAAAACATATAAAAATGTGGTTTAGATACGTAGATGATATTATAGCTTCCGTTGCAGGTACTAATAGACAACTAACTCAATTTTTAAACTATATTAATTCCCTACATCCTAACATTTTCACAGTAGAAACTGAAACTAATAACAACATAAAATTTTTGGACCTCTCAATAACTAAAACTAATGAAACACTAACATTTGACATATATAGAAAACCTACATTCACAGACCGAGTAATCCCTAATTGTTCCCACCACCCCTATAAACACAAACTAGCGGCCTTTGATTCAATGATATATCGCGCTTTTAACATTCCCCTCTCAGATGCCTCATTTAAAAAAGAAATAGACACGATCAAAAGAATTGCTAGTTCAAATGGCTACACACACTCTCTTATCGACAAATTGGTTAACCAACAAAAATATAAAAAAGTCCAAAAATACATATACGCAGGTTCAGAAACCTTGAATACAAAAACATACATCCCCCTAACGGATTTTGGCAATGTTTCATTTAAAATTAAATATAATTTACAAAAACACACATATATGTAGCATTTAAACCATTTTCTAAAATTAAAAATAGTTTATTTAACCCCAAAACTAAAATACCTGCTCACAGATCAGGGATATACAAGTTAACATGTGAATCTTGTAAAGGTGTGTATGTAGGTCAAACTGGTCGTAATTTTAAGACTCGTCTGGGAGAACATTTGCACTCTTTTTGGCAAAATTTAATCGACAAGTCGTCATTCGCTAAACACATAATTGAAAATAATCATTCTTTTGGCGAGTATTTACTGTCGGTTATTCATTTTGCCGAAAAGGATCGTAAAATGGACCTCCTGGAATCATTGGAAATCCATAAAGCACGCGCTAATCCGGAAACTCCAGTAATTAACGACCAGCTTGACCTAGTATACACTCATATTTTTAATGCCATTGTAAATCCATAATCTATTTGTATATAAATACCGCACGTTATGTAGTTTAGGTTACTTTCGGTTTGAAAATGATACGTGAATGTATTGAAACCATTGGTCACCGTTTAAATCAATAACTGTTATACAAAACAAAGTAATTATTGTGTTTAATTTTTACCTTTTTTTAAATTTTGCTTCTGTTTCGTCTATGCCGCGATGATTAGTTTTTCCCTCGTGATAATTTTGTATGGTTTCTAGAATATCATTGTCGTCTTCGTCATTTTAATGTTTGAATTTTTAATATATTTTTGAAGGACGTTGCTAAATTTTTCATATACTGGGCTTTCATAATAAAGATAATAATTTGTATTAGGGACAATGTATTCTTTGATGAAGTCGACTACTTCTTGATTACAATTATATTTAGAGAATTGGATATAAATACGCATTTTCTTTTGTTTAAATAAGTAACTAATTTTTTAATTAATCCGAAATTATTAATTGGTTATCGCCAAGATTTACTGGTTTGGCTGCAATAGGAATTCCTACTATAGGGTGCTCTAGGTTATGAATGGAAGCTCCATCATTCTTCTTGGTTTACATGAATTGTTTCCGCGGGTTCTACGATTACGGAAAAGGGGTTATTATCAGTGCTTTCAAAATTTTTTAAATAGTCTTCCAGATTTGGTCCGTACTCTTCGTTAATGTTAAGTTCAATTCTAGACAGGGCATCGGCATTTGTATTTAAGGAACCTTTCTTATAAACAATGTCATAGTCATATTCTGACAATTTCAGCCTCCATCTAACTAATTTTGAATTGGGTTCTTTGATAGACATTAACCATTGAAAGAAAATACATTTTATCATTTATTAGTTTAATTAACAGAAATAATTTCATTCAAATTAGTTTTGCTTTGATAGTTGTACTATTCGTAACACGCAAATTAATTTTGTTTTATTCAACATCCGTCGAGGTACTAGCCAGAGAAGTAGTTGTTTCAAATTAATTTGTTTTGTAGTCTTAGTAAGACTCACTGTTGTAGATTCACGAAATGTTTTCGTATTTTAAATTTATTATTTAATTTTCTACAACGAACTAAAGGATTTTAATACATTTTGTTATGGTCTAAAATATTTGACAGCCCAAACATAGCGAGTAGTTCCCTTTCAATAGTGGAATAACCCGTTTCAGAATCGTTTAACGTTCGACTATCATATGCGATTGGTAAGTCTGTGCCAATTTTACCCTGTGATAAAACGGCACCAAGGGCTTGAGTACTAACATTTGTGGTCAGCAAGAAGGGTTTCGAAAAATCTGGATATTGGAGTAATGGCTGGTTAGTCAGGACGTTCTTGCACAAGTTAAAAGAATTTTGGTAGTCTGCATCATTAATATTAATAACTGAATTCTTTTTTAGACGTTTCGTCATCGGTTTAGTCAAATCTGCAAAATTTTTGATAAACTTTCGGTAATAACAGTCCGAGAAATCCTTTAATTTTTTTTGTCGTTTTGGGGATGGGATAATTTGGATGGCAATAATTTTGTCTGGATTTGGTCTGACAACTTCGGGTGTAATCACATCTCCGAGATTTATCTAATTGGACTTTGAAATTAGCCTCTCTTAACCTTTTAAAAACTTCGTTTAATCTATCGATATGTTCCTGTAAGCTAGTGGAAAAAATAATTATATCGTCCATGTAGACGAGACAGTATTCGTTTTGAATTCCTCTCAAAATATTGTGCATGACGCGCTGGAAAGTAGCTGGGACATTTTTAAGCCCAACTGGCATTCTTAAAAATTCATAGTGACCGATTTCTGTATTAAAAGCAGTTTTTGGGACGTCACGCTCGTCATTCTCAATTTGGTGGAAGCCTGATGCCAAATCTAGGATTGTGAAATATTGTGTTTCTCTAATTTATCTAATAGGTAATTTATATTGAAAAGGGGGTATTGGTCACCATTTCATTTCCTATAATCGAATACAACGCGCCATTTTCGTTGACCTGAAGCATCTATTTTTTTGGGAACGATCCATATAGAAGAGGACCATGGGCTAAAGGATGGTCTAATAATGTTTTGTTCCAACATTTCATTAATTTGTTTGCTTACCTCGGCTTTGAGCACTTCAGGGTAGCGATACGTTTTAGTATAGACCGGAATCTCATCGGCCGTAATTATCCTGTATTTAACATTATTGGTTAACGTTAAATGATTCCCTTTTACATGAAAAATATCGGCATACTTATTTATTAATTTTTTAATAACAACTTTTTCTTCATCATTCATGAGATCAGTTCTAATGCTTGAGAAATCGAATTTAAATTTACTTGTATTCATCATATTTAAATTATTATTTGTACTAAAGTCTTTCGTACTTAAATTACTATTTTCATTATAATTCTGTTCGTGGGGTACCACATCATATCCGCTGATGGGGGTAACCACGACAGGTCTTATTAATGCAACTTCCCTATCTATGTCAGTTTTATTAACTACAGTACAAAGGGCTCTATTATTCTTAACTATAGTGACACATTCGGGCACTAAGAAATTCGTAACGCCAGTTCTAGGAATTACGGCCTCACCGTTTTCAATATTTAAAACTTCTACTTCTATTACCTGTTGACTCTGAGCGGGCACTAATATTCGCTTAGTGACAGGCGGAGCAACAGGAATACTATAATTATTAATATTAAGATTATTATTACTAATTCTAACACTATTATTTTTATCATTATTTTCATTGGATATGCCTTGGTCGTTCCGAAATTTAAGGGGGGGAAATACATGTAATCGGTCATAAAAATGGCCTTTTTTGAGATTTTTTTTGACAAACTAAAAGAGATACAACCTCACGCTTTCTGCACTTTATTAGGCCTACACTAGGCTGTAATTTTAGAAAATTTGAAGTCTTGTCGCTGATTGGTTAGCCCTCTATTCAACCGATTGTGTCGCCATGTTGGAAATACCGACTAAATTGGCGTACACTCTGGAGGCCTGAAAAGTTATTTTTTTTAAGTTTTTCATGCACAACCCTTTTCTTAGATGTAGTTTATCCTAAATGAACATCAAAAAGTAGAAAAAATCCCAAATATATGATATCTGCAGCTTGCTGAAAAAAAAGTTCAAAATTTGACTCCTTTTTCCTTTTTTGCGTAGGCCCGTAATAATTATTTATTATTAATTTTTTTCTGTTTTCGGAGGTTCATTTAGAACAAAATTTTATTAGCTGTTGAGCAGACAGAAATTCATGTGATTTGAATAAAAGTTTACAAAGTTATCATGTACGCCAATTTGAAAAACATGGTTTCGAGAAAAACGCGTTTTAAAGCGTAATTTGTGTAAACTTATAATTAATAGGCGATCCCGAGACATAGAGAGTGCCTTCCTCACGTTCATAGAAGTAGTTAAGCTCGGCTTGAGCCTTTTTTCTGGCTGCTCTGGCTTCCTTGCTCCTATTTAGCGATCGCTGCTCCTAACGGATGTATCGGGCGTCGTCGTAGTTGTCAACGAAAATCCTAGTATTTTGGCCAAAGATACATTCCATCCCTTCCATAATTTTGCAGAATCCTTTGTATCCTTCGTTGAATGTAATAGCAGCGATATATGCGGTAATTTGAACGATTTTGTAGTCGCAGTTCAAAGGCTTCGGTCCCTTCGGTGCTGATTCCCTTTGAACTGTCTTTTTTTCGGTCTACTTACAAGATGACACCCGTCTTTATTACGTTTTGGATACATTGTTTACGGCAACAATCACCGCGACGTTAAAACAAACAAACAACGATTGTTTGTATTTCCATAGACTATAAGATAAAATCGGCTCATGACACGGAGGTAGAAACTCTGTTATATGTCCGTGAATACTTTTGCGACCACTTTAATATTTCGTTAGATAAATCTTAAATGTATAAGAAAGGTTTTTATGCAAAAAAACAAAAAATCGACAAAAAAAATTTTTTACATGTATTTCCCCCCTTAAATGGTATTTCTACATTAGAGGTTACTACTGATTTCCTTTTGAAATCTAAACAGATATTAATTTTTGTCATGTTAGAATATCAAAGGAAGAATGAAAATTGCTTTTTACTTTTGTAGCAAAGTTACTTTTGAATAATTTTTGTAGGTTAATAATAACACTGTGAGTTCCGCGTGAGTGCCATGAGCACTTGTTACTTCGAAGGGATCGTCCTTAAATTAATTTTTGTTTATTTTTTTTGCTAGGCGAGAACTAATGAATGATCGCGTACTGCCGGAATCTAATAAAACTTTTAATTTTGTTTCGGGGTCTACAATGAAAGGTAAATTATTAAAATTATTATTAATGCTTAAGAATTCAATAGGCGGTTTGCCAAGGCGACTTATACCAAATAATTATCTTCATTTTTCCCGTTCCGACTAATGATGCTATTACTTCGTGTACTGATATTCGTAGAGCACGTTGGCTCATCTAAATTACGCAATTCTTGTTTATTTGTATAAATCGTCGAGGTTGACATGGGTGTAGGACTTGGTAAACGCGGGGGCATCTGCATTTGATACATTCGGCGTATCAAGCGTACTATGAATATTATTTTCCTCTATCAGATAACGGGTGTCCAACAATTATTGCAGTTCCGGGTGGCGTTGGAATAAAAAACGTAGGTCGATTCTTACATGTTGCAAATAAATGAACTGACATTTCAATTGTCAAACATAACCTAAACGTGCATTAAAAATGTCATTTCATTTATTTGCAACATGTAAGAATCGACCTACGTTTTTTATTCCAACGCCACCCGGGAATGCAATAATTGTTGGACACCCGTTAGTTCATTGCCTGCTCTAGTGTGTTAGGGTTACGTAACCTGATAATACTTTGTATGTTGCCGCGAATTCCGCGTAAGAACGCCTTTAATGCTAACTCATCGTAGCTACTTTGATGAATGCGCTTTGTCGCATCCGGCATTTCCAATGCCGATAAGTATCACTGCTCCATCACTGAAGTTAATTTTAGCGGACAGTCTACTTCGCAAAATTTGAATACGTTCCCCGAAATCTAAATAATTTTCATTCTTATGATGTCTCAAATTAATCAAGTCCTGAATCAAACAATCGTAATTTCTCAGATCGACAAACCTTTGCCTTAAACTGTTTCTAATTTCAGGCCATGTGTTTAACTCTATGCGCGAACCTATAGCGACCAATGCTTTGTCTTTATGTTTACTAATTATCGCGTTTATTAAATATGTATTCACCAACTCGTTGTTTAAAGGTCTGAATTGATCTAGTACGGCGTCGCATCTTGATATAAATATTTCTGTAAGTTCGTACTCCCGTCGAAATAAGGAATCGTTTCGGCATTTAATTTTAGTAATTGAAAATTAATATTTTCCATTTTTAAGTTTTCGGTAATTCCTAAATTATCTAATTTATTGACTAGAGTACAAAATTTATTGGAGAGTGAACGCGGTTTGGGGAATCGAAAATTTGTGGTGAAATTGTGTCCGAAGACGTATCACTCGCGTACATAAAATTTTACTCGCGAACAAAAATATGGAAAAAGCCTCTAAAAAACAATGTTTACCACTGAATAACGAAGATCACGTTGTCCATGCCCTCAATGGTTCTGGATCTGGTGATGGGGTGTTCCTCGTTCTGCTGCCATCGGGGTGTTAGTCCCTCGATGTTCGGAGGACCCTCTGGTGCTGCTTCGACGTGTAACCTGTTCGATGCTAATTAAACCGTAAAAACGGACAAAGCACTATTTAGATATTCTCTCAAAAGTACCCTTATGGCATCCTACCGACTGCGCCAGTTAAATTTCGTAGACTCACGATTGTGTTTTTAAAAAGGTTTTATTCCAAAATTTTACAACTAATTACATTACTTTAAGACTTAATTATACGGAGAATAAAAATGATACGTGAAGCGTTACAGTAATAATATAATAATGAATTAAATGCATGCGTCTAATCTATTTATATGAACTAAAACTACGAACAAAGCATATTGACATCTGGCGGATGATGTCATCCTAACTAAGCATTAATTAATAAAATATATTTCTAAATAATAAAATTAATTATATTAAAACAAAGAAAAGTCTATTGTGGACGCCAGGTCACTTACCATATATAAATTGCTGGGACAGTCAATAATCTGTTAGACCTAAACACAGTTCTACATGTTCCAAAGGGTTCAATTTTATAAATAATCCTTATAGCCCTCTTTTGACATACAAATACGTTATTGAGGTCGTGTGAACTACCCCAAATAATTATCCCAAATTTAATATTTGAATAAAAATTGGCATAATATACCGTTCGTATCACACCGTTGTCAATACAGTTTGAGAGTACTCTTACGTTGTAAATGATAATTTACTACACAAATTTTTAATATGCGTTTTCCAGGACAATGTATTATCTATGTATATCCCCAGAAATCGTGTTGAGTCTGATATCTTAGTGCGTACATTTTTAAAGGGAATATATTCAGATGTTTGTAAGGCATTGCTGATTTTAAAAAAGATGACATTTGTTTTATCATTGTTTAACACCATCTTATATTCACTAAACCACTGTACTATAGACTCTATTAGACCGTTACCACTTTGTAGTAGTTCGAGATAATCAGTTCCCTTAATTATAACATTTGTGTCATCAGCATAGTTAACTATATGTTGTTTTACATTTGTTACAACATTTATTATATTATTTATAAAAATGATGAACAGTAGTGGGCCCAGAACACTCCCCTGAGGCACCACTACCGATAATGTTAACATACTGGATCTTAGTTTTTTTCCGTCTCTTACAATCTCTACCACCTGTTTTCGTTGAGTTAAATATGATGAAAATCAATTATAAACATTACCACGAATACCATATTTATACAATTTAGATAAAATAAGTTTATGGTCCAAAGTATCAAAGGCTTTTGATAAGTCTAAGAAGATACTGCATTTTCTAGCCCTTCTACTATATTAGACATAAAATCAAATAAAGCAATATCTATAGATTTATTTTTTATATATCCATGCTGATTGCAATTAAATAACTTAAATTTTTTAAAGAAAGTATTGATTCGTTCCGCTATTAAATATTCAAATATTTTAGTAAAGCTAATTAAACTTATAGGCCTATAGTTAGATAAATCAGAATAGTTTCCTTTTTTATGTAATGGTTTAACCAATGATATTTTTAATTTAGGACGCTAATTACATTGTTAAAATTACAAGATACTGATAGTATTTACTTATGCTCTGCACATAGCAGTGTTTCGAAATATGTATAATGCACCGGAGGCATATAAAGTAATAACTACCTGATTTCATTATATTTTTCATTAGTAATAGGCCTGGCATCGTGGTACAAAAGCGCTAGAGCAATTTTTTCAAATATGCTGGATAAAGTTTCTCAAAAATGCACCTTACACCATTTTATATAAAACATCGACGAAAGACAAAGAATTTAAAACTATAAATTTATTACCTTTTATGATGTGTTGATAATAAATTTATAGTTTTAAATTCTTTGTCTTCCATCGATGTTTTATATAAAATAGTGCATTGTGCCCTTTTAAGAAACCTCATCCAGCATATTTGCAACCAATTTACTCGTTCTCCATTAGTGTTTTTTCTTATCTGTTTCTTAATCGCATCTTGAAGAAAATTTATTTGAACAAAATTATCTCCTTTCATTTCATGTAAAATGAATTTATCATGTTTTCTACATTGTGTTATTACATCATAATAATCCTGCACAGAAAATTCATTTTTCGTAATGCCATTTCTATGATGCCAAAATTACTCGACAGTAAAAATTTGTGATCAATTATGTCAGTGTTATTTTCCAACAACTGGACAACCTTCAACCACATAGATGCCGTTTGTAAATTTTGATTTCAGCCAGTACACATCACCGTATGCAATAACATAGCATTGGGTCGTTACATTTTCTAAATGCCCCAATCAGCAAGAGGCTACTTATTGCGATCCCTGGAAGCAACAGTTGTGTCCCACACATACATATTAACTTTATTGCCGTGGAAATTGTGAAAACTCTCGTTTAAAACATTCATAGTTCGGTTATACTATGTGAATGAGGCAGATAATAAGTCAAAAGAGAAGGCAAAGTATTTATCAGGCTTTTTGATGCCAGATTTGTATCTTCTTGTAATGCTTTTCTTGTTAATTCAGCAACTTACAAGTGAACATCATGTCTTTGTACAAGAATCGTTTTTTCTTCGTCATCACTTGTTTTCTTAATTTTCATGTTTAAGAAATCGCATTTCGCACAGGTATCTTTACGTGCCAAATGGAAGTGCCACTTGAAATCTTGTTTAAAGATTTTCCTGTATGTCCATTCACTAACTAAACTTGCTTGCATTTTTCTAAGTATAAATTATACATTTTTTATGTTTAATTCAGGATTTGAAAACATCCGTTCTGGATTTTGGGATCGTGTATAGTGACTGTCAAATGCCGGAAAGCTTTTTATGTGTTCTATTTATATTATATTTCTTAGTTTAGTTTAGTTTACTTTATTTGCTTTACAAGTCTTATTAAATAAATTATACAAAATTTTATGCATTCACAATTACTTCAAAATTTCAATCACAAGACTTGAAGGCGGAGTTCACAGTGCAGTGTTCTTCCACTCAACCCATCATTTCATACAGCTGACGATGAATATCAGGTGATTCTTGCCAATGAGGCAATATTTATGCCATTTCTAGCATCAATCGCCACTGTTTATGATCGATAGACTATTTAGGATGGTGAATGTATCAGGAGTATATAGAGTGAGTCTCGTTTGAAATTTTCAATTGCAGTTTATATCTCCATTATTGAACGAAAATGATCAAAATAAAATTAGAATGGTTCCTTTACCTACTGAAGTTATATTAGAGGTTTTATTTTTGTTTCATCTTTAATTTTAGTCGAAATATAACTTAAAAAGTGTAAACAAATATTGGATAATAAAATCTTCAAAATAGTACTTGCTGTGAAAAATTACTGCTTATCATCTAAATTGTATAACCCACAAACGAATACTTAAATTCAAAATGAGTGCTTACACCACAAAATGAAAAGTTCAGTGCTTTGAAAAGTAAGTATATAACATCTAAAATTACAGATGGCGAGTTCAAAGGCACAAATTCATTATTCTTGTTGAAATGAGTTAACTCAAGAGGTCCAATTACCCTAAACAGAATAAGACTCTTTTAAGTATTTTTCATTTATTGTGTAAAGTCGAGCCGTCGATAGCTGACTGTGACGTACGCTTCATATTGAATGAATTAAGTTTAAGGTAAACGTATGTATGTCCATAACCAAATTTGATACCGCGCTTATGCGGGAAATTTAAAAATTCCTTGACTGTCATATATACATTTAAGAGAAATAAAAACTAGATTATGTTTACATGTGTCAAAATAATGTAAGTCATGCGCAAGCCCGAGCTAAGATGTACGGTTTACGTTCCCTATTCTTTAACATGCGGACACACGTTTCGTCTTTCATTTCAGTCTGTTCCGGTCGTAATTACAATTATTAGACTATTCAAAATAATGCTTATGGAATAACATAAAGGATTATTTGAAGAAACTATAACAAATAAATCGTTACTTTTGAAAAGGAGTTATTTCAGTTAGTTTGCAAATGCCTATTTTTAAATATTTTTACTCTGTTTCTTTTTGGTGTACCGACTCTGTCGTTCCACTTGCTTGAAAATGTTAAATTTAAATGATCTATCACTAGAGCTGCATTATATGCTGAGCATCCGTCCTGATGAAATAATATCTCATTATAACCAGCGACTTCTGTAATTTGATTCGTGATTTTATTTTTTAATAAATCCAAATACTTAATTTGCCTTCAATAAAAATAGGACCATCAACTCTATTTTTAAAATTCCTGGTCATACATTACGTTTTTGTGGATATTCAGTTCTTGTTGTTGCAATATGAAGAATTTTTTGAGACCAATGACAATTATTTTGTTCGTTATTTTCAGACGCCAAATAAAAAGTACATTTATCTGCAAAACACACACTATTTGGAAACCTCTTATTCTCGTTACACTTTTCTATTTCCATTCGAAAATTAAGTTCTTGAATCTGGATGAACTGCTAGCAGCTCTTGGTTATTTCGGCTTTTATAGGGTTGGTAACTATAAGCTTTTAAAATTCGATGAATGGTAGATGTGCTGCCATCACATTTCGAAGCTACTTTTCTTACACTTAATTTTAGATTTACTGTTATCCTTGCCAACACATTTACAATTTCTTCAGATCTCCTCCTTTTATTCCTAACAATATGTTCATCGTTTATACAACCATTCTCCTTTGGATCAATTCTATTAATTGTTGATTGACACGGAACTGGATGGGTTTCAAAATGTATACTAAATAAGTCGCAAATAGCACTAGAAAAATATCCGCCAAAATTCAATTTGATGATCTGAACTTTTTCTTTTGGTGTAAGCACTCAGTTTGAATTGAATTATAATTCAATTCAATTAATACAATAATTATTTGTGCGGCTTATTCAATTTGGATACATGCCGGTGGTGGCGTATTCGGTTACGGCCCCTAACTGACGTGCAGCAAACGTTGGTTCGAGTCAGTAGTTGGATGGGTGACCGGTACCATTTACCATTTTGGGATACAATTAATGGTGCTTTAGAGTGACGAGGTCGATCCTTTAAAGTAACAAACTCATTTACACACACACAAATACACAAGTGACACATGACGGAAGGACCACGTGGTCGATAGCCAAACACTACTACTACTACTACTATTAATAAGTCCACTAATACATAATAGGAAATTGAAGCTATTTCTGTGGGCCTTAGATTAGTTGCTTATTGATTCGTTTTTTTGTTTGTTTAATTTAAGAAGTTTATTTTGATTAAAGTAATTTAAAATTATAAAATAAGTAAATGTGTAACTAATATTACTATATTTAATTACAGAAATTGCAATAAGATCAAGAGTGCACGAAATTCAAGAAGACTGGAAACCATCATTTCTTACTAATGAAGAATTTACGCACCTTGTCTTAGAAGCCGTGGATGGTTTCATTATGGTTTTCTCCACCTCTGGCCAAATTTATTACACATCCGAGAGCATTACATCATTATTAGGGCATTTACCGGTAATACTAAAAATATAAACCTCGAGGGGCTATAAAGAGATAATAATTGTGTAACATTTCCAGGACGACGTTCTTGGCATGACGATATACGAACTGGCCAGTGAGGAAGAGCAAAGCAATCTGTACAATATACTGTTGACCCCTAACGATGACGAAGGTCTTACGTCTTTTACGTGTCATCTGAGAAGAGGTGGGCCGGAATCGAAGCAGAGTTCTGTATACGAGCTTGTACACTTTTCAGGATACTTCCGTAAGTAGATTGGGATCGATTGTAATTAAATGTTTGTATTAACATATAATATTATCATATAATATTATATATTCGAACCAAGATAATTTTTTATTATTTATATACACGATCTTAAGATTAAATACAAAATCTTTCTACCCTGAGGTTTATTGATTAAATACATTGTATGAGATTTAATTTTATATTAGATATCAGACTATATACAACTTACTTAATAGATAATCATAGACTATTAACTATTAATTATTTTAAAATTATCGTGATTTTGTAAAATATTTAAGTTAATAATGTAAAAATTCTATATTAATAAGTTAATTGTTTATTTAACTCAAATAGTTATAGACTTCTTATATAAGTATTATTATAATGTATCCCCAAAGAAAAGAAAAACAGAAGATATATTATATAAAATGCTAAAGTAATATCGATACGTTGCAACAATACTTTACCTATACTTTTAAATACTTTTTAAGTTTTTAATTAAAGTATGCGAGATATAAACAAAGAAAATACAGTATGTCCGCGGATGGGGCACTCATTAGGAAACAAATCTTTATTATTCGTTTTAAGACCAAAAGTCATTCTTTATAAAAAGTTCTGCTTGTTGAGAAAATAAATTGACCATAAGAAAATTTTAGATCACATGTAAGGGGTGTTAATAAATGAGAAAAGTATGAAAATGCTTCAAGTACCATTATTTATTATTTTTACAAAAATGTTATAAAACAAAGTTGTTTATAAACTAACGTAAAGTATGAAAACAAATTTTGAAATACAAATTCGAATTATTACAAATAAAATAATTACAGTGGTTTTTATTTATTTGAATTTCACA
This sequence comes from Ontholestes murinus, assembly GCA_963969525.1. Classification (NCBI taxonomy): domain Eukaryota; kingdom Metazoa; phylum Arthropoda; class Insecta; order Coleoptera; family Staphylinidae; genus Ontholestes; species Ontholestes murinus. Next base: position 48,696,799 of record OZ018391.1, on the reverse strand, counting down.
AAAAATCAAGATGGCCGATCATTTCTCTCCTTTCTCTAATTTATACAACTTCATGTAATAATCTTATTATTCACTTTGAAAGGGCATTATTACCTTTTTAATTTGCCATTAGTCTATTTTGAATTTCATGACTACCCTTTATACATACTGTCATTTTTTATATTCAATATTTTTTTGCATTTTTCTATTTCTTCTCGCGCAGCTTCTATGAAGTGATTGTATTTGTACTACTGTCATTTCTATAATATATATTTCTAAAATATTTTGATATTGATTTTATTTTATAAAGTTATTAAATTATATTAATTAAAAAAAAACTGGAAATTCATTGCAATAAAAAACTATTTTTTGGCACACAATAATATATTAATAGAGTCTGAGTCTTTACCCGGACACCATCTTCCCAAAACATATTTTTGTTTTTTCTCATCTATTACTGACACACTTCTTCATGCTCATCTGCCAAGTGTCTCAAAGCATCTCTTGCACTCACACATACTACACATTTTCTATAACTTTATCTTATCTATCTTTTCCTCCTTTAAATTTTTTGAGTCTTTTCTTTCCTGTATTACTCTTTCTATTTTATTGTTGTTTCTTTTCTTATTTCATGTTTTAAAGTTTTTTAAATTTATTACATTGTCTCTTATATAATTTATTTCAACTTTTCCTCATCTTGTTTCTTGTATATTTTTGTACCGAACTCTGATCAGCAATTTTCCTCTCAATATCTCCTCACCATTTCTAAAAATATTTTACTAGTGTTCTATATCTGATATTTGGCATGAAAACAGTTATGAAACACTATTATTATTAGCTGAATACTGACAACATAATTCAACCTCTTAATAGGTTCGCATATTCTATTTAGTTTAATGTACAACCAATGTATTATTTTAGGTTTCAGTCCCCATAACCTGCAAAAAAGCTGCAGCATTTCCATAGTACAGTTGTAGCTTTGCATATTAGTTTTTCTAGATGCACGTTTCAATTAAGTTTCCTATCCAGTATAGAACCTAGATATTTCACCTGATCGGACAGCGCTATTTCTTGCCCATTTGTTATGGTTACCAATTCATTCTCTATACCTGCGGCGTACTTACGGTTTTTGAGTACCCTCCTTGATAGCCCTTTTATCCACGGTTTTGAAGGTTGTGTTATCAACCACACTTTTAATGTACACGATAATATTTATTGCAATCTCCATGTATTGTAGCGAAGCTTTAAAAATCATTTAAAGGCTATAAAGTGCATCCACAGTAAAATTGTGTTTATAGGTAAAGTACTGCCTATGGAGCAAATTTGCCTTTAGGACACTGTTTCTTATATTGTTGTCTAATATTTTCTCCATGACTTTTAGAAGAAATGAGGTAAGGCTAATTGGGGGTAGCATTTGCCATCTGAGCCTGGTCGTTTGAAGGATTTAAAACTATTAACTGCCCATTCAATTTTTTCTTTGGTAATGAGTTTACGAACCTTGATTTTGTTTTTCTCCAGGTAGGAATATGCTTTCTTCTATACATTGAAGAGTGTTTTCTTAGCCGTCCACATATGTTGATTCTGAAAAGTGCGACTTTAACAGCAAACTGAGACTTTCCTTGGACCCTTCTGCATAACTCTAATCAGTTTTTTTTTATTAACCCGATACTGTTGGAATATTCTTTAGACAAAATCATGCGGAGTCTGGCGCTGTTGGGGTGGTATCAGTAACTTCCTTACAGAACGACTTCCATGTTTTCATTCTAAATTTTCTTATTTCCTTACTATATTCCGATAATGTCTGTTTATAGGCACGTTGACTGTTTTTTTTGCACTGTCGAATGTTTTCCTGGCTTGCATCTTGAGATGAATAGTCCAACACTACCTGACTATTGCATTTATAAAGGTAGGCTCTATTAATAATATCTAAATTGTTAGAGGTAATGAATTAAAAAAGTTCCTTATCTCTATTATTGGTATTCGTGCTTCCCCATACCATGCTGTGGGCGTTGGTATCATGGCCCAGGAGGAGGTTATTGCCTCTTCTGCAGTGGTTTGTTTTATCATGGGAGAACTCCGCCCGTCCTCCTTCCGACTAAAATTTTAAGTATATTTACATATTTTATATTATAAATTTTGTATTATTTTGTTAGAAAGAAGTACAAAGTTATAAATAAATAAATAAATAAATAAATCTGTCCCTTATTGGTGTGCCCCGCTACCCCTCGAAATTTAATAGACTCGGGACCAAATAAGGTCAAGTTAGGCCAAAGAGTTTGTCCAAGGGAGGACGTCAGATCATAGGCTGGTTTATCAGTGGTAGCCCCAAACTACGACAAGGTGCATTACTTTGTAAGGGACATTTATACATTACAATGGAAGAGATTACATTTTAATGGTATAAAACATAGTGCTTTATTTACTATTTATCTACGATCGTACAGAAAGTAGACGCTTTTTGCATAATTTTTCGTTGTAAAAGTGGCTTTTTAAAGCACTAGTGCTTTTTTACGCCTTTATTGCACGGAAATGTCAAATGGTTTTTATTGCACAGAACTGTCAAATCTGACAGATGAATAATACAAAAATTTCAACGAAAAACTTAATTTTTTATTAATTTATACAGATTTGGGAACTCTGAAGATATAATTTAATACAAGTCGAAGCGATTACAATAGAGCGAATCTTTTTTCCACAAATAATAATAGCGACTGAAATGTGGGCTAGTTATTTACGGGTTGCTAAGTAACGTTTTCAACAATGCACTGTGGGTAAAATATGTTTCTCTACGACTATTAAATAATACACTCATTCTTGTTGTATATTAAATTGAATAATAGCATAAATTCCTCACACCGTGAATTCCTACAAAGAAATCACTCTAGATTGGCCAATCACATCCTTTGATTTTTAAGAATTCACGCTAATATGAAAAAATCACATTGCTTTGAATGTGAAAAATCGAGAGTATCTTAGCAACCTCCTAACAAGTCGCCATTTGAAACGTCAAATACACCAGTTATTTATAACGTCTAGTACACTCATTATTTATTGCTGTTGTATCGCATAATTGTTATTAATATAATATTTACAATGGACGTTAGTAGTGATAGTGATAATGAACTAACATGTACGCCTCCCGAAATTCAAGAAATTGCACAAGCATCTACAATGAATTTACTGCCGGAAAAGTCCAGAAAGCAGTATACTCAAGTTTATACAAAATTTATGGAATGGAGACAATCCAATAATGTAAGTTCCTTTTTGGAAAACATTCTCCTAGTATATTTCACAAAACTTTCCGAAAAATACAAATCGTCATCTTTATGGAAAATATACTCCATGTTAAGAAGTACATTAAATGTTTACAATGAAATTAACATTGAAAATTATCCAAAATTGCGGGCTTTCCTTAAACGAAAAGGAGAAGGATTTCAGGCGAAGAAATCGAAAATATTTAGTGCAGAAGATATAAATAAATTCATTACAGAATCTCCGGATTATATATATCTCGGAACAAAGGTAACAAATGTAATTGCTTTTGCCTAAACTTAAAAGTATTAAAGTTTTTATTTTATTAGATTGCATTAATCGTAGGAATAATGGGAGCTTGCCGTAATAATGAAATGCACTCAATGAAAGACATTCAAGACCTTAATTCAGCTCTTTTAATAACCATACCTTACACTAAGACAAATATTGTTAGAAAATTTACTGTTACAGGTAAATTTTATGAAATATGCAAAAAGTATATTGCACTACGCCCAGCGAATATAATAACTCCTTCATTTTTCTTAAACTACCAACATGGAAAATGCGCTATTCAAAAAATTGGAATTCACAAATTTCCATCAATGGGCAGACAAATAGCAACCTACTTAAATTTACCGAATGCAAATCTGTACACCGGACATAGCTTTCGTAGATCTTCTGCCACCTTATTGGTTGATGCAGGAGGAGATATTACAACTCTCAAACGACATGGTGGCTGGAAGAGTACCTCCGTAGCTGAAGGCTACGTGGATGATTCTATGACAAATAGAATGAATACGGCCAACAAAATACTTCAGTCGGTAGAACAAAGTACTAGAATCGCACAAAATATACAACACACAGCACAGACTAGCACTTTAAATGATGCGAGTTTTGATCGAGATTCAACTCTGACTGTATTAAATATCAGTAATTGTAGCAACTTTACTATAACTTTTGCCAAAAAGTAAAATTAAATTACTTATTATATACTTGGCAGGTCATATTATAATTGCAATGTTTAAAATTTAAAGTGTTAATAAAGATTTGTATTAAAAACTATGATTAAGTTTATTATAGTCGTAGAGAAAGTATAGTCTTCTACTTGCGTAGAATGGCTATTATTCACTTGGATGATTCTAACACTCGCTCGCTACGCTCGCTCGTGTCCGAAGCTTCATCCACGTGAATAATAGCCGTCATTCTACGCTCGTTGAAGAATGTACTATTTCATTGATTGTATAATTGAAATGACATTAAAATATTACTCACATGAACATATTCTTTAAAAATTGCTGCAATATCGAAGATAAAATTTTGTAAGGCACACGTGTAAAAAGTTTCTTTATTGCACTCCTGGCTTTAAAAAAACTCGCTTGTTCCTCGCTCCTGTTTTTAAATGCCAGTCCGTAAAATAAAGTATCACTTTTTACACTTGTACCTTAAATAACTATTTATATTATAAATTTTGCTTCTAACAAGCAATGCAATTTGCTTATATATTAATTTTCATTCACCTATAATATCTTAATTACTAGGTAATAATAGGACTCTAAGAAAACGATTTAGAATTTTTAAATTTCCCCAAAATATATGCCATTTTTTTTATTTATTAAAAAATCAATAATAATTATTAGTTCATTTATATAATTACGTTTAATATATCATAGACAAAGACAAATGATGTGGTGTTAGTCCGTCTGGGTAAATATTTTGTTAGATGCCTTTTATTTTAACGTAATTATATAATTCTCGAGAAGTTATGATGAAATTCATGTAACTCTAATTAATTTATTCAATAATTTCATCTCAATTCAATATAATTTCTGTGAATTTACCGTAAGAGAGCTTATTCAGGTGAATAAACATTAACATATCTTAGTTCTAATTATATTTGCTACATTACCTTACACTACCTTAGTTTGCGTCTACTGCCTATATTATTTAACTTTATATTATATATTTTCTATTTTATAGTTATAAATTCATAATTACAATATTGCTAATATTATAAACAACTGCAATTGTTTTACTTTCACCTTTTTCATGGCCACCCATTTTTTATTTATAATAAAATTTAAAATGACTATAACTCACTCTTTTTTAGAAATAACTATGTCGTATGCCATATTGGATTAAAGAGAAAAAAATACCTATTTAACAAGGTCACAGCGAACTATGGTTTCCATTTAAAAAAAATGTAAGTTTGCGTCATATCTCGGAAAATAATGGCGATAAAAATTTTCTGATTATTTGTTATTAATCTGCATAAAATTATCTAAAACTTTGTCCTTTACAGTTTTATTCTATCTGTTATAATAACCGAAATATATTGATTTGAAAAAATTGACCCTTTTTTACTTTTTTCAAAATATCTAGTTACTCTTGACTTTTTTGAAAACTTTAAAAGTGGAATTTTGTCCGCTTCGTAAATCTACACTTCTTTCCCCATTTAACCGTTTCACTATCTCTTATAGTTTCCGAGATCCCCATAGAGAACTCACCCTGTATATATATATATATAAATAAATTAAAATAAATATAAATTTACCGATGCAGTAACTAAAATTTGTATAAGAAAAATTAATTTCTACGAACATTACTGTACCGTTATCTTACAATAATTATGTAAGAAAGGACAATTAATAGTTAAAACAACTACTCCTCGTGCTAATGCAAATCTATTGATTTATTTATTAATTGTTTATTCTATGTAGCCATTACTGATAGCAATTTATTTTGCGGATTACGCTTTTCGCGCTGTCCCTTAGTCTAGTAGATATAATGCTTTATTAAGAAAGATTAAGAATCTCTATATGTCATTTTTTGCACACTTATTGATAGATGAATTGAAGTGTAAAAAGAAATGTTTAAAACATGCAATGTTCTCATCTACACATTAACAATAAATCTTTTTTTTCTACGTAAAGGAGAATGTAATATTAGATATTTTAAATAGTTTATACATACAAGCAATGTGGTACTAGATATTCAATATATTAGGGATGAGAATTAGAAGTGATCTAATCTTATATTTTGTTTGCACCATAAAATATTATCTCTTGAAAAATATATATGACCTTCAAGTGCAAGTTCCTGCATCCTTTATATCATTGTAAGATTTCTTCATCCATAGTGAACCCAAATACGCAACAGAACTTATTCCTACAACCATATTATATAATTGCTACTATTTATATACTGTGTACATAAAGTAAGGAATAAATTCGATTAAATTTGGGGCATTTTCTTTCAGAAAAATACGGATACGTGTATTATTTTAATGCGCATTTTTTGAGATTAAATTAAAATGTACAGGTTGACCCAAAATTTACATACGACTCCTAAGTTGAAATTTTCTAATGAGAACCCCCAATTTTTGTTACAGTTATGGAGTATATTTTATGTACTATACCCTATGTCGATATTCAGGTGTTATCGAAGAATAGCATGTAAAAAATACTCTACTATTATTTTATGTCTGGTAAATGATAATATGGTTTCATCAAAACATTGTAATTAAGAAACAATAATTATTTACTTAATTAAATGATGAAACTGAAACCCTTATTGTGCCTAGCAGTATCCAAAACGATCGATAAATTCATTGTGGACCCTATTTATTGTTTCTTGACCATTCTATTCTAATACTAGTTTTTAAGTCGTTGAGCGATTCAGGTTTAGTTTTGTATACAGCATTTTTGAGATGACCCCACAATAAATTGGTTCTCGCCTTCCAATCCATTTGTTGGGAAATGCTATTTCATTGAGATATTGCCTAATCTGAACTGCATAATGTAGTGGTGCACCATAAATTTTTGACACGTAACATCGAAACATTAGCACGAGGAAATAAATTTTTTAAATTGATATTGTTGTAAGAAATCAAGATATCGTGGACCGTTCAATGTATCTAAAAAAGTAAGGCCCAATTATTTGATTTTTGACAATTCCTGTCCAAGCATTATTTTTTTCAGATATTAAGTATGTTGTACATTCATCCATCTGGGATTTTTTTTGTCCAATGGCGACAGTTTTGTCTATTAACTTGCCCGGTTAATATAAAAGTTAATTCGTCTGTCAACAAAATGTTTTTAACATGACAAGGGGAATTGTGGCACATATCCATTAAGGTTTAAGAGAATTGCATTTGCTGGTCTGGATCATCTTCATTTAATTCATGTACCAGTATTATTTTATAAGGATGCCACTTTTGTAATCGTAAAACCTTATGTATAGCTACAGCTAGTAAAATATTTAGTTTGTTTTGCTCGTTGATCGCAGGGCGTCCTTTCATTGGCTTATCTTCTACAGAACTAGCATCTCGAAATTTCCTCTCAATTTTGCTCAGTATGACTGGTTTATTGGTCTGTCCGGATATTTGTTATTAAATAAAACACACACCTCAGGTTTAGTTTGCACTCTATCACCATATCCAATTATCATAAGAATTTGAATTCTTTGTGTTATCAACAACCGCATTGTAAGATTACTCTTTTTCAATTTTTGTGGTTATTAGAATTTTTTTATTAAATAAATAATTCTACGTAGAATCTATAAATGCAACAAAAATGGGGGTTCTTATTTTAAAATTTCAACTTAGGGGTCGTATCTCAATTTTGGGACACCCTGCACATTTAAATTTTATCTCAAAAATTGGTCGTTAGAAAAATAATACACGTGTTCGATCATTTTTCTGAAAGAGAATGCCCTGAATTTTAATCGAATTTATTCCTTACTTTATGTACACAGTCTATATTTGAAAGGATGTTGTTCTGTAGATACGACTCGTAATCAATATCAATATCACTGAATTATTGTAAATATGTAATAAATAAGGCATCGTTCACAATTATTTTAGCGCTTAATTTCCGTTCGAATTAGAATCCCGTGACGCGTCTAAAAAATTATGTCTTGCATATGTTTTGTGAGATAACGGTGCAGTAATGCTCAGGAAAATAATTATTTTTCACTTAAAATTTTCATTTCTAACCATCTGCATCGGTAAATTAATTTTATTTAATTTATACATTTAAATGCCGAGAGCAGGCCTTTTTATTTGTGCTGATATCGTTTTTTAGACGCGTCACGGGATTCTAATTCGAACGGAAATGTTTCGATTTTATTAAATCGATTCATTCTCGTGCGGGCCTTCCACTTGGAAGGACCCACGCCATAAGGGCATAGCTCTGCTGACGAGCTGTGATACAGCGAAACACGTGTCCAGGGATTGCCCTTCTTAATAATTTCGTGATGTGCCTAAAGAAACGATAACAACACAAAAAAACGTCGTATTGTACTTAATGTGATTTAAGTCATGTGACGGCAGCTAATAGTTATATCATTCAATGCCTGGCGGTGCATTAGTACGAGGAGTAGTTGTTTTAACTATTAGCTGTTATGTCTTGCATATGTTTTGTGAGATAACGGTGCAGTAATGCTCAGGAAAATAATTATTTTTCACTTAAAATTTTCATATATATATATATATATATATATATATATACACGTTGTCCCCTGAAATTTTGAATATGAGTAATGTAATTTGTATTATATCTCGATTATTATTATTGGTTGCTATGGTTGTTGCTGCAATGTGCATGTCAATTTGACATTTAAAGCTATAATGTTAACAGGAATTTTATGATCATCTGGAATATTGTTTGGCTCAACAAGGAGATGTTTTCCAACATTTAATAAGATGAACATTGCAGTTACTTATTATTCGTTACGTCAGGATTGTGTCCGTAAAAATAGTAATATTAAAATAACGTGTCAATATGTTTCATTTTGATTCCCTGTTTTATTACAAATTAGAAATTACTGATTATTTCCCGTTGGTCAATCCATTAAAATATGTGACGAGCGTGGTAACTAAGCAACGAGTAATGCATTAAAATGCCCGTATTCAAAATTTCGTGTATACACGTTGTCCCCAGAAATTTTGAATATGAGTAATGTGTTTGTATTGCATCTCGATTATTATTATTGGTTGCCATGGTTGTTGCTGCAAACGAATGTCAACTTGACTTATATAGCTTCAAAATGAGAATTTTATGATCGTTTGGGATATCGCTTGGCTCAACAAGGAGATGTTTTCGAACATTTAATAAGATGTACATTGTAGTTACTTGTTATTCGTTACGTCAGCATCGTGTCCGTAAAAATAGTAATATTAAAATAACGTGTAAATATGTCTCATTTTGATTCCCTATTTTATTACAAATTAGAAATTACTGATTATTTCCCGTTGGTCAATCCATTAAAATGTGACGAGCGTGGTAACTAAGCAACGAGTAATGCATTAAAATGCCCGTATTCAAAATTTCAGGGGACAACGTGTATACACGTTGTCCCCGGAAATTTTGAATACGGGAAATTGAATGCATTACCTGTTGCTTAGCTACCACGCTTGTAATAAAATAGGGAATCAAAATGAAACATATTTACATGATATTTTAATATTACAATCACAATTCTGACGTAACGAATAACAAATAACTACAATTTTCATCTTATTAAATGTTCGAAAACATCTCCTTGTTGAGCCAAGCGATATCCCAGACAATCATAAAATTCCCATTTTGAAGCTATATAAGTCAAATTGACATTCATTTGCAGCAACAACCATGGCAACCAATAATAATAATACAAACACATTACTCATATTCAAAATTTCTGGGGACAACAACTGAAATTTTGAATATGAGTAATGTAATGTGTTTGTATTGTATCTCGATTATTATTGGTTGCCATGGTTGTTGCTGCAATATGCCTGTCAATTTGACTTACATAGCTCCAAAATGTTAACAGGAATTTTATGATCGTCTGGAATATTGTTTGGCTCAATAAAGATATGTTTCCGAACAGTGAATAAGATGAATAATGTTATTTGTTATTCGTTACGTCAGAATTGTGTAAATATGTTTCATTTTAATTCTCTATTTTATTATAAATTACTGATTATTTCCCGTTGGTCAGCCCATGAAAATACGTCACGAGCGTGGTAACTAAGTAACAAGTAACGCATTTAAAAGCCCATATTCAAAATTTCAGGGGACAACGTGTATATATATACACGTTGTCCCCTGAAATTTTGAATATGGATAATGTAATGTGTGTATTGTATCTCGATTATTATTATTGGTTGCTATGGTTCTGGCTGCAATATGCATGTCAATTTGACTTACATAGTTTCAAAATGTTAACAGGAATTTTATGATCATCTGGGATATTGTTTGGCTCAATAAAGAGATGTTTTCGAACATTGAATAAGATGAACATTGTAGTTATTTGTTATACGTTACGTCAGATTGTGTAAATATGTTTCATTTTAATTCCCTATTTTATTACAAATTAGAAATTACTGATTATTTCCCCTTGATCAGTCCATTAAAATACGTCACGAGCGTGGTAACTAAGTAACAAGTAACGAATTTAAATGCCCGTATTCAAAATTTCAGGGGACAACGTGTATATATATATATATATATATACAGGGTGTCCCGTTAATGCGGGGAAATGGCTAGACCATAGATTCCTGAGGTCAAAATATGACGATTTAACGCAACTTATCTATATCCAAAAATTTACGGTTAAGCCGGAATTTGGCTTCAAAATTTCAAAATTTTTTATTTCTTTTGTTTATAACAATTGAACGCTTTATTTGATTTCAATGAAATTTATTTTTAATAACTACCATAATATAATACATCATTTCAGTTATTATGACTATTATTGGTTAACAAGAAGTATAAGAAACAGTAGTACCACCACATAAAAACTAAAATATTTTTTTATTGGTAGATCTAATAAAAACTAAAAAAATACAACTTGAAAGACAATTTAATTTAAAAACTTTTTTATCTCTTAATAATATTTGATATCTTTTACGGTTTTCCCACAAAAAAATAAAATATATATTTTGTATCTAGTAAAAACAAAATCAAGTTTTTCATCGAATCGAAAAAAAATGTTTTTCTTGGCCGTCTTTGTTTGAAAAATGTAAATTATGTATAATAATAATTATTTAGTGTCTTTTAACAATTAATTTTTAACTTTATTATAGTTCATAAATATTCATATTTGGAACAAACAGATATCTTGTTTGTATTAGGATTTTGGAATGAAAATTGTTTGAAAAGTGTTAGATGTTGTTTTAATTTATTTTATTAATTGATATTATTTAATTTTTATTCAATAGAGTAAGTTTATTTACTTATTAATGAGTGCATAATGAGTATACTATATTCATATTTTATTTTTTTATTCAAAAACCGTACAAGATATCAAAAACTGGTAAGAGTCAAAAAAGTTTTTAAATCTAATGCCCTTTTAAGTAGATTTTTGTGGATTTTATTGGATGCACCAATAAAAAAATATTTTAGTTTTTAAGTGGTGGTACTACTGTTTTTTATACTTCCTGTCAATCACGAATGCCAACAATTACTGAAATGATGTATGATATTATGGTACTTATTAATAATAAGTTTCATTCAAATCAAATAAAGCGTTCAATTGTTATAAACAAAAGAAATAAAAAAATTTGAAACTTTGAAGCCAAATTCCGGCTTAACCGTAAATTTTTGGATATAGATAAGTTGCGTTAAATCGTCATATTTTGACTCCAGGAATCTAT
>OZ018391.1:48502418-48684730 GCA_963969525.1 Ontholestes murinus | reverse complement strand
GCCTTTTATTTCCAAAACGCTTGGTCGAATGTGACTGGGACAATAATTTGTATTACCAAAGTGAACCCAAGGAATCCACTGATGAGTTTATTTTTTACCGGAATAATCCGGAAGTACCCGGAACCGGAAGTAACTTTAAAATTGGCAACATAGGTCGAGTATGGTATTAATTGATAGGTCTTTTTAAAAGAAACAACTTTTATCAATATGTTTTTTTTACTATTTTGTATATTTACAAAAATAAACGAAAAAAACTAAATTGAAAATTAGTTATCTATTCAACACTAAATTTTCTCAAGTAGGCTTTGCTTTTTTGTTAGAATAACAATTTGTATATGTGTTAATATTGCAAATATTCTTACATGATTCTTCGTATTGTTCCTCAATACTTTCCTTGGGTAATATGTTATTTTCTACACTCAGATGAGAAGAGTTCCTCTTATTCAAAACTGAATTATTATTTTATTATTATTTTGCGATGGATGGCTTCTATAGTACGGGTGTCTCAGACCACCTGTACCACCCTTTTATTTCGACAAACAAAAAATAGCAATTGTTTGAAAGTATTTTATTTAATAATTCAAATAATAGTGTGAAAGTAAAGAAAATGATAATTCAAACAACTATTCAATTATTTATGGTATGTTCAAATTGCCTTCCTTCCTGATCAATGCATCTTTGTCGCCGATTTCGAACGTCATTGACGGCCCGTAGTATCTCATCTTCACTAAGTGAACGGCAGATATTCCGTATCCTCTTCTTCATATTATCCCTCGTGGTTGGAAGCTCTTTATAGACTAGGTCTTTGATACGTCCCCACAAGAAGAAGTCAAGAGACGTTATGTCAGGAGAACAAGGTGGCCATGGAAATGGTCCTAGTCTTCCAATCCATCGACCAGGGAAAAGGCGATCAACGGTTTAACAAGAAACTCTTGCGTAATGAGCTGCGCAACCATCTTGTTGCAATACTTTAAACGTGTTGCATATGGAACGTCATCTAGAAGGCCAAAAAGATTTATTTTTCTAAAAAATTGGTGTATTTAGCTAAGTTTAATGAACCATCGAAAAAATGCGGAACAAATATTTGGTTTCCTAAAATTTCACACCAAACATTAAAGGTTTATGATAGAAATTATAATTTTTATGAGACAGCTATTCACAAAAATTTAACGTATCTTGAAAATCCCGCTCTTCAAGTTTCTGATGTAAATAGATATGATATAGATGGAATTTGTTTGTTTTTAAAACTCTCCAAGCAGTGGAGCGACTTATTCCAGCATCGATTTCAATTCTTCTAGTAGAGATGTTCGGGTCCAGAGCAATTGCTGCAAGAATATCTGATGTTCTTTCATCTTGTACACGTTTTTTGATACTTCGACCTTTGTTGTGGCTGGGCTGTAGCTTACCAGTTGTCTTAACTCGTTCTGCAAGCCGCCGAAAAACATTTTTTGACTGATTGGCTCGTTGAGGGTATCGTTCAGCATAAATTTGCTCATCAGCACGATAGTTCCGGCCGCATTCATCTAATATCATCAGCAAATCAAAATTTTAGAGGTTTGTAAAAACCATGTTGACACATTCAATACTTTTATAATAATAATTTATTTTACTTCAAATATTCACGAACGTCAATTATTTTGACATAAAAAAAAGCAAAGCCTACTTGAGGAAATTTAGTATTGAATGGATAATTTTCAATTTAGTTTTTTTCGTTTATTTTTGTAAATATGCAAAATATTAAAAAACCATTTTAATAAAAGTTGTTTCTTTTAAAAAGACCTATCAATTAATACCATACTCTACCTATGTTGCCAATTTTAAAGTTAGTTCCGGTTCCGGGTACTTCCGGATAATTCCGGTAAAAAATAAATTCATTAGTGGATTCCTTGGGTTCACTTTGGCAATAAAATTTTTTATCCCAGTCACATTCGACCAAGCGTTGTCGAAATAAAAGGCTGGTACGGGTGGTCTGAGACACCCGGTATATATACAGTGTGTAAAGTGATGGGGTTTCCTATAGGGAAAATTTTTTTTAATATCAATTTTAGGAAAAAAACTTATTCTTTATAAAAAATTTTGCTTGCTTCGAAACCCATAATGTTCAAAGAAAAATCCAGTTAACACTTTAGATAAGATAAAAAATTGCAATTATGTCGAGTTGTTGATTTCAAATATGACTGAAAAATTCGGACTTGGTCATATTTAAATTCGACCACTCGACATAATTTCAATTTTTACTTTTCCTATATACGAAATATATATAGGGGGCGTATTGTTTCCGTGATTTTTTTTTGAAATTTTTTTTTTGCGCATTTTTTTGCATCCATTAGTCTAATTTCTGTAAAAAAAATGTGTCTGTGTGTGTGTCTGTCTGTCTGTCTATCGGTGGGCGCTGTATCTCAAAAATGAATGATCAGAACTGAAAAACTTTTGGTGAACATTAATAGACCGGAAGTGGATGTTTATTCGAGGCGGTTTTTGGTTTTTCGTGATATTTTTCTAAATATGAAAATTTTTAAAAAACGGTTCAAACAAAAGTTAAAGGCAATGAAAAACTGTACAAGTTTTATTAAAACAAACTTTTCATAAAATTCTTAACTTTTGAGAAAAAAAATAAAAATTAAAATTTTTGACATTTTTTGCCAATTGCTAATAAACTATTAAAGTTATATTAAACGTGTATTACAAATAATTGTAGAGAATTCAAAAGTGAACAAATCATTAAGAATAGCCATTTTGCGTGAACCTCATAGTTTTCGAGTAAAATATAGGGAAAGTACTATGATGGCCACATCACCATTTTATTTATCTTATCTTAAGTGTTAACTGGATTTTTCTTTGACCATAAAAGGTTTCGAAGCAAGCAAAATTTATTATAAAGAATACGTTTTTTTTCTTAAAATTCATATTAAAAAAGTTTTCCCTATACCGGGTGTCTCAGCGTGCGCGCCGAGTAGCTTTACGGCTAAACGGTTTATTTTTTTCAAAATCCGTTTTCGCAGGAGTATGTAGGTGTATTGGGACCACATTTTAAAATTAGTTTTAAATATACAGGGTGTCCCATAAAAGCATGGCGTATCATAGTTATGTTTTTTCTTATGGAACACCCCATATTTGATATTTTTTTCAGATTCTACATCAAAAATAAGGGTAACTTTCATTATAAGATCATATGCCTAAACCTAATAATTTCTGAAATATTTAAACAATTTTGGAAAAATTGACGTTTCGAAAAAAAATTATATCTTTCAAATAGGTGAATGAAAACAAATGAAATTTTGTGTCAGTATATTAGACTAATGGGTGAATATTTTAGGCCATTTATAGGAATTTTAAATATTAAGATGTTTTGATAATTTAATGTGTCTACAGAAACACATTCAAGGTCAAATTTCGTGCTTACTTTAAATGGAACACCCTATATCTAATAAACCTATCTTGTAGCAAATTTTATTATCTTTCAAAAAGTATAAAGGTATTCTATACCTGTTACTTATAGTTTTCAAGATATATCCATTTTTGTTAATTTTCGACATAATAATTATTAGTATCAATTATTGCAATAGTCAGTTAACACAACCAATGATTTTCGAGATATTTCCAAATTAACACACTAATTGAATAATTTATTTACACATATGTACATGATTACGTAATATCGTCTTAGAATTTCAAAAAACATAACGAAAAACAACAAATGAAATTAACAAAATAATAACAACATTATTTTTTTATAACAAATTTTCAAAAATACCACCATCGCACTGAATGCATAATTCAATTCTTTTTTGAAACGATAGTTTAACATTTCTTAGCATATTGGGTGTTATTGATCTAAATGCATCCTTAATTCTGTCCTTTATGTCTTCAACAGTTGTGGGAGGAGTGGTGTATACTTGATTTTTAATATACCCCCATAAAAAGAAATCCATGGGGGTTAAATCAGGGGATCTAGGTGGCCAAGCTACGTGACCTCCTCTTCCAATCCATCGCCTATTAAATATTCTATTTAAATATTGACGAACCGCCAATGAAAAATGAGGTGGCGCACCATCGAGCTGTAACCACATGTTTTGGCGAATATTCAGTGGAATATTCTCTAATAATAATGGAAATTCTTCTTGGAGAAATTGTAAAAATATGGGACCATCCAAGTATCCATCGAAAAAATGAGGTCCAATGACGTAATTACCCAAAATGCCTCCGAATACATTAATACTCCAACGATGTTGTCGATCAGTAATTTGAAATTTGTGGCAATTTTCGGTGCTGTAATAATGGCAGTTACGTCGATTAAAAGATCCGTTATTATTAAAAGATGATTCATCCGTAAATAAAATATTATTCAAAAAATCTTCATCATCGCCACTTTTATTTAAAACACATAAACAAAAATCTAACCGCTTCTCGAAATCCGCATTATTCAGATGCTGGTGAATTTCATAGTGATATGGGTGGTATTCATGTTTTTTTAATATCCTTGATATGCTCGCCTTGCTTAACCCAGTCTCACGAGCTACTATACGTGTACTCGTGCTAGGATTATCTATTACAGAAGTAAGTACCTGTAATTGTGTCTCCTCGTCCTTAGTTACAGTGTTGAAGTTCGTTTTTTTCAGATACTTGACACTGCCTGTGGTTTTAAATATATTTAAAACTTCCTCCAATGTCTTCTTATTAGGATGTCTCCTATCAGGGTACCTTTCGCGATATACTCTTTCCGCTAAGAGACAATTTTCATAACATTCCCCTATTATTAGGATCATGTTAATTCTTTCGTTTAAGGAATATTTCATTTTTGCGGTCGTTACAAATGATTCGAATGTGTCAACTGACTTTGTTTATAAACAAAAGCTACACACTAGCTTATTGCAATAATTGATACTAATAATTATTATGTCGAAAATTAACAAAAATGGATATATCTTGAAAACTATTAGTATTAGGTGTAGAATACCTTTATACTTTTTGAAAGATAATAAAATTTGCTACAAGATAGGCCTATTAGATATAGGGTGTGCCATTTAAAGTAAGCAAGAAATTTGACCTTGAATGTGTTTCTGGAGATACATTAAATTACCAAAACATCTTAAAATTTTAAATTACTACAAATAGTCTAAAATATTCCCCCATTAGTCTAATGTACTGATACAAAATTTCATTTGTTTTCATTTACCTATTTGGGAGATATGATTTTTTTTCGAAACGTCAATTTTTCCAAAATTGTTTAAATATTTCAGAAATTATTAGGTTTAGGCATATGATCTTATAATGAAAGTTACCCTTATTTTTGATGTAGAATCTGAAAAAAATATCAAATATGGGGTGTTCCATAAGAAAAAACATAACTATGATACGCCATGCTTTTATGCGACACCCTGTATATTTAAAACTAATTTTAAAATGTGGTCCTAATACATCTACATACTCCTGCGAAAACGGATTTTGAAAAAAATAAACCGTTTAGCCGTAAAGCTACTCGGCGCGCACGCTGAGACACCCGGTATATATATATAATTTTATATTAAATGTTTTTTTTAATTTTGGTATTCGTATTGTTCAGGAAAGGTATTGCTGCAAATATGTTGTCTTATTTTCTGTCTGAACTGTATAGTAGTTTTCTTTTTAATTTCTTCGTCATGCGTTTTAAAATTTATTGCTATTTCTATTATTGGGTCTAACTCTTTCATATAGTCCTCCTCGTTCAATGGTATTGATAGCAGACGGTGAATGTATGAGTATATTGCCGCGTGTTAGATCTGTTTTGATTGGAATGAATCGTTTGGTATAATTGTATCTGTCGTGGTCGATTTTCTGTATATCGTGTATTGTAGTCTGTTGTTTTTTTACTAATCGTGAGATCCAAGAAGTTAATTTTCCCATTTTCCTCTTTCTCCATAGTGAATTGTATGTTATTGTTTAAATTATTCAGTGAATTGTAAAATGACCCTAATTGCCTCGTTTTGGATCTATGGTTATGCCGAGGTACTTTACGGAAGCTGTGGGGGGATAATAGTTTGGGAAATTATTGGTGCGGTGGTATGGAATAAGGAGCTGTGATTTATGGGGATTAATTTTAATGCGCCATTTTGCAAACCAATGCTGAATGGAGTCAATAAGCTCTTGGAGGAATTGAAGGGCTTTTGGTAATGTGGGAGCATGGGAAATTAGGTCAGTATCGACTGCAAATTGCAGGAGATATTTAGATGGATTGAAGTAGAGAGGATCAGGATTATAGATGTCGAAGCTAAAAATATTGAATAATAGAGGAGAACGAAGAGAGCCTTGGGGAAGTACTCGTTCAGGGGTAAAAGAAGAAGAGAAAGAGTTATGGATTTTAACTTTTAGGGATCTATTACAGAGGAATTGTTTGATTATATAAATGATGTGAGGAGGGAGGTTTAGGATGTGACATTTGTACAATAAGCCTTGATGCCAGAGTCGAAGGCTTTCTGGACATCCAGAAATAAAGCTGCAGAGGCTTTGCCTTCAAGGTAGACAGTCTGAATGTTGCAGGTTAGGATAGTTAGAGAGAGGGAAGTTGATCGACGGGGAAGGAAACTAAAGTGGTATTTGGGGATGTGGTTAGAAATTAAAGAAAGGATTTTGTTTTTAAGAAGGGATTCATACAATTTTTCAATAACAGGAGGAGTGTAATGGGGCGATAGCTGGTTAGTAAGGAAGAGGGTTGGTCGCATTTGGGGATACATATAACAATTCCTATTTTCTACACTTCTGGGAGATATTGTTTTTTGTATAGGAAGTTAATGTTGCTTAGGATGTGGTCGAGTATATGGAATGGAATGGATTTGAGGATGTGTCTGTGAATATGGTCATGTCCTGTCGCTGTTTTTTCCCTTTCTTTAAAACATCAAAGTATTTGTCGTTTGTAAAAATGTCCGTCGGTTCTGAATAGTTATATTTTTCGAAATAATTAACCTACCAGTCATTTACTATTCGAAATTGTAAGCTGTCAAAGTTTGGGTCTTGTGTCATTGTATAAGTCTTATTAAAATTGTAGGCAAATTTTTGTGCAATTATGTCCAAGCCGGTGATAGTCTCATTAGTTAACGGGTCGAAAATGCAGTGTAATTTATCTGTCTTCTTGTATTTACTGAGATTGTTAATCTCAGTTCAGATTTTTTTCCCTTTGAATCATTAATTTTGTTACAAGTATTTAACCAAACGTCCGGCTTGAATTCAGTTATGAGTCTTTTAATGTCTTTGTTAAGTTTATTAAATTTTTCAGTTCAGTTGTGTCCATTAGTTGTATGTCTCTGTACAATTGTCTTTTAAATTTAATGAGTCGTAGGATGTATTTTCGGAGAGGATATTTATAAAATTGTCTGGATAATTGAGGTGTATTTTGGATAATGGAAGAAGAGAGGATTTCATTGGAGTGGATGATCGAGTTGGCGTTAATAATAGAGTTGGCAGTAATGTATTCTGATATTTCTTGTTGAACTTTCTCGATGTTATATTTTTTAAAGTTGTAAAATAAATTAGGGATTTGTTGAGGATCTAGAGGGATTTTTATTTGGAAACGAATGACAAGGTGATCGGAACACAGACCAGGAACTAGGTTAACGGAGTGGATAAGGTTACGGATATTTTGTGTACAGAGTAATACATCGGGGGTGGTGGCTTGTAGGTCGTTCATGATGAATGTGGGTGGAGTGGGAATGCGTGAGAAATTTGAATTAGAAAGGAATTAAGACAAATGACGGGATTTGGATTTCTTCAAATTAAAATCACCTAAAATTATGGCATTATCATACACGGGTGCTTTAATAAAAATAGAATCATCGATTGGGGAATGGAGATGTATATATACAAGGAATAAGTTAATTTGGAAAGAGGGAAATGATAAGGTAAAGTGGAGACATTCATTTAGCGGGTTGTTTATTCTTGGGGGATTGGCTTTTCCGATTTTAATGGAAGAATGAGCTGCTGCTATTGACCCCCCTAACATTATGATTGTGAACGCTTGCTGTTTTATTAACATTTTCATTAATTTTTTATAATATTTTCGAGATCAAAATCTAAAAGTGAATTATTATCGATATGGCCAGAAATGATTTCTTCAGGTTTAAATTTTGTAATTGAGTGAATTGAAATATTGTATGCTAGTATTGCATATAATATTTTAGATAATATAATATAATAATTTGATTCTGTGCGTTTCAAGAAGTTCTTTAATGACTGTGTTTTTAAATTCGAGATGGTTATCAGATATAATTAAATTTGGAATACCGTAGTGACAAAAGAATTCTATTAAATTATTGGCTATTTCGATTGCCTGATATGAACTTAATTTATATAATTGAGTATATTTAGAAAATGAATCTATAATTAAAAGAAATTTGGTATTTTCAATAGCAATGCAATCAATGTGGACTGTTTCGAATAGTTTATTTGCTACGGATGTATTATTAAATTTTAAAATCGATCATATTTTGACACGAGACAGATTTCACTTTCATTTATATATTATTGTATTGTTGGCCTCATATTAGGCCAATAATAAAGTCTTTTTAATTTAGGTTCGGTTCCATCTATCCCTCTATGATTTTAGTTTTACCTTCGTGGTAATTCTGAATGGTTTCTAAAATATTTATTGTATAATATACACAAACAAAGATTTCAATATATTATCAATTTTGACACAGCTATAGTTTCGACCTTTGCAGGTCATTATCAAGTGTTGAATGAAGAAGAATACAGGGTGTTAACAATTTATAGGTTATCTATGAATTTTTAATGAACCCAATTAGGACTGAGAAGAATTATTACAATGGATTAACTAAATATGATTAAGTGCGGTATGGTGGTGGTATTTTGACATATTATCTACACTTAATAGAATATAGAACGCTGAATGAAAATCAAATAAAAATAGTTTAAGTTTTGAAACGAAATTAGTATTTAATAATATTTTTAATGAAATTGTTACCAAAGGCGTTCAGCTTTAGGTTCCATGTACACTGGTTATCTCGAATGGGTCATTTCTAATATATTTTTTGAATAATTTTTCAGCGATTTGAGGATTAATAAATGAACGAGTACTACCCGAATCCATTACGATTTTTAAATTACAAAAGGTAATGTGCTACAATAAAATTTCATTCCAAATGTTAGCGTGGTAAAACTATACGTAAGTATAATTAAATAAACAAATAAAGCAATTCTTCTTTAAACATTTTTTTATTAATCAATGTTTTACAAACAGCAATATGTTAGAAACAAAATTCACGTTAAAAACAATTATTTTTAATGTGATTTTTGTTCCTGTACACAAGATGATAAAGATTTAAGATCTCGTTCATATTTAGTTAATTTCAACAGTACGCATGTAGAGCTCGACTCATGCGTCATTCTATTTCTATAGTTATTTTTTTATAAAATTTAATTCTGTAAATAGAGATTTACATGCTCACGTCGATGAAAATATTGATAAAATTGCCTTTGCTAATATTTTTAAACAATTAAGCGTGTCAGGAATTAAATTCCATGTAGTTAGAATTTCATATTCTGCAATTTTATTTACCTTGTCCAATAATCGATTACTTTCAATAATTTCTAAATCATTTCTTAAATCAACAAATTTTAGGTTCCGTATGGCACTTGACTGAAATTCAACTAATTCCATTTCTAAGGACTTTTAAATTTATTTTTTCAAATGATATTGTATCAGTATATATAATAAAGTTCATTCAAATTCTTTAAACTGCGTAAATCTTGCAGAAAATTCCTGAATCAGGGATTGAATTACCATTGAAAACTCTTTCGTTGATGACTCTTTATTTGACATTCAGAAAAAAAAAATTGTATTCGGAAAATATGTATATAAATTTGAAAGAATATCACGATTAAAAATCTGTAATTTGACTTCGAACGCTTTGATTAAGTCAAACATTATAATGACTGTTTTTAACACCTTGTAGTTTTATATTTAATTCATTTAAGCGAGCATAAATGTTTAGAAATAATCTTATTTAAAACCTTTTCAAAAAATTTCCGCGGCTTAACCAGCGTAAATTATTGTATAAAAGTAAGCTATTGTAGATCGTTAAACAATTTTTGAAATTTTCTTTTATTTAGTGCTCGTGCTGTTATAAAATTGACTAATTTTGTTACAAAACTCGAAATATCATCAAACATTTTTAAAGCTGTTTTGGCACATAACGCTTGTTGGTGAATAATGGAATGAAAATTGTGTGTCCAATACGTTTTGATATTAAATTTATAAATCAATTTTGCCGCCCAGTTAAGCTGCGGGCACCGTCAGTTGTAACTGATACAATTTTAGAAGGACATATTTCTCTTTTGCCAATGCATCTATAACTGCATTACAAATGTCTAATCCTTTTGTTGTTGTTGTTAATGTTGATAAACTTATTAACTCTTCTTTAATATTGTTTTAAACAAAATAACGTACAAACATTGCTAAGCAAGCAGAGCCTGTCAAGTCGGTAGACTAGTCAAGGCAAATGGATATAAAATCTAAAGACTATATGAATTTTTTGTTGAAAATTTACGTTTTCCGCCATACCCAAAATTCTCTCTTTCACTGTATTCCTAGCTATCGGCATGTCTTTAATTCTTTAGATAATTTTTTCTTTGTTTTCGAAATCATTGAATAAGTATGATGCACATTGCACCCAAGCATCCTTTAAAAATTCGCCTTCATTAAAAGGTTTCGCATATTAAGCAATATTTTTTAAAACTTGATAACCACCAGCAGTAGTGTTTCATTGAGTTCCAATATATTTTATTAAAGTAGTAGTTTGAGCATTTCTATTCTTTAAGGCACGTGATATATACTCCTTTTGCTCTTCTGCACTTCGATCGAGAAGAAATTTATGGTTGGTTTCATAATGCCGCTTCACTGAAGATGCGCTACCGACTACACTTTTAGAGCATAAAATACAAATTGCTTTACTGTCCATTTTAATCATACCCTATCTATCGGTCCACCAAGCTTGAAATTCTCTGCTACTACATGTTTCGGATAATTTCGATTTTTTCATAATAAGAAATTCTAAAAAATATATATTTTAATAATATTGTTATAAAATAACTAATTTATTCTGCATTCGTTTGCAAGAACATATTTCGTCACACATTAAAGTACTATAAATATTACCAACACAAGAAAATAATAAATAGTATATTAATTTAATTTTAATAATTATTTCTATATTTTACACGGATTTAATGATAAAATAACTTCTCATAATATTAAAATATTTGATTGTTCAAAATAAGCAAAATAAATTATAAGTTTAGTAACTTTTAATATCTTAAGGTTGTTACAAGTTAAAACTTTAGTCGTGACAATATGTTCTTGCAAACGAATGCAAAATATAAAATATAAAATATGAAATAATATTTTGTAAAAATATTTACTTAAAAATAACACTATATTTACAATAAACGGTTATATTTTTTGACAAGTAATGCGCATCTTTATATACTTCGAGAGAATTCATGCGATATTTTAAAAATAAAATGTATAATTTGACGATTCTAGTTAACATACTAAGATATAAGTACTATAAATTTATATCATAAATTATAAATGAAGTGTAGATTAATAATTTTTAATTCATTTCTATCAAAAATAATTTTGTTTTTGTGCGTGCCATCAAAATTTTCAAACGTGCCACTTGTGGCACGCGTGCCATTGGTTCGCCATCCCTGTTCTAGTGAGTCTAGATTTCTTAATCGAAAAATGCTCTGAATATTTCCGCGAAGTCCGCGTATAAACGTTTTTTATGCGAGCTCGTCATAATTATGCAAATGAATACGTTTTGTGGCGTCTGGCATTTCTAACACCGATAAAGAATTAATTTTGCTAGGGAGTTTACTTCTTAATATTTTCAACCGTTCACCACAATCAATATATTTTTTCGTCTTTGCTGGGTTTTAAATTTATTAGTTCTTGAACCAAGCAATCGTAATTTATGAGATCACCTAATCTCTGTCGAAGATGATTTTTAATTTGTTGCCATGAGTTTAATTCTGTTGGTGACCCAATCGCGATTAATGCACGATCTCTAAGTTTACTTATAATAGCATTTGTTAAATAATTATTTATTTGTTGATTATTTAAAGGTCTGAATTACTCTAAAACCGTTTCGCATCTAGAGATAAAAATTTCGGTTAATTCATTTCGCCCGTCAAATAATGGAATAGTTTCTATGTTTAATTTAACTAATTGATCATCATTATTTGCGTTATTTTCCATTTTTAAGTTTTTTACTTTTAAAATTAATTCACTATAATTATCTAAATGTGGAGAGTGTAAATGAATTGGGGATTGATAACTAGGAGGAGTTAAGTCTGAATCCGATTCTGAGTCCGATTCGCTAGTTAACATGTAAAAGTAATAAAGCCTCGAAAAAACTTATGCTTATCAAACGTAGATCACACGATCCATCCGCCTCTGTTATCGTTTAAGGAAGTAAAGATCTGCCCCCCGCAGAGCTGTATCTTCGATTTTCGGAAGCCTCCTCGGTGCTGTCCGATGTGGAACCGTTGCAATTCGATTAATTGTTGAAACAAAGGGAAACATGGTGTCGTCTCTGATGTCCGCTCAGGGTTAATACGTTTTCCTCGGGAACCACGACTGCACAAGTTAAGTTTTTGCGGTTGGTAAACGCGTTTTTAACAAAGGTTGATTTTATTATTACTACAAAGTTTACTACAGGAATGGATTACAGACTAACGAATAACAAACGTACGATGCGAATGACTAAATGAAATACTATAATGCATGCAAGCTAATCTAATTACTCCTATTTATAATACAATTCTAATACTAAGCTTCTAAAAGCGTAGGCATATAAAATGCACACTAAGATATAATATAAATATTATATGAATAAAACTATTAATAATTAAAGTCTTTGTCTAGCTGAAGCTATCGAGCGCTATGCTGTGAAATGAAAACGTCCAAAAAACGGTAATTATAGTTTTATGTATTTGTCCAATTCTAATAATGGGAAAGTTTCCGTTTAAATCGATTAAACATGTATTAAACTCTGCAAATATAGGAAATAATTTATGTGGACATATCGCCGAAACATTTCTGAGTAAGAGAAAAGGGATGTTCAAAACCATATTTAAAGTGGTCCCCAATTTGATTCCCATTATACCAGGTCTCATAACCCTTGTAGAAAATATTTACATCCTGATCTAACTCTAAAAAAATGTTTGATTTATACGAGCGTAATTGCAAGGAAAATAATATAAAATCAGAACATTAAAATTAAAACATCGTGTGATGAAAAGAATAAATTTATGGAAGAACTCTATGTCCGTTTAAGACTAGCAGAATCAGCAAGGAAGTCATTAGAACAAGATCAAGATCTAGCATTAATGTAATTTAGATAAATATTTTGTATTTTCTTTCGATTTAAATAAACGACTCGGTATCAAACAATTTATATTTTTCTTATACATATACACTATTCACGTTGTTTCTGCATAATGGG
Source organism: Ontholestes murinus (assembly GCA_963969525.1). Classification (NCBI taxonomy): domain Eukaryota; kingdom Metazoa; phylum Arthropoda; class Insecta; order Coleoptera; family Staphylinidae; genus Ontholestes; species Ontholestes murinus. The sequence goes on along the minus strand of OZ018391.1, from coordinate 48,671,231 downwards.
TGGCCATGATTTATTTTTTTAACATTTGACGCACTATTCGTCAATTTTCCGTTACTCAAGCGCCTGACATGTGAACCTGTCAAAATACATACAGTGTTGCTAATTCTCCCGCGACCATCATACGTCCATTTAAAACGTGATAGCATTGTTTGATAAAGTCCGTTATTTGTCAAAAAATTACTTATAAATTTCTTTAAAATGCCAAGAATTATTAGCGCTGAAATTGAAATAGCAATAAAAAGTGTTATGTTCAATACAGAAAAGATCTGCCAAATTTCAGCCGTGATGATATTTGTATTAGACTGCAGAACATATTTTCAGTTAGTAAAAATTAAGTTAAATTATTTTCATTCATCAATTGATTCCTAGGTGAGTACAAGAACAATAGCAAAGGGAAACAGGAAAAAGTCGAAAATTTAAGCACCTCATTCTCTGGCAAAAGAGCCAAAAACGACATTTTTACCAAACACATGTTTAGGAAAGACTTGCAACAACTTATTTGCCAATATAACTCAAAAAATGAATATTTTACGTTAGATGATTTTTTGGCTAATTCGCGAGAAAGTTTAGAATTTAAAGGTGGGAGAACCACTTTATACAAAATTCTGAAATCGATGGGATACAAGTATAAAATGGTAAACGGTCGCAAAAATTTCATGTGAACAAAAACACGTCGTTGTAGCTAAAATCACATTTTTCAGAAAATTTTTACAGTTTCAAAATTCTAGTGAAAATTTTACGTTTGTATATCTTGACGAAACGTGATTTACGAAAATGTGTCGGCAATTCGTCGTTGGGTACACGATTCAGATTTGAAAAGTAATCCACGCAAAATTGAAAGTGAAGGGTCAAGGTTTATAATTTTACACGCAGGATGTCATTTAGGTTTTTTGAAGGGATGTGATTTATTGTTAAATTAAAAAAAGTAATAAGAGGGATTATCATAAAACAATGGATGGAAACTTATTTCAAAATTGGCTAAATAATCAGCTTATTCCTGCTTTGACAAAGTTAGATAAAAAATGAGTAGTGATTTTTGACAATGCGCCCTATCATTCGGTGCAGCTGGACAAACCACCTACATTTTCATCTAAAAAAAGTCGAATGCAGGAATGGCTGATTAAGCACAACGTAGAAATCAGGGATAACTTTTCGAAGAAGCAACTATGGAATTTGATCAAACCTTCCAAAATTATTAGTAATCGACGATATGTAACAGATGAGACATTGAGAGAATATGGACATGAGGTTCTTAGATTACCCCCATACCATTATCAGTACAATCAAATTGAAATGGCATGGGCATTTTGTAAAACCTATTATAACAAGCACATAAATTCGCGACCATCTTCTAAAGACAGAGCAGCGAATTTATGGCTTGAGTCTATTTCGAAATGCACTCCTGAAATGTGGAAAATTTTTTATAGACATTCTGAACTAATTGATACTGGTAGAGCTACACTCTTGATGGAACAATATATGTAAATTCAGTGGGGTAAAACACTTGTTAAGTTCCATAATATTTTTATTTTCAGTTGCCTGACACGTGTTTCGATCATTCCTGATCATTTTCAAAGGTAAAGTTATTAAAATAAGTAGGTACAAGATTTTTTATAAAATTTTGTTTTATTAATATTTTGGTTAAAATCAGAAATGTACTGAGAATTGGGTGATCTGGCCGCACATAAACTATCTGCAGTCACCATTACGGTTAAGTTCTTTTAGTCAAGAAAAATACACATTTTGGAAGTAAACTTCTCAATATATTATTTTCTTTACCTACTGAAATTCGAAAAATAATTTTAATAATTAATTAATTAATAATATAATGAATTTAAAACTAATATGGCTTGTGTTTAATTGTGACTATTTTTCTGCTGGAACCTAGTGAAACTGACAACAACGCACAAAATGTTGACACTACTTATAACCTCAAACTTATAGAAAAATATCACCTCAGCAGACAGTTTTAGTGCCAACATAAATGCTAAATTTCCATGGCCTCCCATTATACAAAAACAACATGAATAGTGTATATATTATGTCTACATAAGAAACAAATAAATTGCTTGTCAAAATTAATATTGACATCAATAACAAAATAAATATTTACATAATATTGAAATAAACTCACACGTCGGTTGTGGGCGCATACGGTACCATTAACCATTGGGATACAATTAATGGTACTTAGAGTGACGGAGGAGATCCTTTCGAGCAACAAGCTTATTTACACACACACACACACACACACACAAATAACACGGCGGGAGGACTACATGGTCGACAGCCAAACAGAAATAAATATGGTGATTTTTATAAAACTGAAAATATTAATAATAATACGTTAACACACAATGTGTTAATCGTAAACAAATAGTAAAATAAATTAATTTTCTTTTTTTTCTCTCAATAAACGAATTCATAAACAAAAAACAAATATTTTTGTTTACAGAAAAAAATATATAGCTAAGTGAAATTATTATGTAATGGATTATTTTCTGTACACACCCAAAATTAGAAAATTGTATCTTTCATTACGGCCAGCAATTAATTTAATGTTAATACTGTATAATATATTTAACACTTGTAATACTAGTTTTAATAAATAATTATTTCAAAAATAATTAATTATTAGATAACTAACCATATTACATTTAACATCTATCATAACGTCGTCACTGCTGAATGGTGCTAGTTTGCAAATGCCATACCCTACATATGATTTAAGCGTCACGTGTACTTCAATTAGATTTATATCATATCATTTAAAAAAATAATTAGTTCTGTTACAAATGTGTGCTTTCCTAACTTAAATAAATAATCTAGTGAAGAGTGCTACCGTTACTATGTGGTAATCTATACTTGCACTGAATTAAAAAAATATGTTTTAACCACAAATAATGAATGTAATGGAGTATAACATAGTTACATAAATCTAAACAAAACAATACGACTAAAGTTTCGACATTTTAAGTGATATTTGTGGTTAAAACATAGGAACTTTTTAAGCACTTACTATGTTTCTACAGAAAACACAACTTAAGTTTTGACGTTTGAATGTCATTAACAAGATATTTTTTAGTGGTTAAAACAATGAATATTTTAGTTTAGTGTTTATCATGAATTATTACATAGTAACGACGGCAAATTTTTATTTTTCTATTTAGTTCTTTTATATTTTTTCCAATAATATTGCTCAAACAAGAAAACTAAAAACGACAGCGCCATTCCAGACAAATACATCATAAAAGCGCCTATTAAATGTAATATGGATATTGGCGATGGACCTTCGCCTGTCATATTTTTCTTGTTAGAAAAAAGTTTTGGTGTCCGCCTATCGATCAATCCATTTTCATGCATTTTCTTGATATTCGCATTAACTCTCAAAGTGAATGGAGAACCTTTTGTAAATCCCACATATGTCATAAATGAATTTTTCCAATCCAATGGAATAGTTTGTGGATTCTCATATTCATGTGATTGTACAGCAACACTCGTATCTACAGAAAAGGTAGCGAATTTTCCAGAAAAAAATTCATTTAAACTGGATCCAGTATTTGAAGGGTGATTAATAATTTTCTTATTAATTTTTTTTATGTATTCGTTTTCAAATTCATCAAGTACTATTGATGTTATCCTAATTGACTGAATGGTGACTTTTGATTCAGATAATTGTTCAATGGTGCTTATTTGTGTTTCATAGCTTGGTTGAAAAAGAAATGACATTAATAAACTCAAGTAAAAGTTTACAACTAAAAATGAAAATATAATCCACAATAAATAAACTACCTTTAGGATATGTGTTTTTGGTTTCCAATCATTAGACGATAGTAAAGTATTTATTAAAAATAATATAGACGTTTGTAGTGTTTCATCCCTTTCAAGTTGTACAATCTGATTCCATATTGGAGAAAATAGCACTATTACAAAACATAATGAAATCCATACCTTATATTGAAATATTTTGAAAATATTTAACCATGGCTCAATTGGTTTTGCTAACGGCACATAAAATCTCATGGACGAGAATATCACAGGATACGTATAATCAAAATCAAATGTTATATTTTCACCCGCTACATTGAGCAGCAAGTCTGCTTTTCGATCTATCACATCTTTTGCCGGTCCAACAAAACTCCCATTTGCCAATGGCATGAAAATATAAGTGGATGTACCATCTGGTAATTGGACTACAGTTTTCGTTAGGTTATGTGGCAATTCGATAACTTTTAGTTTCATGTGAGTAAATATGTCCTGAAATATTGTGGCAAAAAAACCAGTATTAGATCCAAACCTTTCATTTTTAACAAAAGGGCTGTGCGGAACCATGTATAAACGGATAGGACATCTTTCAAAGTTTATATATTTAGGATTGTCATATTCGATTTTTAAAGAATCGCCACAATTAAAAATATGCGCGGCTTCAATTTTTGAACAATTACCACTTGTTATGGGAAAATAACTATACACATTTAATTTTTCATCAATTACAAATACTTTGAGAATATAAAATTCCCAAAATATCTCAAATAATTCTGAGATATTCGTCAAACCTATAGTCTGAACTATCATGAAGTGATCGAATCTGAATGAACGTATGAAATATATTTTCCTAAGTTCATCGTGAAGTAAGTGTAAATTTTTTGTTTCTAATGTAATTAAAAATAAATTATATCGATTAAATTCCTCGATCCTTTGAAGCCGCTGATGTAAATTATATAAAGACCATGTCACATTACTTATACTAAAATATTTATTATTTAATACCCCATCGTAAATATACAAAATGTGATTCGAATTAGTAGCTCTAATAATATCTTTACTGCATTCGATAACACTGCTTTCTGTTTTGGTACCATGAATAAGTAACACGAGGAACATAAAATAGTTTATATTTAAATACATGTTAAAGAATTCACTGGTTTATGTTCCTGGCTGAATTATTATTTCGTTGCTCTTTTATATGTATTATTTTCTGATTTATTTTGACGATATAATGTGGCATGTTAATGCAGCACTTATGTAATTGAAAATACTGTACTAATGTCTATGATATCTCTTGTAAATGTATTAATTTTTTTTATGGTAATATGTTTTATACTTATGTTATACGTTTTTTGGCACTTATGAATGTATGTAATTTATATTTAGTTGTAACTTTATACTATTATTCTTCTCTAAAAATCATCTTCTATGGTTATTAAATTTTTGTTTTATAGACTATAAATTACTTTTAAATTAAAATAAATAATGACAATTAGTAATTACTGAATTAATGACATATTATTAATGTTCTTAATTGGTAGTGTACTAATTATAATGAAACTCACGTCAAATTATAAACACGAATCAATATAGATTCATTACCAACAGTTCGATAATATCAAACTTTATTATATTTAAAACATGCAATTTTTTAAAGGTATCACTAAACAGAGTACTGTATCCAATGTGACAAAGAAAGACACAGCATATAATTTAATCAATCAATATTTACAGCCCTCAACATAACAACAATACACGAATAAAATGCTTAATCCGTTGTAATTTTAATTAATTGCATTGCAATGTACAATGTATAAATACTTTAATGAATTAAAATTGTGAATGAAAATCAACAGTTTACAATAGTATGTAAGTACAACTGAACATTGCCAAACCAGTGATCAGTTACAAACCTTTAATATAGGTAATAATTTTAAACTAATTACATATTTCTCTAGAAAAAAAATTAACATGGCAGTACGACATTAAAGCATATAAATACTAGCTGAATCTAAACAAATATAATGCGTCGGTATAGAATTAAAATTTAAGCATTTTGGGGTAAACGCAGTATGTATGTATAGACAACCAGAAAGTTTGTAATGTTTCTCAACAACCTCGATAAAATATGGGAGCTTCTGATACAAAGGAAGAATTCGTCCTTTATAACGTTTATTTATATTTTAAGATTAATAATTTCTCATAATGCTATCTTAACTATCAATAAAGGTACTAGAACTCATGTCACTGATCCAATATCGTGTCTAAATAAACTTATTACTAATTTGACTCATAATGACATTTCTACTAAAATAATTTTAACCTATACCTTATCAAAGCGCACAGATTTTAAGTTCTAACTTTGTTTTGCCCCCAATTAAAAAAAAATATAGCGCCTGGCAAGAAATCAATCAAGTGTAAATCCTGTAAAATAAGCATAAGTGAAACAGAAAATTGTGTAGTGTATTTCGTTTGTGATATAAGACTTCACTTGTCGTGTGGAGTAAAAAGGAATTCACCAATCCCAGAAATTAAAAATTTCAGATGGATATGTGATGACTGCCAAAACGTAAGTCAGTGCAAGATTGCTGCAAATGTAAAGAGCCAAATAATCTGCCAATTAATAACAAGGTAGACGATAAAATAGAAGAATTATTTAAATTAGTAAATAACCTACAAAGGGATGTCATAACCCTCAAATACAACAATTGTCGATATGAAGAAAATGTTCAGGCAGTGGTAAAGAATCCTGTATTTCAACGCAGTCACTCAGCAAATTCAGGAAACAATAAAGAGATGGAACCACAGATTCTAAAATCAAACAAAATCAAAAAACGCTCGAGTGAGTCTCGCGAATCGATGCAAAAAAAACCGAAGGAAAATAATGCCAGTTCAACGGCTGAAGAGGAATCCAAAACAAACAATAATAATGGAAATGAGGACACGGAAGGATTTGAGACTGTCGCCTACAAAAAGCGAAGACGTCCAAGAGTCCAACCAATATACGGTACTACAGACACAACATCGATTACTACTGTAACAAAATTCGCGTATATACATACAAACCGTTTTCATCCAGAAACGACGGTTGATGAAATTAAAAATTTATTGCATAATAAAAATTTTACAAATGCGATATACGAACAAATGAAATCAAAAAATCCAGCAGAATATGCTTCCTTTAAGGTGGGAGTTCCAATAAGTGATCTAGAAAGACTCAAAAACCCAGAAATATGGCCAAGAGGAGTATGTATCAATCCATTTTTTCACTGGATCGGGAAAAAATTCGAACCGAAATAGAAACGTTTGATGGTGACCGAATGATTATGCATCTAAATATACAGTCAATGGGAAATTGCATAAACGAACTTATGGTGTTTTTAAATAATTATAAAATAGCGGTAGTATGTTTATCAGAACATTGGCAGTGCGCTAACCAAATAGAGTCAATAGGAATGCCAAATTATAACTTAATATCACACGTTTGTCGAAGTCATCGTATGCATGAAGGCGTCGCCATTTACTGTGATAAGAACTTGCAAGGTATCAATAGGGAGGACATAAATCGACTCACAGTCGTAAATATATTTGAATGTACCGGTGCGGATATCAGAATAGATTCTGAAATCGTAACGTTCGTGTGTATTTACAGGCCGCCAAATGCAAAAATAGACATATTTTTTGAAAAATTAGAATCACTGTTAGTAACGTTGCTATGTAATAAAAATAAGTATTTTATATCAGCCAATTTTAATATTGACATTCTAAAAGAAAATAAAATGTCAAATTATTTTAAGTCATTAATTGCGTCTTATGGCAGCTCTTTGTTAATAAAAGAGGTTCCCGAATAGTTCATGTCAATTACTCATGTATTGACAATATAATAACTAATTATCAAAGCAATATTACTTATCAAATTGTAAACACAGGTTTTTCAGATCACTTAGCCCAAATTGTAAATTTTCAGAGCATTAAGTTAAGTAATAAGTCTCAAACAAAAAAACGTTTATTTTCACAACACAATATTAACAACTTTAAGTACGCCTTGAATAATTCGGATTGGTCAGAAATGTATAACAGTAAGAATGTGGAAACACAATTTAACACTTTTTTGTCGATATTCCTGCAGCATTTCAACAACTGTTTTCTCTTTCAAGTAATCCGAAATAGCACAAAGAAATCTATTTTCCCAATTTCAGATGGTACAAAAGAACAAAAAAGGCTGGTGAATCTGTATGAGATTCTTTCGAAATATTCACAAGAATATAAACAAATTTTAAAACACCACAAAACACAATACAACATAAGTTTAAAAAATGACAGACGTGCCTATTTTAGTAATAAAATAGAAACTTCAACAAATAAATGCCAAGCCGCCTGGCACGCAGTTAAAAATATAACAAAGGCAAGTGATCATTTAAATCAATTAAGACCGGATATTGATGTAAATGTATTGAATGAACACTTTATAAATATAGCTGCAAATATGCAAAAATCATTCCGTTTGGATAATACTAAATCAGAAACAAATAAATTAGACTGGACAATATTTTTTCATCCAATAACCACAAATGAAATTAAAACTCTTGTACAAAACATGCCAACAAAAAAGAGCGCAGGTATTGATGAAATATCGTCATACTTAGTGAAACAATCAATTGATTGTATTTCAGAACAGTTGTGCTTTTTAATTAACGAGTCGATGCATAATGGCATATTCCCCACAAAATTAAAATTAGTTAAAGTAATCCCTCTATATAAAAGCGGAAACGTTTGTAACTTCAGACCCATAAGTCTTATCTCAACATTTTCGAAAATATTTGAATATGTGATAGCTACACAAATTCAAGCATTTTTGAGTAGACAATGTTTTATCACCTTGCCAACATGGTTTTACAAAAAACAAAAATTGCAACACAGCGTTATATGAATTTACAAAATGTATACATTCATCTATAGAAGAAGAAAAAATCTGTTGTGGTATCCTACTTGACTTATCCAAAGCATTTGATTGTATTAATCACGAGTTACTATTATCAAAATTGCAAGATATAGGCTTGAGAGGAGTTGCACATAAGTGGCTAAAATCCTACCTTATCGGAAGGAAGCAAATAATAGAAATAAAAAGAGAAACAGGAATCGTACAATCAAGGATCTTGGAAATAACGGGAGGGGTCCCACAAGGCAGTATTTTGGGTCCTATATTGTTCAATATTTATATAAATGATTTGTTTAAATTGAACGAAATAAATTATGTAAAAATTGTAAATTACGCTTATGATACTAATATTTATATTAATGGTAAAAATATGGATGAATTGTGCCAAAATGCAGCAGATACATTGGAACAAGTATTTAGTTTGTTTGAGCAAAATAGATTAATTGTAAACAAAAATAAAACTAATTGTATCTTATTCAGAAAAAATGAAACTATCAGTAGTCCGCAGAACCTCATCTTTGGTAATTTTGATCTGCCCCTAACACGCTCAGCCAAATTTTTGGGACTCTTTATCGATGATAGATTAAAATGGCTAGAGCATTTAAATTACATCACTAAAAAATTATCTAAAACAAACTATATGCTACGCGTCTTAAAAGAATATGTCTCCTTTAGGATACTAAAAATGGTATATCAATCCAATTTTGAAAGTGTATTACGTTTCGGGATTATTCACTGGGGAAGGTCTACCAACATAAACCAAATATTTATCTTGCAGAAACGAGCATTAAGAGCCATACTTGGATTAAAGCCTAATGAGTCCTGTAGAAATCACTTCAAAAGAAATAAATTACTCACACTTTTCGCAATATTTATCCTGGAAAACGTATTATTTATAAAGAACCAAAAACATCTTTACAATAAAAACATGGCCACACATTCACATAATACCAGACATAAAAATAATTATCAATACCCAATCCACAAATATAGCTTTACAGAAAAGAGTCCTCATTACACAAGTATGAAGTTATACAATACATTGTCAAATGAAATAAAGATTATAAGTGACTCAAATATATTTAAACGGAAAGTTATTGAAGTGCTGTTGGACATAGAACCATACAGCCTAGAAGAATTTCTTAATTTTAAATATTAGCTATGTATTTACATATGTTTTGTTCTCTGTGACGCTCTTTCTTATATTAGATGTACATATTATGTTCTCAAATATGGTATTTTTTTGTAAGAATAAAAGTTATTATTATTATTATTATTATTATTATTATTAATTAGTCACAGAAAAGGTAGATCGTTCACAATCACAGCAATGGAAGAGTACTTCACTGATTTAGACGGAGAATTGTTTTCTGAAACCTTTACAAGTCACGATATTAATACAATAAGATTATGAATACATTAATTATGTATGTTAACAAACAATTTCCAATGAGAAAATTCCTTGACTCATACAAAAACTTAAATAAGTCACAAATGCTAAAATTAAGCAAAGTAAACAGCGTATTCATATTTATGAAATTTTAGCTACATATATCCTTAAATATAAATTTCATGTAAAATAGAATATTATAATTTGTTAAAAATATAACAAAATAAACAAAAATCTTCTAATCAGTTAAAACAGCATGTAATACAATATCAAATTTGGTGACTAAATCTAAGAATAAAATACACACTTTACCTCCCAGCCACAATCCGCTTGGCCAATGTATAAATACTTTAATGAATTAATTAATTTTTAAAGAAAACGCCTCTAAACTGGCTCAAAATAAAATTCAGAATCGAAGCCCTTAGGTATATACTGGATCTGGATCTGGATCTGGATCGAGTTTGCCAAGGGCGACCAGAGCACCTAGGCCTCGCTATGCCCGTTGTGCACCCCTGGATGGGATAGCCCTCCGTTTTTCTATTATTCATTTAGCCATCCAAGTTGACGAGCAAAGGAGAGCACGATGCTTGGGGTGGTTTCCTTAATGTTGGCCATGTTCGGCCAGAGCTCCCCTAGCATGGACTCTCTAAGGTAGAGAGAGAGAGTCGCAGTAGAGAGAGTCGCAGATAGTATTCAGCTGTTTTCAGGTTGGGTGAGCGCATTGCATCCTTGGCCTGTCTGCAGCCTGAGGTGTTGTCCCAACGTTGTTTTAGCGTCTGGAGAGTCTCAATACTGTTTGATTGTGCTGCCTGTTTCAGGGTGTTGTGACATTCTTTTACTAGTCTTGAGGTGATCTTGTGACCACTCATTGCTAGTATTGCTGCCCTACTGTCTGTAAGGATTTGGATGTTCCTATCACGGATGTCACGTTGTAGAATTTCTTTTGCCCCATGGATGATGCCAACGATCTCTGCTTTCAGAGTAGTTGTTTGCTTCTCTAGGGGTTTAGCTAGTGATTTGTCCTTTTGTTGCGAGTAAATATCCGACCCGCATCCTCTTTTGGTTTTAGAACCCTCTACACTCTCAGTTTCTCTTTTTGTCGATACATAATAGGGTCTATTGAAAACATAGCAGGGTAGCAAATTGTCCGTCTTCCTTCCAAGGAGGGGTGTCTTCTTGACAGCTTCCTCTAAGTGGTGACAGTGTCTACCAGCCCTGCTTCCTTTGTAACATAGTCCAACTGAGTTTAGGCCCTGTGCTGCCGCCGTGACCATCTCCTCTACGTATAAGTCGAGATGTGGAAGGCAGAGCATTGCTTCCATCGCTGCAGTCACGGCGATCGTGCTGAGGCATTCTATCATTTGCAACTGAGTAAGCTGCTTTGCTGAGGTTTTATGTCTGGCTCTGGGCCACCAGATCAGTGCTCCATAGATTAGCATTGGTCTTACTGCCGCTGTATACAGCCAAAGTGGTATCTTGAGAGATAGCCCCCATGCTTGCTCCACAGCCCTCCAGTATTGCCAGAGGGAGACACATGCTTTTTTACATTTCATTTTGAGATATGGTTCCCACGTTTCCTTTTCAACTGCCAATAGTGCAGTGATCGAGACGAATAAAATCAAGAACGCGAATAATCAAGACGGATTCAAAACAGTCTCATATAAGAATAATCACCGGCTGGCTACGAAAAATTTGATAATCGGTTCTGAAGGATCCATTCACTCTAAGATCGAAGTGGAACCGAAAAAGACGTGGCTTTTCTTAAAAGAGTTAAAAATAAAATCACTTTAGATGATATACCCGAACATATTGAATTAATAATAAATTCGAAAAAATGGTGATGTGGTCATCATAGTACTTTCCCTATATTTTACTCGAAAACTATGCGGTTTATGCAAAAAGATTATTCTTAATAATTTATTCAATTTTGAATTCTCTACAATTATTTGTTATATAACTTTCATGTTGCTTCACTAGTTTATTAGCAATTGGCAAAAAATATCAAAAATTTCAATTTTTCAGTTAAGAATTTTATGAAAAATATATTTTAACAAAATTTATTCAGTTTCTCATTCTCTTTAACTTTTGTTTGAAAAGTTTTGTAATATTTTTCATATTAAAAAAAATATCGGAAAAAAACAAAAAACGCCTCGAGTAAACACCCACTTCCGGTTTATGAATGTTTACTAAAAGCTTTTCAGTTCCAGTTTTTAACGATAAAACCTTATTGTAATGCGCGGATCTCGCGACTTTAATAAAAATTACTAATACTAGAAAATTACAGAAAAACGGTTGTGACAGTGACATTTACTTTTTTTTCGTACATACATGAAAATACACAAAACAATGAAAAAACGTGAAATCGGCGTAAACATCCCGCCCCCCATTGAATGCCAAGCATTCAATTAAACATTATTCACCACACTATCACTTGTGTCAAGGGCGCACAGTTTCACAGAAGGGCGCACCTACGAGCCGGAATTGGTGCGAACAGTCGCGCTCCGAATTACTCCGTACGGTCCTGGATGAACAGCCTCGACACGTCCCAGTTTCCATAACAGCGGTGGTGTGCTATCCTCCTTGATAACAACGAGTCGTCCAGGTTCGATTTTAGCGGTGTTTTTCTGCCACTTGGTCCTTTTGTGGAGCTCGGACAGGTACTCCCGTTGCCAACGACTCCAGATATGTTGACGTAGCTTTTCCACTAACTGCCACCGAGACAGCCTGTTTGCCGGAACGTCGCTTATATCCTGGTTGAGCGGTGCGGTGATTGCATCACCAATGAGAAAATGTCCAGGGGTTAATGCAGCTAAGTCGTTCGGATCCTCAGACAGCTGGCACAAAGGACGTGAGTTCAATACAGCCCCTATTTGCGTTACGAGAGTATGTAGCTCGGTGTAAGTCAGAAGAACATACCTGACAACTCGATGTAAATGATGTTTTACACTTTTGACCGCGGCCTCCCACAGGCCTCCGAAGTGAGGAGCGCGCGGCGGTATAAAAGTCCATTTAATATTTTGGGTTGTGAGTGCGGTCCTTATCTCGTCTTCAGCATCCCGAAGAAAAATTCCTAATTCCCTCAGGTGGTTTCGGGCGCCGACGAAGTTAGTAGCGTTGTCGGAAAAAATCTCAGCGACGCATCCTCGGCGCGATATAAGTCTATGGAAGGCTGCGAGGAATGCTTCCGTGGTGAGATCCGTGACCACTTCAATATGCGCGGCTTTTGTTGCGAAACACACGAATACGCAGATATACGCCTTCGTAGTTCTTTTAGACCGACGAGAACCATCCTTAATAATAAAAGGCCCGCAGTAATCAACGCCGCATTTTAGAAAGGGGCGAAATTGCTGTGTTCGGTATAAAGGTAGAGCTCCCATGATCGGAGCGTCGAATCGGGGCCGAGCGCGGACACACCGAATACATTTCCGAACCACTTCACGTGTCACGCTTCTGCCGTTCAGTGGCTAGTATTTAGTTCTGACCGCGGCGAGGGTTCCCTGAGTTCCTGAGTTCCAGTATGTAATTACACATTATGAATGTCCCTTATAATTAGCTTCGTTAGCTGGTGGTTGCCTGGTAATACGATCGGGCACCGACGAGATAAAGGCATGCTCGATTCCACTAACCGCCCGCCCACTCGTAAAATTCCATCGGTGTCGATAAATGGATTTAAGCAGGTAAGGCGGCTTGACTTTCGCACTGTCCCACCCTTGCTTAACGAGTCCACTTCATTTGTGAAGGAGCATCGCTGCAGGTGGCGGATTGTAGTGTTGGTTGCCGCCTCTAACTCCTCGGTGGTGAATGGGCCACTTTTCTTCATAGCAGGGCGTCTTAGGGCATCCTTAAACCGTAGAATGTACGCCATTGCTCGTACTGTTTTATGGAAGGATGAGCAGATTGGAATTACGTCCTCAATTTCAATCGAAATAATTCCACATTTGACTTCTGGCTGTTCAGCAGTTGGCACAAATGTGACAGGGGCTTGTTCACTCAACAGGAAGGCGGATCCATTCCACCACAACGTTGAATGGTTTAAATCCGACGGAGATAATCCGCGGCTAATGAGATCGGCGGGATTTTCATGTGTCGCGACGTGGTACCAATCGGAAACGTCACTCAATGTCTGGATTTCACCTACGCGATTGGCCACGAACGTTTTGAATTTTCGCGATTCGGACTTAATCCATGAAAGCACGATGGTAGAATCTGAATAATAATAATGTCTCACAAATTTAGTGTGTAAGGTGGAACACACGCGATCACACAACTCGGCTAGTAATACCGCGGCGCAAAGTTCGAGACGGGGAATGGTGGTTGACTTTACCGGTGCAACCCGAGATTTCGCACACAACAAACGGGAAGAGGTTTTTCGTCCATATCTAACAGATACTATGTACACACATGCTCCATATGCATTCTCGCTGGCGTCGGCGAATCCATGAAGTTCGAATGATTCAGCGCCTACCTGAACTACATTTCTGGGAATAGCGAGGTCCTTCACCAGTTGCAGCTCATTAGCATACCGTGTCCACCTGTCGAGGTACAGGGCAGGTAGAGGATCGCCCCATCCGCACTTCATCCTCCATAAATCTTGGATTAAGATTTTTGCGGTGATGATTAGCGGGCCGATTAATCCTAGCGGATCGTAGATGCGGGAAATCTCACTTAGAATTGTCCGTTTAGTGAAATCGCGCGCGGAAATTTCACTGCACTTATAACTTAGACAGTCATTATGAGTGTTCCATACGGTTCCGAGGGTGGTCACACAGTCATTGAGCCCGCGAGTCAGCACTATTACAGAGTCATTAATGTTCGTGCGGAAGCACTCAAACACGGCGGGGTTATTGCTTGCCCACTTTTTAAGTTCGAATGCACCTTTTCCGAGAAGAGTGGAAACTTCGTCACGAATAACAGTCAATTCTTCAATCGAATTCCCACCTGTTATTAGATCATCAACGTAAAAGTCTCTTAAGCACACTTCGCTGCCGACCGGAAAATTACTGCTCTCAATTTTCGCGAGTTCGCGCACTGATTTAATCGCCAGATATGCTGCGGGAGCGGTTCCATATGTGACCGAGGCCAACTCATATGACACTAGGTTGTCTTCTGGATGTTCACGCCACCAAATCCGCTGGTACTTCCGGTCCTGTTGCCGAACGCTAACCTGACGGTACATCTTGGTGATATCCGCGGTGATCACATATGTTTTCGTCCTCATACGCAGCATTATGGAGAACAGGTCATCTTAGAGGGTGGGGCCAACCATTAACATGTCGTTCAATGATGTCCCGTTGTTTGACTGCGCGGATGCATTAAAAACTACTCTGAGCTTCGTCGTTAGGCTATCTTCCTTGATTACGCAGTGGTGAGGCATGTAGTAGCCGTTCGTTACATCCCCGCTTGTTGGATGCATGTGTCCCAATTCCTTGTATTCGCGCATAAATTCACGGTATTATTCGTAGACTTCCAGCTGTTTAGCTAGCCTTCTTTCCAGCGCGAAAAATCTATGTTTCGCCGATACACTGGATTCTGCTAACCCTTTTGTATCGGTTTTAAAGGGCAGGGCCACCTCAAACCGACCACAAGGCAATCTCGTACTTGTCTTTTCACAATGTTTCTCACATTCACGATCCTCGTATGTACTTGTTGTATGCTTGAAATTCTCGATTTCCCAGAATCGCGACACTAGTTCGTTGAGGCCCACGAAACCTACCGTCGCACAGTGGGTGGTTTGCACCTGCGGTAACTGACCTGCAACTATCCAGCCGAAGTGAGTACTTATTAGCGTCAATGGACCCATGGGGAGGTGACGCCCGTTTACGATGTCGTAATAAAGGCCTGCCCCGATGAGCAGGTCAATTTCTTGCGGTTTGTGGAATGACGGATCGGCAAGTTGAATCTCCGCGGGGGGCGTTAATCCCCGGATATCCATTTTATGATTCGGAATTTTATTCGTTATTTTGTGCATTATTAACGCGGTCATTGGTGTACTGTAATCGGACACACGTGATTGCACAACAAATGTTCCCATTTCTTTAATGTCGGTTCTTGAGCCTCCGACTCCGACGATGGGCGTTAACAAGGAGCGCCTTGTCAAATCAATTTTCGCAACACATTTCTCCGTAATTATGTTCGCCTGCGACCCGGAATCCAGCAAAGCACGCACCTGTATTATTTTTCCTCGCTGGTTTCTTATGTTAATCACGCAGGTTGACAGTAGCACAGATGATGGATGATTCGAGAGTGTTAAAAGTGACGCGGCCTCACTACTGCAGGGTTCATTGTTACTCGACGTAGGCGGCGTCGCGGCTTTTTGTAGTAACGTATGATGCGATTTGTTGCATTCACGGCAGTTTCCGGATTTGCATGATTTTGAAGAGTGGTTGCTCCCCAGGCAGTTGAAATACAGATGTTTTTGTTTCACCGTTTCAATCCGCTGTTCTACCGATTTTCCTTGAAACACGCGGAACTTGTATCGCACATGTGAACCGTCACAAAACACGCACTTTTCTTCGGTCGATTTAACAGTCAGCGACTTGACTTTCGGAAACTGCACCATTGTTGTACGCGCACTATCCATCGCTTCCAGTTGCTTGCATTTTTTTTAAAGAAGTTCATGCATTTCTGAATACGTCGGTGTTTTAGAGCAGGTTTCACCTTCCCACTCCTTCTGCAGCTCCGGGTTTAGCTTCTCGGCGATGATTTCCACCAGTAAATCGTCCCAGGCATGCGTCGGCCGATTGATAGCCTTAAGCGATGCGAGGTTTAGCGCAACGACGTCAACTAAATGCCGAAGGCTCGTGTGGCTCTCCTTTTTGACTGTCGGCAGGTGAATTAGCGATCGCACATGTTTTTTGATTACAAACCGTTCGTTTTAGTAGCGGCTCACTAACTGGTCCCAGGCAAGTTGATACGCGTCGGTTGACATTTGCACGGATTTGATCATTAACGCGGCTTCTCCCTTGAGCGAACTACGCAAGTAGTGGAATTTCTGTGCGTTTCCAAGCGTCGTGTTGTCGTGGATGAGGTTCTTGAAAGCGTCACTGAATCCTTGCCACTCGTCGTAGTTTCCGCTGAACGTAGGTAACTCGATTACCGGTAGTCGCACTACGGGTTCATGTCTTGACGGCGAAGACGCGCTGTCGGCCTGAATCGCCGCTTGCAATTTAGCAATTATTTTGTCTACCTCACACTCGATTGTGAAATAGTCGTCGTCGAATGTTTCTTGGTCTGCCATGGAGTCGATGTCGTTATCGAAAAGTTCCATAACAATTTGATTTAGATCTTTTCGGGCTGGAACAAGGTCGTTCCAGAGCTTCAAAATAATTTGCTCATCATTTTCGGGTTCCGCAAGCCGTTTCTGGAGCCTTTCCTTTTTTTGATGATATTCTTCATCTGCCATTGCAGTTTCTTTACAATTGCAGCAGACATATTGACTAACTGAGATGTGTTGCACAAAGTAAGAAAGCTCGGTTAATATTGTTCGTTTGTGTACGGCCGACAACCAACTTGCGCACTCACGAGACACAAAAACGGCAAGTTGTTGGAATTGTTGCACGCGTAAACGACACGAATATTAGACCACCTTTTGCTTGGTAGCAAAATAGTTCACGAGAGAAGTTCACTGGATTTGTTAATTTGCACTATGTTCGTAATTAACTGTAACTTATCCGGTTCGAAGGACCATGTAATGCGCGGATCTCGCGACTTTAATAAAAATTACTAATACCAGAAAATTACAGAAAAACGGTTGTGACAGTGACATTTACTTTTTTTTTTCGTACATACATGAAAATACACAAAACAATGAAAAAACGTGAAATCGGCGTAAACACTTATGTTTAAAGTCTCATCTCAATCGGATCAGTCACTTTTGAGATACAGCACCCACGGACAGACAGACAGACAGACACACACACAGACACTAATTTTTTTTCCAGAAAATAGTTTAATGGACTCAGGGGACCTCAAAACGCATATTTCCGAAAAAAAAAATTTCAAAAAAAATCACGATCACAATACTTCCCCTTTATTGGCATCTATAAACTTATCCATATAAACAAAATATTAACAATTCAAAAACTAAATATTTATTACATCCTTCTTCTCCTCTCCCTCTCCCACCCTAATGTCATCACAATCTTTACGCCAGCCCCGTCCTCTCGCATCCACTCCTCTATCCGTCTACTCCCATTCATCCATTCCTCCCGTATCTCCTTACACTCCTCCGCTAGATGACTCCATGTATCTCTCCCACTCCCACACAGCACACACCTACCATACTCTTCACCCATCCATATCTTTCTTCCTCTCTCCTCCGAGCCACACCTAGCCCTAGCCATTGCTACCTTCTGCTCTCTGTTCAATCTACAATTTTCTAGGTACCCAGGTATCTTCCCATGCACCTGCCACCTTTTATAAAGAGGGTTGTACTCACTACTTTCAATACACCTTTGACGCTCCTGCTTTTCTACTTCTTCCCATTTTACCTTCATCCAAGCTGCCACATTCACCCCTTTTTCCAACCACTCATTTACCAAACTTTCAGATACTCCTGCTCTTTCATACATTTTTCTCCTTCTATTCTCCAACCACTCTCTCCTACTCCCACACACGTTCTCCACACTTCTTTTACCAACCTTTCTCCCCCCAATCCTATCACTTTCATCTCATACCTAGTCACTCTTTCCATTGCGTCTCCATGCATACACGTTCTGTTCGTTTCCTGAAGCAGAATGTAGCTGGGCGTTGATCTTTCCACCGCCAACATCTGCTTCAGGAATGTCACCTGCTCTCTCTCGATACATTCATATGCTTTCATACCCCATGCCTCCACACCATACATTAAAATTGGTTTTACACATGCATCCCACAGTTTGCACGCCATCTGAAAATTCCCCTTCAGCCACTGTCCCCACTTCTCCTTCACCACATACCACGCTTTCCTCGCCTTCATTTGGACCCATCTGGCATGCTCCCTGTACCCCCCACACCACCTAAACACAAAACCCAAATATTTAAACTCTTTCACTCTCTCGATCACTTCTCCCTTCCATGTTAATTCTTTCATTCTTCCTTCTCTTCCTCTATTCCTAAATCTCATCCACTTCGTTTTTCCTACATTCACACACAAACCTCGCTTATCCATATACCTTTCAACCCTTTGCAACATCTCATTCATTTCTCCCCAATCCTTCGCCAGCAACACCACATCATCCGCATACGCCACCATCCACACCTTCATTTTCCCTATTACAATCCCGCCCACTTGCCCGTTTCTCAGGACTTCTTCTAATTCACTCATATATAAATTGAAGAGCAACGGGCTAAGCGGACATCCCTGTCTCACCCCCATCCATACTCTAAACTTTTCCGATACCCTTCCATCTACCTTTGCTCTCCCCCATGTTTCTTCATACATTCCTCTCACCCATTCCACTGTTACCTTGCTCACACCTCTCCTCTCCAAGCACTCCATCAACCTTTCTCTCGGCACTGAGTCATACGCTGCTTTCAAATCCAGAAATACCGCATACACACTTTTCTTTTCCTCTAACACTCTCTCAACTATTCTCGCTACCGTAAAGATTTGATCTCTCGTTCCCCTTCCTTTTCGAAACCCTCCTTGCGATTCCGGCAACAAACCCTTTGCTTCCACTTCCTCTTCTAGTCGGTTCTTCACTATAGTCATTGCAATCTTGTACCCGATACACATAATGGTTATACCTCTATAATTACTGGCGTCCTTTCTATCTCCACTTTTGTGTATCGGGCACATTACCCCCACACGCCATGTTTCCGGAATCTTCTTTTCTCCCCTCCATATCTGATTCAGCAGCTGCCCAAATCTTCTTTTTCCCTCAGCTCCAATCCGCTTCCACATTTCGGCTTTCAGTCCATCCAGCCCAGCCGCGTTTCCTCCTTTCACCTCTTGAAAACCCTTTTCCACTTCCTCCTCTGTAAACTCCTCCTCCACTGTTCTCCACTCTCGTCTCCCCTATATATACTTCGTATATAGAGAAAGTAAAAATTACTTGTGAAAAAATATTTACTAAAACTATGTATTCAGCATTCAAGATAGGAGCTGATTACATTAACCATAAGAAGCTGACTGATCCGAAAAATTGGCCAGAGGGAATATACTTGATCGATATCAAGTAGAAGAAGAGCCCAACTCTCTGGGAAAACTTAGTGAGTGTAATTCAAAACCACTTGTTTCACAAACATCACTTTATACTGTATAAACGTACAATGTTGACTGAAGATGCGAATTACTAAATAAAGTTCTACTGTGCAAAATTGGTATTCTCTCATAGACTCTAATGGGTTATCACGTTAGAGAATCTGTTGGTAATGTTGGCCATCCTCTACTATTTTAATTTGATGATAAATTTTTCTATATCAAACATAAACACTACTTTATTGATCCGTCAACAAGTATATTTAAAAGTATATGATGTTCTGCAGCTGTGGGTTCAGTATACATTTCTTCATTTAAACTGAAATTGTTTAAATCCTTATTCTTTATTCTCAAATAGTATCCGAAGTACTTATTGTTTCAAATACAGCGTGCTTTAAGATGTAATATCTAAGTATATCATTTTTAGTAAATTTGTCTAATACAAATATTGTATCATAAACATTGGACTGATAAGGCTGTTACTTGTTGAAACTCCATATCACTTAATAAAATACTGACAAAGTATATGGTTCCAAATGTTTTTATTATTTTACGACAATGCTTCACAACATAGTGGCGTCGTCATCTATCTACCTGCACTGTCGTAAAATAATAAAAACATTTTGAAACCATATACTGTGTCAGTATTTTACAAGTTCTATCATAAATTTGCAGTATTCTCTGTTTAGAGGCTTATCCTTTTGTAATAGTCATTCTTGTTTAAGAACTCTTGCAACCTTGTCTCTTGAATCCTTTATATTCAGCGGACGTCAATAAAGGTAGTTAAATTTATGTAGCATCCTTTGGAAACTCTCATTGTTGTAAATTGTAATGTATATTGCGTAATTCATCTTCTACTGTTAGTTAAATTGGGCCTGCTAACTATTAATTTTTCTGAATATTAAGAGGTCTCGTTAATTACAGATTCTGTAGTTAATCATACTTTTCTGATTTTTTTTGTATGAATCTCCTCCTAATATTATTATCATAATAAATTCAGTATATTGAAGAAAAATGCTATTACGGTTTTCTATTCCTTTTTATATGACTGGACGGTAATGGCTTATTCCTAATAAGTTGTCAATTTCTCGTAGGCAGTTGAATATTTCTTCGACCATATCAATGATTTTTATCTGTATAAATGTGTAAAAACAGACCTTTAACGATGTATGTATGCTGACTGTTGGGGCGTTATTTTAGCTTAAATGGGGTACTAACAGATCTATTGTTCTACCCTTAGTCTCACGTCCTCCATGAACCTGGTAACTTTCTTGGGGGTGATGCTGCTCACTTCTTCGTGGGATAATCTATCCCTGCCGAAGTGTGAAAAATGCTTCTAAACAATCGCGACACGAGTGGAAGTGTCATCTGCCAAATCACATAGTCTGCAGTTTACACTTTCCTCCTTTCTCATTTTCCAAAAATGGTACTGGAGGGCAGAATGTCCTGTCATGAGTCGATTTGATTGAAGTAGGCCTGGTACATTGTGCTTGTGACTTCTGTCCCCTTCCCATTTTTGGACCACCTCTCTTTTGTACCCAATGGAAAGACGGCTCTGGTCTTGTAGGTGTATCATTTGCACCTCTTTTTTCGAGTTCATCTGCCACTTCGAGGCATCTTCGATATTCCCTGACAGTCCGTGAGCCGTAATTAAAAGGCATTTTGAACATTGTTACATGAACATGAGCTGTGAGCGAAGAGCCTTTGCTTGTTATTAAATATTAAATTCACAAGTGCTGTGGGCAACACGTTTTTAATTTCCAGAACTGCTTTTTTCGTTTGCTAGTATGACTTTTTTGTGCATCTTTTGTTGTCCTGAATTAATTATTCCCTGACTGACATTAATCCACATTTCGATGAACAAAATTCTAATTATTTTGTAATAATGTGCCAGGGTATTTATTGCTTTTTATTAATTATTTTAACACATCACTCAATAAGTACCCAGTTACACTTATTTTAGTTACAACGATTTTGTAATATAACGGATAGAACGAAATTTCGTGTGTTGAATAAACACTGATTTTTTTGGGGAAAAATACAGTTGGAGCCAAAGAGTGACATGATAAGCATTATGGGGACTCTTCACAAGGGAAATCAACTAAGAAAAGACCTTTATTGGCATACACCCCATATTTACATATAATTACTATATTATCATTTTTTTCTACCGATTTTCTCAGCCGCCTGCCTCAGTCGCCACTTCTTCTTCTTTCTTTTTTTTATTTTTCCTTGCATTAAAATCCCCACCCACTATACATCTATTTCCCCTGCTCGCCTCATCCTCTATTTCTTTTCTCACTTCTTCCCAGTTGTTAGTCACGTGCACGGTTCCAATTTTAGATGTGTGCTTCCCTGCTTGCATTTTATCCATACCACCCCTTCTACCTCCTTCCTATATTCCATATCTCCAACCTGCAGCCCCTCTCTTGTTCCCACGATAATACCCCCCTTTGCTCTTCCTCTAATTGCCTCCTTAGTTGCCCCTCTTATTTCCCATTTAAACCCCGCTGGTAGCTTTTCCTTCACACCCTCCCACTCCTCTTCTACCAGCCACGTTTCCACTACCCCTACTATATCTTTTCCTGTTATCCACTCTTCAAAATCCTTTTGCCACTCCCCCCCCTGCATTTTGATTTTACCCCGCCACGTTCCAGAACCCCAGTTTTAAAAACCCCTGGTCTTCCCTAAATTTTTTCTTCTTACTTTTTTGCAATTATTTCTTTATATTGCTCTTTCACCTCATTCCATAATAGACACTTGTTATTAATAATTAATTTACTATATCCGACTACATATTCCTTTCTTTTACCGTCAAATCATTGTCAATATATACATCCATACCTCTAAGCTTGTTTGTATTTTTCATTACCTTAACCTTATTCATAAAATCCTTCATTCTGGCTAATATTATTATATGTAGTCTTAGTAAGACTCATTGTTGTAGATTCACGAAATGTTTTCCTATTTTTTAAATTTATTAATATTATTCCGTTTCTCATTTCAAAAACATCTTCCACCTTGACAACTATCTCTAGCTTCTCTTTTATTACTTCTTTGACAGCTTTAGATAAGCTTATTTTCTTCTAACTCTATTATCTTGCTGCGCATATCTCTCTTTTCCAATTCCAACTCCTCCTCTCTTCTTTTCATTTTTGTCTTGATTTAAACAAGCTCCATGTGGACTGATTCTACTTCTCTTCTCAGCTTTTCATTATGTTCCTTATTGTGTTCTAATCTCTCCTTCACATCTTTTCTCATCTGCTTTAACTCTTTTAATATCGCCTCCATCGAATTAAATTTCTCTGGTGATCTTGCGGTTATTTTACGCTGTCTAAAGATTAAAGCTTCGTCGTCTGTCGTCTCGAAGCTAGTTTCTTCTCTTCTTCTTTTATCTTTCTTTTTCCTCCAAGCCCAGTGCTTCCGTCGCAATCCCACCAGTTACGACCGCGTCGAAGCCCAGTGCTTCCGTCGCAAATGTACCTAACTCCACCGCGTCGAAGCCCAGTGCTTCTACCGCATTAAATCAATGCACAACCGCGTCGAAGCCCAGTGCTTCTCAAACCTCTGAAAATCCCGATAGGTGGATGACACCCAAATACGCTCAGAAAAAAGAGAGTTTCCAGGCGTCTAAGCCTGATGTACGTTAACTTACAGAAATCCGATGCGGGTAAAAGGATATTTGACATTATCTGCATCAACGGGATAATGGTCAAAGTTGAGCCGAAACTTAAATCAAAAGGCATTAATCAATGCCATCGATGCTAGAAGGTTGGTCATGCCCAACGCTTTTGCAGGGCTAAGTTTGTCTGCGTTTAATGCGCAGGAAATCATCATACGTCCGAGTGTGTCATCACTCCTGAAACGACTCCTCGATGTGGAAATTGCGACGGCGAACACCCGCCAGCTATCGTGGCTTCCCCATGTTTGCTAACTCCAGACGCAACAAGCCCTCTCAAGCCTCTCAGAGGACCTTAAGGGCTTCCAACGCCCAAAGACGCGATGGCATATCTTACGCCCAATTTACTGCTTCACCTGCAGACTTTCCGGCTCTTCCGGGCTCATCCCCCGCTGCTCGCTCCCCCCGAGGAGCAAAAAGAGCTTCTTAAAAACCGAATACCAACGCCGAATGGGCTACGATCGCTTTCGCTGTTACTGCAGCTTTCACTCCGGTCAACTAACTGTCCAGCGCAGTTTCTTCCATTTGACAAACCCAAATGACTGCACAAATACCGGATTTGGTCTTCCAATGAGCTCAGCTTCGACCATAATCCTGTCTTCTTAGACATAGCTGTCGGAGCTCCTAGCCCGACTAGAGAGATCAAAATTGGCCTAATTACAAGACGAAGGTGGAAAATTCCATCGTTCCCCTTCCAGTCGTCAACTCGACAATTAACCTCGACGCAGCCATCTCTAGGCCCTCCTCGGTCATCCTCAAGGCTCACAAAGAGTCTACATCTAGCAGGACATCCTCACAGGTTGATCCTCTCTATACTCTCCCTGAGCTCAATGCTCTCATCCGGGACAGAAAGCTCACTCGCCGTAGATGGCAAAATACCTGAGATCCATCCTTCCGTAAGGAAGCTAATCAACTCGCTCGCCGGGTGAGAGAACAATTACGCGACCTGCGTAATGAGCGTTGGGAAAAGCGACTCGAGTCGTTTAATGAGCATCCACATTATGTGTGGGGGTTTTTCAAAAGGCTCAAGAGAGGTAAACCCTGTAACCACGCGTTACACGGCGAGAGAGACTCGCATATTCCGATTCTGAGAAAGCAGAAGCGTTCGCCGACTCCCTGGAGCAGCAATTCATGTTAAACCCTGGCGATGATGATGACTTTCACGACGAAGTCTAAAGATCCGTCCGATCCTACACCCCGGAAGAACTCGACGGACTGATAAAACAGCCCAAAAATCGGAAAGCCCCCGGTTTTGACGGGTAGAACCGCTCTGCTCGACATTCATTATTAATGCTTCGATGCGATTGGGTGCATTTCCATCAGCATGGAAGCTGGCCTCAGTGGTCAGCAACCTCAAAGTGGGAAAATCACCAACTTTTTCCCAAAACTATCGCCCAATCAGTTTGCCTAGCACCCTAGGCAAGCTCCTCGAAAAGGTCCTGCTAGCTCGTCTTTCGGTCTTCACTGAAGACCATAAAATTATTCTAGATTTACAGGTCGGCTTCAGAGCTGGCCTGTCTACTACTCATCAGCTTCTGAGGGCCACCGAGTACATCTCTGAAGGCTTTGCCATCAAAAGAGATACTGCTGCAGTATTCCTTGACGTCTCAAAGGCGTTCGACAGAGTCTGGCACGAGTACCCAGAATACATAATCAGGACATTGTACGACTTCTTTCATAACAGGAAGTTCTGTACGAAGGTTAACTCAAAGTTTTCCACTCAGCGTCCGATACTAGCAGGTGTTCCTAAGTGCTCTGCCCTCTCTCCGGCCCTGTATAATATCTATACCAGCGACATACCGAATCTGGCTCCGGTCGTGATCGCTCAATATGCTGACGACACTGCCCTTCTATACAGAGGGCGCTCTACATCCCACTTGGAGAACACTCTCCAGAAAGCCCTAGACTCCTATGAGAAGTGGGCCGACAAGTGGCGACTAGCGATAAACGCTGATAAAAGTGTCTCTGTACACTTCAGCAAAAACAAACATCGAGTTATTGACTCCCCAGAATTCTCCTTTGGGGACTCATTAATTCCAATCTGCGACGAGATTAAATACCTCGGTCTAATCTTCGACCAACACCTAAGATGGTCAAAAACAATCTCCCATGTCCTGCAAAAGGCAAAAGCGACCCTGTGAAAGCTGTGGCCTTTGATAAACAACAAATCCAAGTTAGCCCATAAGACCAGGGTCAAATTTTACAAAATGGTCATTAGGCCACAGCTGACCTACGCTGCACCCGTATGGGGCTACTGCAGGCCCACTCAGATCGCGAGACTGCAACGTCATCAAAACGTTGCTTTACGTAGAGTCCTCAATGCTCCGCCTTACATGCGGAACTCTCAAATTCACAGAGAAACATCCACGCCGAGTGTGATGGAGTTTATCCGAGAGACTGCAGTAGCTTTCTACGATAAGCTTGACAATGATCCCCCTATGGGATTTCGATGTAAAACATCGAAGGCCCCGAAATGTGCTAATTGGTACTCAATTAGATCAAAATTCTCAATGAGCCAGCGTGAACCGCTCGGTGGCGCTGCTCTCCTTCGAGGAGAGTGTTACGCAGGACGATCGGTAAATTAGGCTAAATTCATCTAGCGATTTCCTCGCTTATGTCTCTGACTGGGAAAATCCATTGGCATTGAACCATTCCCTCCCAGATAGATCCTCGGAGGAAAGGTTTTAATCGGTAGGAGTCCGACACTGCCCTACTAAAAGGGCGTCCCATGATGGATTTCCTCTCCTTGCATCAAAAAAAAAGTCTGTTTGCTGGAGGCTTCTAGCTGTTTGGCTAATTCTTTCTGTTTTTATCAATTTCAAAACTTAAACATAACGTAGTTTCCGGCTTTTTTTGTTAAAGAAACTTAGACGAGTTTTCGTGTTCATATCATGAAACTATTGCAAATGAAGTGAAGCGTTGTGAGGTATGTGCAGTCGAGATGTTAACGTCTCTTGAAATAGATTGATATGAGCTTGCGTGTAGTGCAAATTATTTTGGCGATGCAGATGGCAATGCCCCAGGTATATTGGTAAAGTCAGTGAAAAACACTTGATGTCAAAACCAAATGTGCCTCTCTGTGAGATATGTTGTTAAAATGGGTTATAAATCTATCCAGGTGGAAATTATTTTTTTTTTTAATTTAACTTCAATTCAATTTTGCAGTCATCATCCGCAGTAGATAATAAACAGTTCTATTAAATTGGAAGAAGTAAAAGTCTTGTTCCATTTTTTTATTTTCAGATAACTAACACGTGTTCCTTGCGGATCATTATCAAAGTTAAAACTTTGATAATGCAAAACTTTAATAATCCGCAATTTGAAAATTTGGTTCCATGAAGAGAGTAGCAGAGCAAGTATCGATTAGTTCTATTAATATTTTTAAGTAAACTTCTTCGAAATTTCTAGCAAACCTACAGAAGCACGTTATTGTTAGTTGTGTAATTCTATAAATGAGAACTGTTTTACGTTATACTTTTAAAGAGTACTCGTTCTGATGTACCGATTAAACAGTCCGCTAGAAACGAAAACCAATAAACCATTTCAGTGTCAAGTTGATGATTAACAAACTTGTTTCTTGCGATACGATTAAAATGATTAAATTATTATATCTATTCCGCGCGAAGAAACAGAATGCTGTAACAAACATGTGCACATATTACTTAATTAAATAGTAAAAGATTAAAGGAATCGTGTATTTACTTTATACAGAAATTAAAATGAGTTTGATTTGTTATTTTATGATGTTATATCTTTATTTTTGTACATACATATTATATTAGAATAGTATACAGATAATATCTCATAATTAATGATTACAGTTTCCTTAAAGCATCGGCCAAGATTTCAATTTCTTGGTTGATATTTGTTACTAGCCTCTCAAGCTGCGGCTTGGAATCCAAAACTTCAATGCTTTGGGTATAAGCGTTGTAGCGAACTCCAAATGATCTTGGTATCGTTGCTGCATATTTACTGAAAATATATTATTGAATAATTATTGAAAAAGTATTGATAATATTATAATTAATTTATATTATTTATTAAATATTAAATAATAAAATTTAATTTGGTTATACTGTTATCTAGAAAATTAAGAAAAACTATTTTATACAGTAATACTTACATCATTTTGTTTTTGGCATCTTCAAAACTTTCTGCAACATAGTAAATTGGTTGGTACTCGGTGATAGGATATTTTTGTAAACAGGTTTTTGGTGGATCGAATGGTCTGATTTCAGCTTTGTCTTCAAGACAATACTGCAGTTCGCCATATGAAGAGAGAAGTCCGGCACCGTATGCCTTAAGTTCTCCGTTTTCTCTGCATAATCCGTACTCGACAGTAAACCAGAAGCACTAGAAAAAGTAAAATAATTATGTTAAACACGTGCTTAAGAGAATCGAATTATTAATAATGCCAGAAAATTGTTATAACAAAAATTAAATCTATATAAAACAAGATATACAAATCTGTAAATAAAAATATTAACTTTATATAATCTCTCAAATAATCCATTGCTGAATTCAGTAAAAATTATTATATTTTAAATTTAAATAAGCAAATGTAAGAGCTTTTTAAAAGCTGGAAAGATTTTGTTAGTAACGTTAAGTTAAATAGTATATTTTGTATATATGAATGGTAATAATAATTAATGGGTAAGTTACTACTAATAATTTAGGGACTAATATTTATTAAGAGTGTACATCTTAAATTTTAACTGTAACTTAAATTTTATTATCAATAATAGTATCTCTGAAAGTATTTAGTAATATGAATTATAGTTATATTTGCAAGTTATAAATCCGAGTATTTTTATTCCAAGTAGATCAATATTTGTAGCATAATAAAAACATTATTGTTTCTCGCATTTTGATTTGTTGTGTGTGTCTAGGTTATTAATTTTACATCCGTATAAACTCGAATTAGTTGTGATACCATTAATCATAATCTTTATATTTGTACTATTATATTTTAAACTGCGAAATACTTACTGTAGCTAGTTTCTCAATGTAATCATCTGGAGCCCCTAAGGAGGCCAAACCAATTTCTTGAGAGAATTGAGCAAAAGCTGGATCAGCAAAGAGAGGAACGTGTCCTAAGATTTCATGACAAACGTCCGGTTCTGGGGTATATAGTGGCCTGCTAGAATGACGGATATATTGTGTAGAATGGAAGACTCTAAAAGCTAAACCAGCCAAGAAATCACGAGAAGATAACAGTCCTGCTACAGGTCTCAAAGTAAATCCAGTACAATCTGAAAAAATAGATACAATTAGTTGCTTATAATAGTTACACAATACTAAATTAGAATTGTAACTGGGTTTCTTTTAGTTTTTAAACTAGTAAGAATCCTGTTTTAGAAATTAATATGAAATTTAAAGTTGATATTGACAAAATTTGAATTATAAAATTACTGTTATATATAAAAATATTTTACTTTAGTAAAGTTTTTATCAAAATATATAATACAATTTCAAATGAAAATAAATTTATTTAATTAGTACCTCTTAGGAAATTCGATACATCTTCTAATTGTGGAATATTGTCTTCTCTGTATCCACAGTTTTGTACTAGAAGAGGAAAAACGTGGTTGTGCTCTTTACACGCGTGCGTCGGATATAATTTGGTTAGATGTCTAAAGACTTTTGCCCATGTAGCAATTTCCTCCTCAGAGTACTCTACATAGGGTAGGGGCTGTCCATGTTTGTAATTGTAGGCAATATCGGCAAAATATTTCCTGCGTGCTCTGTAGACAGGATCCGTAAACCCTGGATGGTCAGAGTCCAATTCTGCGCCGTATGAAAGAATTTGATTAGCGAAACGGTCCAGATCTCTTATGCGGCGTGGAAACCAAGGAACTGATTCTAAAAATTAAAGAAAATGATATTTTCTCATTTGTTGATTATGGGATAAACAAAATAAAATTTTATAATTTTTTTAGGGCATACATAAATTCATTATTGCATTCAAAATCAAAATAATGCAGAAAAAGAAATTTTTAAATTTGTTATTTATTATTACGAAAAAAAATCACAAATAGTGTAAAGCATTTTGCTTTTATTACAAATTAATATTTATGAAAAATAGAATTAACAGACTATTTTATTATTTTTTTCTAAAATATTATTTCTAATGAAATATTTATTTCTAAATAAAAAATAGTAAACTAGAAAAAATTACTAGAAGTTTTTTTTTAATAATAGCAAATTCTACTTACCTTTATTATCATTATAGTTCCTGGAAATGACGTTGAAGTAGTCGCTGCTGTTTTTAATGTCAGTTATTGCTGAAGCGAGGTCACCATCTGGAGAACACTCTACCATGAATTCATATTTGCTTGGGGATCTGTTTGACGGTCTAGATTCGATATGGAAGAGGTTAATCTTGTGCTTTTCGAAAATTTTGAGATAGCGCGCTAAAACGCCGACTTCCTCAGCTGGTGGGGAGAAGATCAGGCATGTGCTCTTTGTGGAATCCTTTCCTGGTTTTATGTAATTGCCTCCTGGCATAAGTGTAGGCTGTAATAAAAATGTACAATAAATTAATTTTTTATGTTTACTTAATATTAAATTTTAATTATTATCAAAGCTTATTAAAAATTTTGGTATTAAAAAGTTGAAAAAAATAATTTATGTATTTTTTATATATACAAACGGCCATTAAAAATTAATTATTGCTTATCAATATCATATACAATAGTTTAATAAACGGGAATTAAAAAAACATCAATTTATGATATAACAACAACATAATAATAAGTCTAAATAGTTTTAGTTCCAACTTCATTTACTTTCGTCATCATACAGGAATGTGTATATAATATGTAATATAATAAAATACTTGTCTCTATTTAAACAATTATTTGAGTTTAGGGCAATTATATAAAATATATTTTATGCAGAGATTATCTAATTTTGTTACATTAAATAATCATATTGTTTTAGTCCTTTATTGTACATTTTAGTTTCGATATGAATATTAAAACTCATAAATAAGATTGATCTAATCTATTTATTTATTAATAACTTATTTTATTTTAACATATAAAATAAGTTATTAATAAATAAATATGATTATTGTGTCCTTAACATATAAGGACACAATAATTTTGAATTATTGAATCTTTAATTACTTCCTCTTTTATTAGAAAAAAAAATTAACTTAATAATATTGACGACTGTTATATTTATAGATTTATCTTCCTGTTTATATACATATTTTTCTCTCGGTTAAATGTTTTGAATGCATCTGCTTTCTACGCTTAATTCTAATACAAATAATCGACGTTAATTACTGGCTGGAGGAAACAACATGTTTTCGATAATGTAATGACACTTTCAAAACATCGAATTTTTTGATAACTGGGAAATACGTCAATAAACTATGTTTTCAATACAAATCAAAAATATTTATCAAAGTAGTGACGTTTTATCGCTCAAACGTGCTACAATTTTTGAAGTGTGTAGAATGTACAATAATTAATATTACGTATAACTTGAAAGATAACAAGTATTTATAACTTACGAAATAGTAAATTAAATCAAATTAATGAAATGTGTCTTTTGCAATAATATCATATCATTTAAAATTACAATCATGATATAAAAATCAGAATTTAATGAATGTATTAGTTATTACAGATAATAAATTGCAAATAATAATAATAATTATTATTATTATAGTAATGAGTATGAAAATCTTATAAGTAATCAAACTTTAAAGAGTATTATTAAATAAATATAACACATACATAATAAATCATGTTTTGCCGTAAACTTCTACGAAAACCTACATGTAGTAATATAGCATACCCCCTTGATTGATTAAATAGTTCATCAGAAGAATGTAAAAGGTGTAAGTGTAAATCTTTTTTCTAAAATATATTAATATAAACTGTACATACATTAGTTGTTAGTAATTTTATAATTCAAATCTACTTGTTACTAAATATGTGGTTGTAAGTTTATCAGAATTTCATAAATTTCAAAATTAGATGAGATGTGTAGTTTAAATTTCATTACGTATCTACTTACATCTATTATTTGTGAATCGCCCGTAGAATTTCCGTACACCATTGTCTTGCTCCAATTATTTCACAAATAAATAAATAAATAAATGTATATAATACTGTGATTTAATGAATATAAATAAATAACTATAAATAAAACCCTAATATTTTAATTAGGTTCACTTAGTGCAACTCCTTTTATGTTGTTAGTGGTTGTTGCTTGTTTCAAATTTTGGCACGTACTGTCGGTATCCAATCGGAGTGTTGGCTATATGTGCTCCAATGAATGACGTTGTTGTCCAATTGGGTTTTCACGGACAATGGCGTAATTTAATCAGTTAATTGCACAGAAGTCGGAACCGATGCAATGTCGTTCTCTTTTTACATCATACACCAAAGCTTTCCTTTCCTGTTTAAGCGAACGACTCCTTGGTTACTTGCGGTTATTCCTAACTAGGATCGGATTCGTATTCTGTTTTTATTTTCATGACGCGTGTATCGATCTCTTTGGATTTGGTTTTTCCAAGCTTCGAAGAATAAAATTTTTGAAAAAAATGCGGAAGATTCTTAGAATGGAATTGTACACTAATTTTCTATTTCCTTATTAAAGGCAATAATAGATGTAGGTTTAAATTTATAATTCTATGATTTACATTATGGCTGGGTATTTGTGGCGCAATGACCTGAATGAGCGCTCAATTCAATTACCAATAATTATGTCATAAATTATAATTTTATTAAATAAATTTAGAAATGTAATTAAAATACCATTGATACTCAATATTTCAAGATTTCTTATAGGTACTTTATGTGAACTTTTAGTTCACATAAATTTTTATGTAATTGTTAAATAACTCATTATCATTAAAATGCGTAAAATGTATAAACTTAGACATTGTTATTCTTTGAACATATTACACTTAATTTAT
The DNA here is from genome assembly GCA_963969525.1 of Ontholestes murinus. Classification (NCBI taxonomy): domain Eukaryota; kingdom Metazoa; phylum Arthropoda; class Insecta; order Coleoptera; family Staphylinidae; genus Ontholestes; species Ontholestes murinus. The sequence continues at coordinate 48,638,340 of OZ018391.1, read as the reverse complement.
ATTATATTATTTTTAAAATTCTAGAATGCATAATATATAACTAAAGCGTGTCTTTTTCGGAGGATAATAATATACTAAATGATTGCGTTAGCCATGATTTACTTATAAAAAAGTTGTTCTTGTACGGTTTTTCTACAAACTGATCAAATCATATCTGGTAAGGAGATATCAATCAGTAAGGGTTAATGGCACGCTCACTAGAGCATAGTGTGCCCCAAGGGTCTACACTGGGTTCACTTTTGCTCTTAATGTATATTAACGATTTTACTAATAGTGTAGAAAATGTACAGAATATCAAGTATACAGGCGATACCACATTTATAGCCAGTTGTGATCGGCTTGATCAAACTTTGCAGCTTAATAATAAGGAACTCAAAAAATCTAAACTATTGTTTGATACTAACCAACTACAATTAAAGCCATCGAAAACAATTATTTGGTTTTTCACATTAAGAAGTGTGATCATTTCAATTTTTTTTCGAGCAAAGATAAGTTCTTGGGACTTGTAATCGAATCTTCATTTACTTGGATTTACACGGATACTCTAGCTGCCGAATTATGTAGTATTATATTCCTATTTAGAAATTTAGTAAATCAGGTTTCGTCGCAAATCCTAAAAACTGCATATCATGCCACATGTCCGCCGGTAAGCAGCTAAACTGCAGCGACGAACTATTAGAATTGCTACGGGCGTCAAATATCGCGATGAATTTAAATACCTACTTAAAGAACTAGACGTGTTGACTATCATTCCAATATATTTTGGAGTGTCTTCTCTAGGTCATGAATCATCTCGCCCAGTATAAAACGATAACATCTATACATACGATACAAGACAAAGAGAAGAACTATACACAAATAAATCGTGACTCGCAAAGTCCAGAAATAGTCGAAGGTGTTGAGGGATTAAGTTTTTCCCCAGCTACTATTAAATATCTACTAAGTAAGAAATTTAAAACAACGATGAAAAGAATTCTCATTGATAAGGCTTATTTCAACGGAGAACAGTACTTAGTTGATTACGATGTGCAACCATAAGATCGCAATCTTAACTATTCTAGTGTATGTCATTTTTAATATTTTAGTTATTGTTCGTTTTGTCATTTTGTAGGAGATCTGTGTCGTTACCTTTGATGATTTTGATGGTTTAGAAGGAGTTTAATATTCAATTATGTATCTCTTCTTGGTGTTGAGTTTAAAAATCCTCGTTAAAAGAATTACCTTTATCCAGCAGTGATTTACATATGTGGACTTCATTTTGTTACTTAAGTAGAAGGTATGATGTTCTTTTATTCTTTCGGAAGAAGATAATTCTGTAAAACCTAATATTGGTATCTTTATAATTTTTCAAAATTTTCAAAATTCTTAAATTATTATTTGTTCTGAATGAATCTAAGAAGTAATACATTTGAAAATTTAAGCGAAATTCCTTCTTGGGTTATTATGGTAACACTATTATTTTATTTGTTTTTTTAGTGGTAAAAGTGAGAAGTAATACCTCTATATGTTTTAGTTTTCTGATAATTGTGAAATCATGTTTATTAAAAATTTTAAAATACGAAACATTTTATTACGTTTAATTTTTTCTGTTATTGTTAGGACAAAGAATTTAATATAACTATTTGTTTTGAGTCCATTGTAATTTGTATGAGTTAATAGATTTTTCTAAAATTGTTTCTAATTATATGTTTGTTTCCGTAAATGTCGTCTACGAATATATAAAATATTTGAAACTTGACAATTTTGATATTTGTTTCTTTAAATAATTATTGCAATTTTTTTATCATTAGAGGTATTTGATATAGAAGGATTAATTGAATTGTAGGTAATTTTGTGCGAACGTTTAATTTCCGAGGTTACAAATAACTTGCTCTAATTAACAGTTTTATATTTTTTTGAATCTAAGAATTTATTTTGTTTGTTTATCTTTTGATTGAAATAGCATTTAATGTAATTTTTACATTTTTGTTAGGTTAATAAATAGTGTAGTAAAATGAAGTCCATTGCATGAAATTGAAGGCTTTAATTACCATAGTTCGGATGATCCGATTTAGGAAGAATATCCACAGTTTTGTTCTATAACTCGTTGTCATTTTGAAGATTATTTCATTATGCCCTCGTCCCTAATGGCAAAAAATTGAGACAGCGATTTTCACAAGCTTTTCGTGAAGCGAATTTTTTATCAGCAAAATTTTTCGCCATAGACCGGATAGATAGATAGTTATCACTTGGTGTCAAGTTCGGACTATAAAGTAGATTCTGGCGAGTCGCGAGTCACTATCTATGTGTCTTGCCTGGCGTTGTTACTCTCCTTTTGGCCAATGCTGGCTGCTTCTGGGCGATTGCTTCCTTCAGTAATTGTTAAGTTAAAAGTGTTGCCGTAGGGGTTCAGCTCATAGTAGATAAGTCCCTGGTTGTTAAATATGACATAACTAATATAATTTAAGTCCTCTCTTCAGAGGAATATAAGCCAAACTTGGCAAAAAAATGATGGAACAACCTCCACCAAAGAAACCTCATGTGGCAGCAGTGTCATCAAGACAACAGTAGGCAAGAGTGGAAGATCATATTTTTATGAACTTGAGCCTTTCCATGTGCGATCAAAATTTTTGTAAGACAGTATTTTTATATATGTATTTTGAATTTTATTTTAGTTCAATGCATAAATAAATACTATCTATCTATCTATCTATCAATCCCACTGCGATTCGACGACGACGGTTCTCGATGTCGTAAATAATCCATTTTTCATTACGTCACCAACCAATTTAGAAATGGGTCGATTTTGTTGCCATTCAGTAGCGATTCGTAAATGGAAATTGGTACCATGAGGTTTTTTGCGTTATCCCACGTGGCACCCATACATAAAGTTTCCTTTGTATCTAGATTTATTCAAATGGTTCCAAACGAGTTTTTATGCAATCCTTTACTCTAGGACAAAACAGTGCTTAAATGACGATCGGATTTGACAATATCAATGATTTTATAGATATTTTCGACAATTCGCCTTCCAGTGCATGCTGCATCTTTGACATCAAAATTACCGGAACTGAATCGACGAAACTAAAATTGCGCCTGATGTTTCTGTTACAGTATTAAGACCATGTACTCTATTTACATTTTCAGGTGTTTGGTTTACGTTTTGTTTGACATTTGAAGTAATCATTTTTTCTCTTGTCAATCATTTCATTCTCGTATGCATTTCTACCTCTTGTTTTTTAGTACCAATCAAAATATGTTTTGTTCAAAATCATTTCCTTTATCATTATTTTCTAATACACTGAAATACAATATACCACAAACGCCATAATATAATATTAATAATACTTTTGAAAGATTCATTTAAACTAAATACATTATTCTACTGGTATGTATTTATCATAGTGTATCCGGGCAAAGGAACTATATTATAATTATGATCAGGAACTTTAAATTGAACTGCACTTTGTTGAAATGACACACAGGATTAATTTGGTGATTCCAAAATGTATCACAAAATAATGGCCTCCATCATCAATAATATTTTCAGGTTAAGTGGAAGAGCAGTATCTCATGAAAATTAGCTGAACTTCGCCTGTTTTTTTCTTAAGCATTATTATATTTTTATTTTTTGGCTATAAAGACAATTTATTATTATTATTATTCTCTCTTCTTTTCTTTTCGACAATTCAGCCGATGTCTACCTTATTGACGGCTTATACCAAGTCTAGCAAGTTTTCTATCATAAGAATTTTCGCGTAATACTGCATGCTTTTAAAATGTTTTTCTTTTAGATATTATTATAGATATATGGCTCTATGTGCAATCTTTTTAAATTTAGTTTGAATTCTTTATGAATAATACCAGTGACGGATATGATGAAGGGTAGAAGATGTGTGCAGTTTGGTTTCCATATCCTTTCGATTTATAAAGCCCACGTTGTATATTTTTCGATCTTCTCTATGTATTTTTTGGTGGTATTGTTATCTTCTGGTAGCAATATCTATAATATATGTCGACTTGTTGGTTTTGTTTTGGAATGTAATGTGCGGTCTATTGCGTTTATTTGTAATTTTCTATTACAGTAGCCGGTACATAGTTATAATATCGTACTTGCTCAGTAATAAGGATATATTTTATAGCTTTAGCTTATGGATTATTTTTATCGCAGTATTGTGGCGGTCGGTATAGTCTGTTCCTGCTAACATTTTGCATCCTCCTATAATATGGTTTATTGTTTCTGGTTGAAGCTGACATTTTCTGCAGTAATCATTATTTACAGATGGGTTTTCTATAATTAATTTTTGATAGTTTCTTGTTGAGTCTAGCTTATATGTACTGCTGTTTATTATGTATAGGTGTTTGTCATGCATTGTTTTTTTGACCATTTCTCCATCTTTTGATCTTTTGTTTGTGTCAGTTTTTGTACCTCCTGTGATGAAAAATTCAGTGGTGTATAATTTTTGTCTGCTTGTGCTCTGTAGTGATGTAGTTTTATTTTGAAAATATTCTTTCAGAGTTTTGGTTTGTTTGTCGTGCAGTATTTGGATGTGTATCCTCTATACCTTATTATTATTATTATATTATGGTTTTGATATTTCTTTTTCAAATTATCAAAAAACATTGAGCAATATTAATATTTTAGGACTAAATTTGAAAAATATAAAATATGTAATGTTCCTTAAATAGTTGTACTATTTGTAACATGCAAATCACTTTAGTAATTATTATAAACTATTTCAAAAACTTTAATTAATAAAATACCCAAATATATATTCATTTCTTAGCTATTATTTCCAAAATAAAAATGCTATATATGTTTTGTATCCTTTCTCAAAATTTGCTCACGAAATCATATTTTTTTGTGCTCAAAATTTAGTAATCTAAAGTTTATTTACTTATGTTAAATAATATTCTTTTTAATGAAGAAGAAGACACGATTTGTTTGTTTTAGCACTTTATTTAATCTTCAAGATGCACCACAAAGTAAACGACTCCACATATAAATATTATTTTTCTTTGAATGAATTTCTCAATACCTTCTTTGATTTTACTTTTATCTATTGGAACTAAATAATATCACAATTACGTCAGACTTCCGTACATAGTTGGTACAATCAAAATAAGTTAGCTCTAAACACAGAAAGATCAAATTTTATGCAGTAAACCAACCACTCATTACACCAAATTCCACAATTTTAAATGGAAATAAATATAGCAGCACTTATTGGGTGTTTTGTAGACGAAACTAATCATAATTAGTTACTCATGTTACAGTTTAGGAGTATTGGTAAAATACTTAACCAAGAATGTCGTTAAAACCTTTTACTACTCAAATATATATTCTACGGATTAGTATTTTAGGGAAGTTGTGTGAGCGTTAATAGCGTATTTCGTAAACTTAAATACTTATTTAGGAGTATTTAGTGAATAATAACATTTTAACATTATGTGTAATATACAGGGTCGCTGATATGTATGGAAACGACTGCCTTAAATATTCATCAATATTATATATTTCTTTTCCACATAGAAGTTGGTATAAATCGTTCTTAAGCGCCTTTATATCACCAATACTTTTGAGCCACTATTGTAGTTTATTATACAAAATAATACTATTGTAATTTAGGTCTTTTTCGGTTCATGTTAAACGATGTTTTGGAATATTATAATTCGTTTTAAATGTTGTATGGTAACTACGATCTATTTCATTTTCCATATAGAATTCTTTGCTATTTAATAGGAATATTATGTATTCAAAAATATAGATCCCATACACTGTACGTCATTTATGTTTTTTACTTTCCCTATATACGAAGTATATAGGGGAAGTATTGTGATCGTGATTTTTTTTTGAAAATTTTTTTTTGCGGAAATATCCGTTTTGAGGTCCCCTGAGTCCATTAAACTAATTTCTGGAAAAAAAATTTTTGTGTCTGTGTGTGTGTCTGTCTGTCTGTCTGTCTGTCTGTCTGTCCGTGGGTGCTGTATCTCAAAAACGACTGATCCGATTGAGATGAAACTTTAAACGTAAGGTTTTATTGTTAAAAACTGGAACTGAAAAGCTTTTGGTAATCATTCATAAACCGGAAGTGGGTGTTTATTCGAGGCGTTTTTTGTTTTTTTCCGATATTTTTTTTAATATGAAAAATATTACAAAACTTTTCAAACGAAAATTAAAGAGAATGAAAAACTGAACAAATTTTGTTAAAATATATTTTTCATAAAATTCTTAACTTTCGAGAAAAAAAATAAAAATTGAAATTTTTGACATTTTTTGCCAATTGCTAATAAACTATTGAAGCAACATGAAAGTTATATAACAAATAATTGTAGAGAATTCAAAATTTAATAAATTATTAGGAATAACCTTTTTGCATAAACCGCATAGTTTTCGAGTAAAATATAGGGAAAGTACTATGATGGCCACATCACCATTTTTAAATATATATACAAGATGAACTTAAATCTAAATTATACATGATACGAACTATCCTCTTCTACGCTACAGATATACGATGAACCTCATTGCTATGGCCCCAAATAAATATTGCAAATCTTATATTTACAACAAAGTACATAATTCTCAATTTGTCAATATCTATGATTCGCTTGAGTCTTCTAAATACATAACTGATACTATTAAGTTTACCGCAGAGCATATCAATGTGTGTACCAAATGAGAGATTTTCATCTAGTTCTACACACAATAGTTTGGTAGACGAATTAGTTAAAAACTTATGTCATTCAGTTAAATAAATTCCGGCGTGGGAGTATTATTAAGGTTTGAATATTACACATTATGTTTTGTTTAATGATAGTTGATTGATTTTAAACCATTCATTGAAAATATTGATATATTTTTCACATTCTAATTTAATTGCTGGATAGTCCGGACATCTAATGATAACAGTTGTATCATCCACGTACTTTATAATACTATGTTCGCATTGCTCAAATTGAAAATGTATTTCATTCATATATATGAGAAAAAGTAAGGGTCCCTTGATCACCGATTTTTTATTCGACCTAATTTCCACACCATCATCAATCAATAAGTCTAACTAAGAAAAACAAATTATTTTTTGGAAATTCTACTTTATTCATCAACATATTCTCCTTCAAGAGTGATACATTTATTCCAATTCTCCTTTAATTTATGGATGCCCTTTATGTGAAACGATTTGTCTTTGCTCTTAAAATAAGCTTCAGTTTCGGCAATCATTTCTTCATTTGAGCCAAATTTCTTTTCCTTGTGCATCTTTTCATGTCTGCAAAATGCCAGTAGTATTTGGGGGCCAAATTAAAGAATACGGTGGGTGGGAAAGCAATTCAAAGCGAAATTCAAAAAACTTAACCATTGTTTCTATTAACTTGTGACACTGGGCATTATCCTGGTGAAACGGCACTTTATTTTTTTCAATGTGGGGCCGTTTTTTCTTGATTTCTGCACGCAATCGATCTAATAATGCCATGTAATATTTATTATTGATATTTTTGCCTTTCTCAAGATAGTCGATGAACAAAATTCCATGCGCGTCTCAAAATGCGATGCCATAATCTTGCCAGCCGACTTTTGAGTTATTGCTCACTTGAGACGACTTTCACTCAACTGACGAACTCTTTGATTCAGGCGTGTAGTAGTGGATCCATACTTCATCGATTGTCCAATACCGACGCAAGAAATCCTTTTTTTGCTTAAACAGCTTGAAACAGCGCTCTGAATCTTCGTTAAGTGGTTGTTTCTGGTTCGGGAAACGTGGCACCCACTTCGAAAGCAACTTAATAATGCCTAAATTTTCATCTAAAATTGCAAAGACACTACCTTTTGATATCTACAAAGTGTCAACTATCTCATAGAATTTCATGTTACGGTCTTTTAAAACTCTTTTGTGGGCATTTTTTATGTTTTCTGTAACAACTACCGATTTTGGGCGCCTGGAGCGTTCAGCTTTATCAATTCTTGTACAACCGGTTTTAAATTCAACATACCAGATAATAACAGTTGATTTTCCTGGTATAGAGTCCCTAAGATGCTTATCAACCCACTGTTTAGCTCCAACAGTATTTTTCTCATCAAAAAACAGTGTTTAATCAACATTTCTATCCAGTGTCTTGTAAATTACAAAACCGTGGTAACTAAAATAACTATAACTTCTAAACTAACGGTCAGAATCCCATGAATTTTTGACACGTACTGTTTGAAGATTAGTACTACCCGGAAATCACATGGGTCTGTCAACAATGTTTTCATATATGTGTCAGACAGGGGACTTATTGAGTGACGTATTATATTTTATATATAAATTAATACTAATAATAATATTTAATTATTTGTTGTCGATTTTGCCCAGCTTTTGATATCTAATCCTTGCTAGGCAGTGGATTGGAATAGAAACTTTAAACGAAGAATATTCTTCGTGATGTCTGGGTTGAATTTTTTGCATTTAGATTTTGCTATTCCATTATAATTCAAATGTTTTATGACATCACCTTGTGCTTGTCTCTGGCTGTAATATTTATACATGATAGTGATAGAATCTTATGCCTCGTTTAATTATACCATTTTTCGATTTTTTCAAACATCACTTGCGGTTAAGAAAATCGAAATTACAATCTTTTTGATGTAACATGGAACCGTACAGTTTGAAAAGTTTATAAAACGCATAACGAAATCAAGGGAAAATAAGCATCTAAATGCTAAATAAAATAAGTATTAAATGTTTCATTTGAAACAGCGAAGGAAAGGAGATATGGGTTTGACTGAAATAACATTTAATGTAAATGAATTTCGCCCTATAGCATGCGGACAAAATTTGTATTTTTTATAGATATATACTTTTTTGTGCCATTTTTTGTTAATATTCTTTTATGACAGCATAGATGATACAGACAAATATAACAATATAATAATAAAATTTGGATGATTTTTCTCTAAATGTTTTATTTTCTTGGAAAAATAAATATAATATTATCACACATTCATTATCTAAGAGTGAAAAATACGTTTATCTAAATAGTTTTACATTTATTATTAGTTTTTGGAATTACGATGTTTTATAGTATTAATAAGACTTACAGATATAGATTGCCTATTTTTAAATTAATAAATATAATTTAAATAAAACAATTTTTTAATCACACTATATTTTTACCAGTGACTCGAGTTTCAATCAAAAGGTGATCATTCTCAAACTTAATTTTGGTAAGAATATAGTGTTATTATTTGTGTTTCCTAATTTAACTTCATATATTACAACATTTGTTTGATACTAATACAATTAGTATTTGTATTATTAGTTTTTACCCTTTTTCTATATTACTTTATCATCTTATCTATAAGTAATGTAAGTAGTAATTTATTACTGTGTAAAACTTCTTTGTTATGTTTATTGTGCTGACTTCTTTTATATTTTGTACTCTTTCTTATTTGTATCTCAAACACAGTTATTTCACTAATCTGTATATGTATTAAAACCAGACCCTTCTGCCACTAAGCAGAACTTATATTTAAAAACAAAGCTAAACGGAAAATATCATAATTGTTTTAATTTATGTTTTCATCATTCGATTTCCTCACAATTAAATCACTAAATATTTAAAAAAAACCTAGAGACACATTTTATACTACTCGTGTATAAAATAAAATATCTTTTATTAGTTTAAATAATTTAAAATTGATGATGAAATACATTTTTTTGTTAAGTAATCTAATAATATATTAAACTATTTTACATATAATTTGCATTTGTTTAAATTCATTTACAGTTAAAAAACCTTTAAATCGTGAGTTAATAAAACTAATTACTTACAATATTGATAAAGCACGTGTACATATATAAAACCATAAATTTGACTAGGTATGTAACATTCTACTTATATAATATTCACGTTTCGTGTAATAAAAATTGGACAATCAAATCAAATCCTAGAACTAGTTTTAATTTTTTATGCTGGTAAAACACTATTGCTCGTACATATATATTCTTTATTTCGTTTAAAACTTTCATATACCTTATTTCTACGCTTTTTTCAAGGTTCTTTTTATACTCCTAATTCTATTCAAATATTTTGTTTTCCAGATATAAAATCTTACCTACTTTAATTTGCAAGTCTAAAATATACAATTTATTATTTTTGATAAATATCTGTATCTATCTATCTGTAACCTTGGAATATAAAAAGTTTTTCTTGGGGTTCTCGGAAACTATAAGAGATAGAAAACGGTTAAATGGGGAAATAAATGTAGTTTTACCAAACAAATAAAATTACACTTTTAAAGTTCAAAGTTTTCAAAAAGCTCTAGCTAATACTTCGACGGACATTGAATGATAATTATTTAACGTACATTCAATCATTTTTAGTTCATTTTACAGAAATAAATACGTACAAACTAGTGTTGCTTTGATAGCCTTGCTATTTTGTAACACGCAAATTACTTTTATATCATTCAATATCTGTCGAAGTATTAGCTAGAGAAGTAGTACTTTCAAAAGTGGTTTGTTCTTGTATTCTTAATAAGACTTATTTGTTGTAGATTTTACGAAATATTTTCGTGTCTTTTCTAATTATTAGTTAATTTTCTACAACATAAAGGACTTATATATTTTATTATTAAATTATGCTCTAAGTGGGTATTTTCCTTAATCCCGAACGTAATTATTTCCGTAGAATTCAGTAATCCATCTCAGGTATAAATTCAGACCTTCAGTCGGTTATATTTCATTATTGTGTCAGTTGCCGTACATACCTGAGTAAGTTATTTAGTAACCATTTTTATTTATATTTGAAATCAATTTTATAACAAAGCTGTACTGAAGAGATCGAGAGATCGAAACACGTGTCTGCAGATGGTTATAAACTTGAGTATTGAATTATTTAATTGCTTTTGCTAATTTATTTTTAATTACGTCAACCTATATTAATTTCTTGTTCCAAATTTATCATAATATAGTCACTCACAAATTATTTAACGTACAATCAATCATTTTTAGTTCATTTTACAAAAACAAATACGTTTAAACTAGTGTTGCTTTGATAGCCTTGCTATTTTGTAACACGCAAATTACTTTTGTATCATTCAATGTCTGTCGGAGTATTAGCTAGAGAAGTAGTTGTTTCAAAAGTGGTTTGTTCTTGTAGTCTTAAAAAGACTCATTTGTTGTAGATTTTACGAAATATTTTCGTGTTTTTTCAAATTATATATTCAGAACTTGCTTCCCCTCACTCGTCTCTTGATATTACCAATAAAGTGAGCTAGGAATTAGTCGTGCTTCCCCCATATTCTTCAAACTTGAGCATAACGACTAAAACAGTGGCTCGCTGCTAAAAGTTTTTTCTTGAAAAGAGATCAACAAATACCTATTTTGAGGAACTATATACCGAGCACTAAAAGACCGACTCTAAATGGAGATTATACCGAGAAATAAAACATCATCAAAATAAAACTTATTTGCATCTTCAAGTCAAAGACCCTACAACTTTTCTGTTGTTATTTGTACATAAAAATAAGTAATGAACTCGTTTCATAAAAAAATTTGCGAATAACAAAATTTAAAAATATGTAGTATTATAAACTTATGTAAAAGATTCATATTGTATGCAACAATTTTTTAAAAGTACTTGAGAAACCTATAAACCTAAAATAAAGTTTAGGAAAGTTACATAACATGTTCAACATTTAACGTGTTTATAAATAGTAAGCTTCAATATGATAAGACAATTATCTTTTTATACAGTTTACTGCACTTTTTTTTATCAATTGGTGTTATTGCAGATTTATCAATATTTCAACCAGTTTTCTGTTTCGTTTTTGATTAAATTATATAACATAAATATTATGTCAATAATAATTGGTTTTGAGTAATCATCTATAAAATTATCATAAAAATAATTAATTGAAATAATCAATATTATGATGTTATAATGAGTGTATATAAATTGACTGATAGCATGAGCATGGTGTTGTTATTTTCAAAATGTTAAGCAACATATCTTATTTTATTACTTTAATGCAGTTATCTGAGCCATTATATGAAACATCAATTAAAAACGTTGCAGTTGCAATTGTATTTAGTACAAAAAAATGTGCAAATTATTTATCATAAACGTATACACGGTGTCAATTGCTGGTAATATAATAAATTTAAATAAATTTTTCAGTTTGATGCGTTCTCCTCTTCCTATTATTAATGGTATTATATACCGAATTTCAATGGTGTTTTAAATAGTTAAATTGTTTACCTATAGGTGTATTATTTCGCTATGAAAATGTACAAATGGTTAAAATGTAACATCAGTCACCTTTTCATAATTGAGGGTATTTGTAATAAAACATATAAGTATTAATATTAATAATAATTAATAGATATAGCTTATATGTTCTATCAAAAAATAAATAATATTTATTTGAAAAACTGTATAATTAAACTTTCTACCGAATTAGCGATAAACGCATCTTATTCTATTCTAAATCATTCTTATCATTTTTACACACTTTAGCGCACCACATATAAAAAGAAATTGATAGATTTAAAATCCTGTAATCAAACTGACCATTCAAACTTGATTCGTCCAAATATCAATTCACAAAATACAAATTAATTAAAAAATGTCACTCATGAGATCGAAGAAAGAATCCTCCAGAAAAATATAATTCAATTATCTATTGAAAAATAGCCACAACAATTTAATGTTTCAAAATGCTCCTACAACTCATTATCATTTGCCCGGAACCAATTGCAGTTTACTTGTAATCAATAATGAGCACTGGCAACATTGAAATCAGCCTTGATTTCTTGTTTGCTTGTGAAACAATTTAATTATTGCATAACACATTTTAAGAGTGTTAAGAAAAACGACCTAGGAAGGCAATTAATTAATTGATTAAGCACAATTAGATTTATTTTTATGGGGTTGCTTGAAGTCAAAAGTCTATGCCGGCAAGCCTACAAGCATGCGTGAAGTGAAGTACCTACTTTAACAGAAAACAGTTTACACGATTTGATGAAATAATTAAAAAAAACTATAAATCTATTTTTTAACATAGTCTTAAGTTACTTTATTAGCTTTTATATTCAAAACTTAAGTCTTCCAAAATATAATGATATAATTGATTGTAATTTAATACATTTTAATTCATACATTGTGAAGCAAAGTAATATTTTTGTTTAATAAAGAAACACTTTTTCTTATAGCAAATACATTAAGGTCATTCTTTATGCTATAATAAAATTTTCAAATCTTTTTCTTCATGAGTGTGCGTACCTTATAATAGTATAAATATAAGTTAAACAATATTTCTTTACATTCAAGTCTGAACTTAGTTAAACAATTTAAAGTCAATCACTTATGAAATGTTTCTAATTCTCAACATATATTTTGAAAATCTATTAACTATTTTAAATGTTAACATGTTTTTATATGTGAACCAAGCTAACAAATAAATTAAATTTATAAATAAGATACTTTCTTATCAATATAACATTAATGTTTCAATTTGCTAACTATAATTCGATCAAGTGCCGTTCATTATAAAACATTATTTATATTACAGTGTAATATTAACGAAAAAAAATATAATTTCTATTTTTGTATGTATCACAAAATAAACGCTTCTAGTGCTAACCAATTAAAAACAAATATCTTAAAAGCAGTAACTGCAAATGTAAGTACAAATAACTATAATCGATACTTGTTCTGCTACTCTCTTGATGGAACCAAATTTTCAAATTAGGAGAAGTAAAACTCTTGTTATGTTCCATTTCTTTATTTTCAGATAACTCATCATTATCAAAGTTAAAACTAAATTTAGTTTTAACTTTGATATTGATAAGGACCGAAACACGTGTCAGTTATCTGAAAATAAAGAAATGGAACATAACAAGAGTTTTACTTCTCCTAATTTGTACAAATAACCATTTATTAATTATAAAATAATTAGTTATAGAAATAATAAAGTATATGATCTTTTTATAAATACTTATACTAATACATTTGAATTCGTTTATTTCTATGTGCACAATATAAGTACAACAAACAAATATTTCAAAATAAACATAATAATGAGAATTAATTTCTTTGAGCGTTTCTGCACATTTACATTATTAGAATGTAAAAACTACTAACTAACCGTTAAAATAACTAATCCTCGTACTAAAGTATCGCCGGGCATTGAATTACATAACTGTTATTATTATTTTCATCAATACTGCACCTGTAAATCAATATGTAATTTACACACAAAATTTCAAAAGATATAAATAATGTCCATCGTATTTAATTATGCTCTAACTACTTCTTATTTGTGTTGCCTTCTTAATTAAATAACAGAATCATTACGACTCTCCTTTAATACAACATTTTTTTGTTCCTTATAAGCATTAAAACATTACATTATGTTATTTAATTTGAACTTCACACTATTTCTCATACTAAAGTACTATCAGGCATTAAATTATATAACTGATAACTGCTGTCACATGACTGACATGGCTATCAGAATAATGTAACATTTTTTTGCTGCTATCATTTTTTAACGCGTCACCGAATACGTGTTTGGCTACATATAGTTTAGTTGGAACTGGTTAACTAGCGACGTCATATTTATAATGACATTAAAATATGTCCTATGAAAAGGTAATCAAAATAACGTGTCATATCTTGTTTAAATTTAATCTAGATTATTAGCTGAGAACAATATATGTAATTTTTAAGATTTACCAGCGAGATCAATAATTAATTCAACCATTTTTTTCTCGGCTTGAACAAACCGCTTTGTCTGGTATAGTTTTATTGATTTCCGATAGGTGACAGCGCTATACGTAGTTGTTAAAATGACGTCTGTAATGGAGGTGCGTTCTAAACAACGGGCAGTGATTGAGTTTAGGTGCTTGCAGAATGTCTACGGAGATCTGGCAGTGTACAAAAGCACGGGGAGTCGTTGGGTAAAGCGTGTGCCATCATCACCGCAAGGTCAAGCAAAACTATATGATTTCTGCGTGCCAGACGGCACGATGTGACCCATGCAACATCGGAGCGTGCGAAAACTCTCATCCGAAATGATCGAAGGTTCACAATCAAACACCTCACTGCTCAACTGGGCGTTACTGTTGGTAGTGCTATTACAATTATTTGCCGGTTGGAATATTCAAAGGTCTGTTTCTGTTGGATCCAGCGATGTCTAACCGAAGATCATAAAGAGCAAAGGAGAAACATTGTTACAGGCGATGAAACATGGGTTCATCATCTATAAGTCGAAACAAAACGACAATCACTGGAGTGGAACCACACCCACTCTCCAACTGAGAAAAAGTTTAAAGCCATACCTTCAGCTGATAAAGTCATGGCTACGGTCTTCTGGAATTTTGAAGGGGTTATTCTGTACGATGTTCTTTCCCATGGTCAAACGATCAACTCTGAAGTGTATTGTGTTACTCTTAGAAAATTGAAGAAACGACTACAACGTGTTCGTTTGCACAAAAAGCCAAACGAACTTCTCTTTCTCCATGACAACGCCAGACTTTACACAAGTCTTCAAACATCAGTGGGCTCTTCTTCCTCATCCACCTTACAGTCCCGATCTCGGACCCTCGGATTTTCATCTGTTTTGCCCAATGAAGCACACAATCCTCGGGAAGCTCTACATTGATGATGAAATAGACCCATGCCTGTGCAGGCATATCAGTTTGTTCATGCATTCGTCCAACATGTTGGCCGGAGTGCTTGCATTGGACAGCTGATCAGGGGTCCTTGGTTTCTCAATGCATATGCAAGCCTTTACGTACCCCCAGAGAAAAAAAAAGCGCAGGACGTTAGATCAGGCGATGGCGGGAGCCACTGGATGTCCCCTCGTAGCGAAACAATTTACCCTGGAAAGTGTTCTCTCAAAAATGCCATAAACTTCCTTCAGTTGTGACAATTTATCCCGTTTTGTTAAAAAAAGATATCAAGTTTTTCGCTATGAAGTGGTCTTTCATGGAGTTCCCTTGGATTGTTGTCTGACCAGTAGTGACAGATTTATTTATTAACGTACTGCAATGAGCGGAAGAATACTTCATCATTATATAACGAATAAACCAAACAAAATTGGTTGGGTAGTCACATATCAACCATTCCAAAAACGTTATATTTCCCCTGCGCTGAGTTATGCGCGTTCCAAAAACATGATACTTCCCTGTTGGACCCTGTATATAAAAAAATGTGCTTCTATTCTAACTTAAAATCTTAATAATATTAGAACTTACTTAACAGCATAGTAAATTGTATTGAAAACACTAACACTTTCTTCACAAATTTATTTTATTTACTATATGTACATTTCTAATACAAAGTGAATGTGATTTCTAAATTATAGTTTGGTATCAAATATCAAACTAGGGTTTATTCTAGTGCAAGCCCTAGCTAATAAAACAATTAATTTATTTTGCTACCAGAAAATAATGATATGGTTTACACTCTTGGATATAATTGAAGTATAGTTGTATCATGCTGGATTAAAATATATATCTATGAAGCACAAAATTACAGTAAATTACAAAATAAATATTGTTGACAAATAAATTAAACAGTTAAACACCGGTACACCACATAAGACTCTCTCTGTAAGTAAGTAATAGGTTTAATTTATGTGAAATAATCTTATGAAGAAACCTTGTTGAACTGCATCTACTTGTTCACTATTATTTAGGGCATAAGGCGGATAATTGTTAGACCAATAAATTAGTCAGTGTTAACTTTTTAGGTAAGAAGTCACATCCAACTTTATTCAGTTTAAAGTTGGATGTGACTCGCTACAGCCTAAAGTAAAATGTGGTTTGTGATCCTACGATTTTTTGCCTTAATCCTTGATTATTCTCATTCCTTAAAAATCTAACACAAAATGTGCGTTTAAATAAATTTATATCGAATCCTATGACTTTTACTTCAGAAGTGCCACAAGGCTCTCATTATGGACTATATTTTATTTATTGTAATAAACAAGAAATAATAAAGCATTATAACTTTCTACTTTATACAGACGATCTAAAAATATTCAAAATTGTTCAAACTTATAATGATTGTTTATTGATTCAACAGGATATTTATAATTTGAATGAGTAATGTATTAAAAACAGATTACATCTTAATATGAACAAATGTTACTCTATGACTGCAACAAGATGTCAAAACAGCAATATCAACTTTACCTACAAAATAAACTCTTCACAATTAGTTGACACATTTGATTCAAAATTTACGTTTGCTACTTACGTTGTAAAAATTAGTAGGAATAATTTGCAAAAATTGGGGTATGTATGGCAAATTGGAAACACATTTAATGTTGAATATTTGAAAACTTTATACAGCTGTTTAGTTAAATGCCACCTAGAATATGCATCAACTATATAGAATTCGCACTTATCTGTCAACATTACTCTCCTACAATCGATACAGAATACAATTGTACGCTATATAGAATATAAAGAAGTGTTTCATCATATTCAGAGTGAATACTTAACTATAAGAAATAGTCCTAACTTTATAACGTTAGAGGAGCGAAAAATCAGAGCGAATCTATGTATTTTACACCGACTTCAAAATTAAACTTCAAGTGGATTTTAATACGTAACACAACTGTTTACTTATGCATAGATTTAATTTCGTTTTATTTTAAAATATTTAATATAGATTGTATTTTTTCAAAAATGGTGATTTATCGTTAATAAAGCTATTAGTATTATTTTTGCTTGAAGATTACATAACAAATCATTTTCAGGATAGAAATGAGCATTTCAGCGAAAATACCATGATGACTAGCTGCATCATTAGTATTATCTAACAGGTTATATAATTTTCTTTTAAACTCAAATAACCTTAAATAATACTCCTAATCCTTTAGGAAATAAAAGGAGAGAAAAAATTAATAAATCCATTTTTCCAAGCGGTTTAGAAAATATATTTGTTTAACCTCTTATCGATATTTGTTAAAAATATATATTTTTTAAATTACCCGTGTTTGTGATGTGTTTACTCTTTAATTATAATAATTCTATATATATAGTTGTTGATATCAATAACAGTGATTTTTTCATATAGCAATTTATTACTCACCACATCATAACTACTTTCACTAGGTTGTCTCTCTCGTTGTACGGGCGTCGGTCCCAACATTTTGCACTGGTCTTTTTGGAAAATACTAACAGACGACTTTTTTAAACTTCAACGTCAGAAAGCCGCGAGTATTCTAGTCGCTTCGCAATGTTCATGCTAAGATTACTAGTAAATTGACCCCTGATGACCACAAAGTTCTAGAGGTTATCGCCATTTGTCGTATGACTTGGATTAATTATAGCTTGTTTATAAATTACGCAAATGTAAAAATTATATTGATATAAATTTGAGGTAAACGTTCGTTCCGTAATATTTTTTCATAATATAAGTTACAATTCTTCCTAATGTATGTAATTATTATGTTTACATTAACATGTACTGCCTTATATCGTAACAAAATGTAACAGATTAATTAAGAAATAATTTTAAGTCTTCAAACAACTAAAATATTTTGTACCCTTGCTGGAGAGACTTTTATCTTAATCAACAAAAAATATTATTTTGCTGAGTTTTCTCGCAACTTTATGAACACACATAATGCACCACGTTCAAGAAGGTCAAATGGGGTAATAACCACAAAATGAAGTTCAGTAAGCTAACTTATATCATAAGCGTTTTAAATGAGCGTTCCTCTGCTCATTCATGAATATTTATGCACGATGAAACGGAACGTGTTCGGCTTTCAAAGGGAAATCTGTCAAAGTCTGGCGGCAATAACTAACTAATTATGGATGTATTTGTACATACCAGAAACCAATCGGCAATCAGTCTGATGAAAGCCAACAAACGCGCTCGTAAACAGAATAGTCCGAGGGCAGGGTTTTGGTCAGTGTTTACTTTACTTTACATTCATTATCTTGTACATAATAAAAAAGACAACGCTCCAACTCACTTGGCTTGAAATACGACAGATACATTAAAACAAAAAATGCACCAAGTCATCGGAATGAAGTTTATGTATAAGTTCTAAAGGCAACACCTTGAGATAGTGTTGATTAACGTCTCTTCTACGACATAGGTTTCTGATTTCCAATCTTATCCATGCGAGTTGGGTTGCTTAAAAGGCTGATTTAGCTGCTAATGTGATGCAACGAGTTTTTATGTTCACATATTTTGGGACTACTTGATGTCGTAATCATTGGATCTAGTTTTTTTAAAACGCGCGCAATTTTGTATGAGCTGTGGTTATGGTATGTGAAAGTCCCTTTACCCGAATCGTAAAGAAACCTCGAAATAGACAAAATCCTATCTATTGGACAATCAAACGGCTTCCCACTTACCCTAGTAAAATACATGATAAACAGAACACCAAATCGCACATACAGGGTGATCTACTATCTGGGTGACAACCTTTCACAGATGAATTCTGACGTTATTTTAAGCAAAAAATGTTATATAACATGATGTCCGATTTCGCTTCGTTGAAGAGATATATGGGATCAGAGTTTGCTATGAAATAATTTAAATAAGACAATAAAGTCACCAATAAAGTAGCGATGGTCATGATAAAACAACAACCAGTTGCCTGCAAAAATAAGAAAAGCTTAAACTTGAAGTTTATTATAAAAAATTAACAAAAAAAGAAATATGTGTTCAAAATGTCCACCTGCAGCTTGTATGCAAGCATCACATCGACGCAATAAAGATTCCGTAACACGACGTATAATATCTGGAGTATTTCTTATGTGATTGACGGCATCTTGAATTCTGTAAAGTAATTGCTTACGAGTAGTAATTTCAACTTGATAAACAAACTGCTTCATTGTTCCCCATAAAAAAATAGTCTAATGGATTTAAATACGGGGAACGTGGTGGCCAATGTACTGGATCTTCACGGCCGATCCATCTATTTGGGAAATGTGTATTCAGCCAATTAGTAACCTGTTCTCCATAATGCGGTCTGTATCTGTCCGCATTCAAGCGGTCATTTATAATTTGTAATGGTAATAAATTGTCGTTAAAGATATTACCCCAAACATTTATAGTAAAACGTTGCTGAAATCGGCGTGCTCTAATTACATGTGGATTCTGAAGAGCTCACAAATGGTCATTATGATGATTATTTATGCCATCTCTCGTGAAATTTGCTTCATCGGACCATAATACCAGTGAAAGAAAATCACAATTTTGCCCATGTTGTTGAAGAACCAAGTAGCAAAATGTTAAACGTTGTTGTGCATCTCTAGGGTGTAGCGCTTGAACATTTTGACGATGATATAGATGTAACAATTCTCGATTCAACAATCGCCTGACAAAATTTTGAGACACTTGTAAATGTCTTGCTATATGGCGAATACTGATTGATGGATCTTTCAAGACGGCATCAATAACATTGTGTTCTTTTTGTATGTTTACCGCATTACCTGTCTCTCGAAGTCTGCGAAATGACGAACTAAATACTGTATGAACAGGTTGGTGTCTGTTTGGATATCTGCGCTGGTGTACTCTTGCAGCTTCTCTCGCGTTTCCATTACAAAATCCATATACAAAAATTATATCTGCATACTCTTCGGTAGAAAGTGTATAAATTTTTGATATTACAACCAAAAGATCATGACGAACAACAATTTTCTTATTATGACAAGCAAGTATTTGTTGTTTTATCATGACCATCTCTATTTTATTGATGACATTATTGTTTTATTTAAATTATTTCATAGCAAACTATGATTCCTTATATCTCTTAAACAAAGCGAAATCGGACACCATGTTATATAATATTTTTTGCTTAAAATAACGTCAGATTGCATCTGTCAAAGTTGGTCACCGAGCTAGTAGATATATCTGTATGTCCCCACATAAAAACACAGAAAAACGAGTAACTTTAAAATATTATTCAAACAAAATTGCTATTGTTTTCAAAAAATAAGATTACCAAATAGCTTTCAAACCATATTAAAAATATCAAACATTATTTTAAATGCCAAAGATAAGATCCAAAACATCAAAAAGTCAGGAGTTTACCAATTAGAATGCCCATATAATAGTTTATACGTAGGGCAAACCGAAAGAAACTTCGAAACCAATAGTTCTTTTTCAAACCATAGCCTAGAATGAAAATAACACTACAGTTTATTCCTTACTTCACTTGTTTATTAATTGTTAAATGTACATTTTCTTCACTAGGTGAACATTATTAATAACAAAGTACTGTTCGCCTTGGGAACCAAATGTACATTTAACAATTTAACAATTAATAAACAAGTGAAGTAAGGAATAAACTGTAGTGTTATTTTCATATTCAAAACACTTCACATAAACTCATACCATCAATAGTGATAGCCGAGAATACAAACACAGTTTGTCACCATTGGATAAATTAAAAATATTACACACACACACCTGTAATAAATGCCCCAAACTCAACATGTTAGAAGCACTGGAAATTTATTTATTTCGTAAATTAATTCACTTGATAATAACTTGAAAGAGTCTAAACTATAGTTCAACATTATTTATTAATGTTGTAAAATCATTAATTTAAAATGGTAAAAAACATAGAAAATCGTCTTTTATTTATTTATTTATTTATTTATTTAATAACGGGAAACCCCTTTTACAATAAAGATATAATTACAAATATTATTACACTAAATGTATATACTAAAATAAAACTAATAAACTAAACTAACCTACATGTACATGCCTCTTAAACCTACATTTAAACGAATTATATGAAGAATTAAATATATCGAACTAATTTTTTTCATTAAAGAAGTTAGCACAACGCATAAGACGACCAATTGAGTTATTACCGCTAAAATTGGACGTAAAAGTTTTCTCGCGGAATATTGGTTTGGATCTTAATTGACGAGTATTATCAGAAACATAAAAATCTAGTTGTTCTAAAAGATAAGAGCAATCAAACATGCCATTAACTAATTTGTGTAATACACACAAATCAAATAGACATTTACGATCCTCCAAATCATGCATCCGTAAGACATTTTTGATATTCGAATAATCGCCTTGAATGTGGGTAATTCCAATTTTATATTCTATTGACCTAAGAAATTTATTTTGAACCATCTCTAATGCTTTTTTATTCGTTGAGGTATAAGGTGACCAGATAATAGAAGCATATTCCAGATGGCAGCGTACCAAGGCGCAATATAAAGTTTTAATGCAAAGCACGTTGAGATGTTTACCAATACGCCACACAAATCCCCATATTTTTAATGCCTTACCACAAATGTTTGTTATGTGTGAATTAAAAGTCAGTTTCTGGTCGAACAATACCCCTAGGTCACATATTTCGTTTTTCTTCGTAAGTGGTATCATATCAATGGTATAAGTAAAGTCAATGCAATGAGTACGTCTACAAAATGAAACTGAGCTACACTTCGACTTGTTTAAAAATAATCTGTTCAATGTACACCATTGATTAATACTGTTAATGTCTTCTTGGATTAATCTGCAATCGTTTATAGAATTGACACTTTTGAATATTTTGACGTCATCCGCGTACATCAAGAAATTGCAGTGTTTTATAACATGCTGTAAATCATTAATAAACAACAAGAACAAAATAGGGCCGCAGTGAGATCCCTGAGTTACCCCCGAAGTTACATTAATTGTTTTTGATGTAAAATTGTTAAGATGCACCTTTTGAATACGATTTTGCAGAAAAGATTGAATCCAAGATAATGTTAACTTATTAAAACCTAAGGCATCCAGTTTGCTCAATAGAATGGAATGGTCCACTCTATCAAACGCCTTGGAGAAATCAGTGTAGATTGAATCAATCTGGTAGTATTTATCCAAAGCGTTTGAGAGGTACTGTTTATAGCATAGCAAGTTTGAAACTGTGGATCTTTTAGGGACAAAGCCATGTTGCTGTGGTGCAATTATTTGATGAGACATCCATGCTAACCTATCTGCGACCAATTTATCCAACATCTTTGGAATTATTGATTGGAGACAATCTCCTCGATCATTTTCTATCAAATCAATTTGGCCAGATTTGTATATTGGTATTATATAGCTAAGTTTCCATCTGCTTGGAAATATACCTAATGACAACGATTTTGACATGAGTTCATAAATAGGACCACACAGAGAATAAATGCAGTGTACCAAGAAAAAACTCGATATGCCATCAGGGCCAGGGCATTTACTAATCTTTTGTTTTAAAATCAGATTAAAAACATCTTCTTTAGATATAGTGAGTATGTGGTCATTGATGGTGTCACTAATGTATGCTGAATTAGATGTATATTGATTGTTGTTTATAGTGTACACGGACGAAAAAAAAAATTGCAAAAAGGTTAACTATCTCTTCGCCATCAGAGCCTTTGCATTGCTCGTATTCCATTACCATTGGAATACTATTTTCATTTCTCTGTTCCCTAGCGTACCTCCAGAAACTACTAGGATCTGAAATAAGTTTGGATTCAATGGTTTTTAAATAATTTTTATAGAACGACTCAGAAAGTAATTTGCATTGTCGGCGAAGATTGGAAAAAAATTCATAATCATCCGACGAACCACTTTCCTTGAAGCGTTTGTGAGCTATTTTTTTGTTGACTAATAGATTTTTAAGTTCGCCTGACATCCATTTAGGATAAGTCTTATTACTTAGACAAACTAATGTTGAGGGAATATACTTATCGATGCCAGATTGAACAGCAGTATAGAAGCTGTTTGTTATTTTGTCAATATTTGAGTCATTCAGTAATTCCGACCAGTTTATGGAATGAAAATACATGTTAAGAGCCTCAAAGTCAGCCAGATGGTACATGTAAATTTTTCTTTTTGTTTGTAGCTGTGGACTGAATGTAAGAGGCAATGAAATATCATACGCCGAGTGATGTTCGCTTAAACTTAAAAGAGTATTATCTGAGATGGAAACCTCTGCGCCGAGAATGTTGGAAAAAAATAAATCTAAAAATACTCCTCTCGAATTAGGAATGGTATTTATTTGAGTTGTATTCAAAAAATTGTAAAAATTAACGATAGAATTAGCTTTTGTATCCGAATTATTTAAGGTGTGAGCAATAAGACCATTGTTGTTCCATTTAAGAGATGGTAGATTATAGTCGCCACATATTAACGTTTTATTGATATTATAACGTTCGTAAACTAGTTCTTGGGCCGAACAATGATTGAAATAATTTTCAACAGAATTATTAGGCGCGATATAGACCCCTCCTATAATAATATTAATTTTATTTATTGACAATAAAACGAAAATATGCTCTGTGTCTGTGTTTGCCATGATTTTTGACGAATTAAAGCATTTTTTGATAGCAATTAATATACCGCCGCCTCTAATATTACCTTTTGCAGTGCGATTAGTTCGAAATAAGTTATAATTATGAAACTGTAACTGAGCGTTTGATATATCATCATACAACCAAGTTTCTGTTAATATAACAACATCGAAATCGTTACAATTCACTGATACCATGAGATCATTAAGTTTAGTTCTAATACCACCACAGTTTTGGTAATATACCATTAGTTTTTTGAAATATTACCTGTAAGGTTGCGCGGCTTTGCTGTTGGTATAAATGGGACGCCGTTATTAAATTTGACAGCCAAATTTGTTTTCGTTCGCTTTTGACTTTCTTGAAATAGTCTATTTGTTTTTTTGTGCGATCCGCCCGAAATTGATGTATCGAGGTGGGGTCTTTCATGTTGCTCTTTAAAACTTCCTTAGCCTCTATATCATTTTGTAGAATAATTTTTAGGGGCCTTGGCCTATCGTTCGGTTGACTTCTACCTAATCTTAAAATTTTCTGAGGTTTAATATTTAGACCGCGTGGTTCCAAGATTTTTTGCACACCAGCAAAGTCATCTTTAGTTTTTGTGGCGATATCAGTAGCACTTGATTCAGGGAAATTGAAAAGTAGAACATTGCAGAGACGTTTTCGTCTCTCATCCATCTCTATAACAATATCTTCCAAATATTCTTCCTTTTAAGGCTGACTACGGTGTTCTAATTTCTCAATACGTGACTCCAATCTATCCAAGCGTTGCGAGATGTTGTTCCTAATTTCTGTTTTAAATTCTTCAAATTTCTCGGTGAGAATTCTATTGAGACTTTCTAAAGTTATTTCTCCTTTTCCTGGGACCGGGGTGGGATTAATGCATTTTTGGCAAACCCAGTTATGTTTTGAATTATTAATAAATGTAATCTCAACCTCTTTAAGGCCTGTGCAACGAATATGAATAGATTTATTGCACTTCCCGTGGCATTTAATAAATGGTGTATTGGGGGTAACCCCCTGATTACATATTCCACATTTATTTACCATGATACTAATAATTAATAGTAGTAATAAACAATTTATTAATATAAATTCTAATAAAAAATGAAAGGAAAACGACGGGGATACACGCTTCACACCACGGGACCTGTCGTGGTGACTAACTTAACAGACAAACATATAAGAGGGCCACGGAAGGGTTAACAAAATGATATAAACAAAGAAATTAAATTTGGAAAAAGTTGAGTACGGCCCTGGCGGATATGTGTTGCCGTTGAGCGACAGGGACTTGCGGCTATCACATCAAAAATTGTAAATAAAGGGAAGAGGTTATAATTAAATTAGATTAAATAAGAACGTTATTACTTACGATACAGCGAAAATACATGTAACTATTATATTCCCACTGAAAAATATGCACTAGTACCTTGACAAGGTTTAACAAAGCAACAAACGTATAATAAACAGGACTGGTGACCGTGACCGTGAAATACAAAATTAACTTAATTCGAAATTTAAATTGGACAACAAACACTGCTAATCTTTAAATATACTAGTGGAATGTAATACGGATGTCTTAATATAAAATAAGTATTATCGTTTGGCTTAACGTGTATTAATATTATATTAGACATTTGCATAATAAAATAGCTCAACATGGTCTTGTAAACAACAACATAAACAATGAATTTAGTGTTATTAATTAACAATTATCTCTTTTCTAAAATATACTTAGTGCTTTAAATAAAAATGCTTAATTAAGTAAATCGAAAAATGTTTTGGTCAAATAAAATAATATTTCGAAAATGAAAGGATTAAAAGTAAAATATTTATGATTTTTCAGAATAGTACAAACACAAATATAAGTAATTTATAAACATAGTTAGAGTAGTTTGTAGTTAAGGCACTATTTTTCCAGAGATTGATAATAACACAAATAAGATGTGTTTAGTTTTTTAATCGTTGATCTATTCTACTCATATTAGTTTTATTATAAAAAATATTACTGCGAGAAAAAGCACCTTTAAAAAATATATATTTTAATCACTGTATATGACTTTTTGCAAAAGGAAAATTCCGATTCACACTGTGTTAGTTCTCAAAAAAATAATTATTATGTTTTATAGACGTAATTAGTCCAAGAAATCAGAAATAAATCGATAAATTTTCGAAAACATGTTTACATAAAATATAAACAATATTTTGTTATATTTGCCGACGTGATATGGCAGAATTAAGCGATCATTACACAATAAATTGCACCATTACCCAATCAAAACTTTTATGTACATTTGACAGCTGAAATCGCACTGACCTTGTCCCTGAAAATAACGAAATTTAAATTGGACAACAAACACTACTAATCATAAAATATACTCGTGGAATGTAATACGGATGTCTTAATATAAAATAAGTATTATCGTTTGGCTTAAAGTGTATTAATATTATATTATTGGCATTTACATAATAAAATAGCTTATCATTTAGGTCTTGTAATTAACTACATAAGCATAATCAATTTAGTTAATTACACGCCCTTTTTCTAATTTTGTAAGCAACTATTAATTAATAAATATTACAGCGAATTTCCTGATGTAGCCTAGCGAGGCAGGCAAAATATTGTTAGAAAATAAATTCAAAAAATTGTATAAAAAATTCAACCTCTACCCTGCCCTTTACACAAACACACAATTAAAAATATTTTTAGGCGATACATTTAACAAAATAGATGACATTCAAAAATCAGGTAATAAATTGCAACCAATGCGACAAAATGTATATAGGACAAACGCAAAGAAATTTAAGCACACGATTTACAGAACACATATACCACATTAAAAATCAAAACCCTGAGAAATTAGCTGTGGCTTATCATTCACTTAACATAGGTTATGGATTTTTAATCAACAATACAAAGTTATTAAAATTTTCATCATCTTACAAATTAAATATGTTGGAAGCAATCGAAATGAAAAAGCATGAAAACCAATTACTTAATTTTGATTTAAGTCAATTAAATAATCCACTATTAGAACTAATACATGTTTTTTGTACAAATTAACAATATTGTAAACTTTTTTCTCTTTGTAAACCATAACTTTTAAATTATTTTTATTTAATTCATCATAATAATTAAGTCGCCCAACTTTTTTTGACTTTTGTATTTATTGTATTTTTTTCAATGTCATTTTAAATATTGATAAAGAACACTTCGTATTTCGAAATGTGCATCTAGTCAATAAAAGCAATTTATGAAGAAAGTGATAATACTTTAATTACAATTTACTACATAATAATCTTCACGTAACTTAAAAAAATATATATTTCTAAAATATTGGAAGTAACCGTGTTACTTCATCAACAATATCCATTCCGATTATATAATATATAGGAGTATTTGCGTAAATATGTTCATTGTAACAATTTGTCGAATTGACAAGTTTTAATGATTCTGAAAAGAACCTATTTGAAGTGTTTTAGCCAAGTCATATTGAACATCTGCAGACGACGGTCATTGGAAAACTGCAGATTGAAGCCGGATTCTTACAATCCGTACTATCCGTACCAACTTTCAACCTACACAGTAAAAGTTGATAATGGTTTTATTATCATAGTATATACTAAAGATTAATCTGCATTATTCGTGCCAGAATCGATCATTAGGCTAGCGATAATCTGGGAAAGTAAATCTTTTATTTACTTTCGAAGGTTACCGGCTAGCCAATAACTTGTTATTTATTCTAAACTATGAACATATTCCAATTGATTAGTATAATTTCCACACTTATTACTTATTTTTTCAAGTTAATTGTTATTTAATCATTTTAATAGGATTAAATAACTTTAAATATAGTTTATAGTAGAACTTCTAGTGTAAATAATTTTAAGATAATTTCTTGAATTTGTTGAATGCTCCATCCTGCAACCTCTACATAATTTACTATCTTAGTTTCTTTGGAGTAAGTTTGTATTGATCCAAATCATAGAGTTTATACGTTAAAAAACTAGAAAAAGAACATGAAGGAGTACAACAATACACAATTAATGTGTCCTTAGTTCTACTTAAAATGTGTTCCACGACAATTTGTGTCGTGTAACCTTGAAGCTGAAATCGTCGATGATAAAATCAATACATTTCTACAATTCTTATATGTTTTAATTCGTTCTTTCCGATCGCAATAAATTGAAACATGGAGACATTATAATGCTAGCCAAAATAAAAATAAAAATGTATCTATATAAATAAATCTCATTATTCATTAGAGCGAGCTTTTGGGAATGCTGGTGTATTAATCCAAAACCATAATCTTATATAAATGGCTGTCTACCGTTCCCCGATTAAAAAATTTGACTATATTATACTATCTTTGAGGTATATTTGTCTTAACAATAACAAGTATAATACTAACCCGTGATTTTAGTGAGAGATTCCACGTAGAGGTTTCCACAAGGAAAAACTTCATGACATATTATTTTCTTAAGGCTTGGTAAATAGCTTTTGTTCTCCTACGAGAATTGTGTATCATTGATAGTAATATACTCAATGACATTAGAAGCGTTACACCCAGAAGGATTTAAAGATTAAGATTTTTATTTACATATACATTTACAAAAAAATAGTTTACAAATTTAATAAATATGTATTTTTTGTATCTGCATTCACTCCTGGTGTTTTTTCCCTCCTTCCTCGCCTCGGGATTTGCGGGTGTGGTGTCCAATCTCGTGCTAACTATTATTATTATTTATTTAACTTGATTTTTTGCCAACATGGTAGCCTCACGTCACGAATGAAGTAACAAACAATCTAAAAAAATAATAATGTGTTTGGCGACCCCTTTGCTGTACCACTCCTGTAATTACCTGGGCATCGGCAAAATGAGATGGTCGATGTCTTCTTGTGGCATCCAGTTCCAAGCAATTTGAATTTCACGGATCTATGCTAGAGTCTGTGAAGGACGGTGTAAAGAGAATAGTCTTCTAATTTTCAGCAGTATAATATCAAAGAAATTGCTATTGAACTGACCTTGTCAAAAGTAACACTATTTTCGCCGTGTATATTCCACCAAATACATCAACACAATATTATGATTTATTCTTGAACTAAATCGATGAGAATATTTTTTCTGAGAATTTACTGATTTATATTGATTTTAATATTCCGAAATATAATGTCTGGAAGCTTGGGAGTGACCATTGTAAGAGATTGACTCCATTTTTAAATTTTATTTCTTTGAAAGGCCTATGTCAATTTAATACGGCTTGCAATAAAAACAACAGAATATTGGATTTAATTTTAGCGTGCGTCTAATAATTCTCACTGTATCATAAATAAAGCTAATGAATTACTTATTGAAGAAGATGGTCATCACCCAGCTTTAATTTTTTAAATTAAACGTTTACTAAATACAAATTTCTCTGCATAATATGATTTTGATGAAGCATTTAATTCCAAGAGGAAAAATATTCGTGAGTTATATAGTAATATTAAAAATACTGATTGGACTGACGTATGTAATTCAAAAAATGTAGACATAAACTATGACTCCTACTCGGAAATCGGTTGGCGCCAGCAATAGAGTCAACTGATAGCTGCAGGTAGAAGCTACCGAGCGCGTGGTGGTGGATAGGAGAGTGATCGATAAATCGGCCGGTAGCTGGCATAGGATCGGGCAGGTGGGTCACCCCCGCATGATCGGCCTAAACAAGCTGCCGCGAATCATCTCCCCCAAGCTACGGTGTACAGACATCGTGCCCAAAAAACAAAGCAAACAGCGTTCGGGGGCGGCCAAACGACGCCAGAAGAAGGAGAAACTCGCCCAGAGGTCAGGGACGCCTAAGCAAAACCTACCTCAGGGAGAGCAAGCGTTAGGGAATGGACGTATCCGCGATACCCTGCACCAACGTCAACACCTGGCTCGACAGGGACGCAGAAGCAAAACTTGTCGAGCAACAACACACCCCCGGGGCTCCACAAAAGACCGGCAAAAACCCCAAGAGGAGGCGGAGGGCCTCCGTCAAAGAGGACCTTCAGCCACATCTTGACGGGAATAGCGCTCGCTATAATACCGAAGTTGCACATCCGGCTTTTAACACATTAAAGGTGGGGGATCTTGACGAAAGTATGCTAGGTACCGCGGCGACCGCCCCGCCTCTTTTTTCAACCTAGAGCGGGCGTATTACTACGACTCCCGCCTTTAAGCTACAATCGAGATAAATCGTAGTACTCCCGCCTTTAAGCTACAGTCGAGATAAATCGTAGTACTACGACTCCCGCCATTAAGTTACAGTCGAGATAAATCGTAGTACTACGATTCCCGCCTTTAATGTGTTAATACCCTCAGTGCCCTGAGAGTGAGAAATGGATGTCAGTCTGTTGCGCGAATCGCCGAAAGGTAAGTAATGCTCAAATTACTACAAATTAATATACACCACTGTATGGCGGCATCTGTTGCCCTCAGTGCATATATCCTAAGAGAAAATATTAACATTGCACTTGTACAAGAACCTTGGCTTAACAAGGGAATAGTAAAGGGGTTAAACATACAGGACAGGCGACTGATTGTCGCCGAACCTATTTGTAACCCTTGTACATGTATAATAGTAAAACATGAACTGAATCTAATGCAATTATGGGACATATGTTGCAGAGACCTAGTGGCAGCAAGGTTGGCAGTAGTGGAAAGGGGAACGCGGAGGGAGTTTATACTCGGATTTGGTTACCTTCCCTACGACCAACCAGGACCACCGCCGCCAGATGAGGTTCAGCGGCTGATACATATCGAGAGCTTCAAGGGAATACCGCGAATCCTTGGATGTGTCAACGCACACCACATCATATGGGGGAGCACGGACATCAATCCAAGAGGTGAGAAATTATTAGATTTTATCCTAGAGAATGACACTGAAATAGCAAATATTGGAAATGTACCTTCGTTCGTAAAAGCGGGGCGAAGCAAAGTAATTGACAGTACACTTGCCTCTCGTAAAGCAAGAAACATCAGAAATACAAAACAGAAACCCGAGGAGAACTCACTGGGACCTATACAAAGATGTACTAGCCAGCCGAATCGGGGACTGTCCAACCGTAGCGAGAACAACGCATGAGTTAGAGCTCATGGTGCAAAGCGTCACGGACTCCATCAATACTGCTTCCCAAGAACTACGAAACCTACCTCAGCCAGGGTCACCTGGTGGAACTAGGAACTTGATAGGGTAAAGGCACGCACCAGGAGACTATTTAACATAGCCAAGAGCAACGGTGATTGGGCGCAGTATAAAACGGCCCTCACGGCATATAACAATACTATCAAAAAAGCCAAGAGAGATTCTTGGCAAAAATTCTGTGGGGACATAGAAAGTGATCACACAAGCTCCCGTCTACTCAAGACGCTCAGCAAAGATTACGCTGGGAACATCGGCTCACTGCAGACCAAAGATGGAAAGTACACATACTCGGTAGAAGAGACCCTGTAAGTACTCCTGCAGATGCACTTCCCGGGTTCTGAAATACTTGACAATCCTGTTTCCGAGAACCTAAACGAGCCCAACACAGGGGCTCCAAAATGGGACTGGAATACAGCGAAAACTATTCAAACAAGGTGACATTGAATGGCGAATTAAAACGTTCATCACAAGGTCCTGACAGGATATATCCTTTCATGCTACAAAAGGGGATAGCAACGCTGAGGAAACCACTGTGTGATATCCTTAGAGCAAGCTTTTTATACTTCCCAAGAAGCTGGCGGATTGTAAAGGTGGTTGTTTTATTCCGGTTGTTGAGATCTCCTGGTTCTGAGATCCAACCGGTGGTTTTTGAAAATGCACGTAGAAGTAAAAAGAATTGTTTTCAAAACACTTAAAAACTTTAATATTTGAACTTGACAAAATATTTACATACAATGAAATGAATACGTTTACAAAAATAGCGTGTTGCTTGCTCAACGATGTTCAAGTAAGTGTCTTAAAATTTCACACGGGAAAAAACAAAATAAAATGTGCCCCATTTTGGAGGGGGTGTGCGGGCAAGCGCATGTTAGAGAGTTCGAGGCTAAACAAGTCGTAAAAATGCAAATGAGGCTGCGGCGTCTTTGTGCCGATTCACGTGCACACCAGATAGTGGATGTACCCCAATAATTAAAATTACCTCGAATCCTGAACATACCGCCCCCCTTGAAAGACTATACTTGGTCTTTCGAAAAGTTGCTTAAAGTAACAAAACTAATATACGAATGTACAGACAGAAATTCCCTTCTTATGCGCAGCACTATTTGTTATCGCACTTAGGGAGTGGGCACAAGCACTTCACTGAACGTTTTGAAATACCTGTGGATGTTTTTACGGAGGCAACGCGCACAATACTGTCATTCCCAGGATAAACTTGAACCACCCGGCCAAGTCGCCATTGAAGGGGCGGTAGGTTGTCCTCTTGGATCAGTACCATATCTCCAACCTGGATGCTAATAGGAGTATCGCGCTTCCATCTGGATCTGCACTGAAGGGTATTTAGGTATTCCTGGGACCATCTTGACCAAAAATGTTGAGTTAAGCGCTGCATCAATTGATAACGTCCGAGCCTATGTTCTGGCACGTGATTTAGATCGGGATCCGGAAGTCCAGTTAAAGGGCGCCCAATCAAAAAGTGTCCCGGGGTTAAGGGTTCTAAGTCGTCTATTAGAAAGAGGAGTCAAGGGGCGGGAGTTAAGGACTGCCTCAATCTGCGTTAAGCAGGTTAAAAACTCTTCATACGACAACAACACATTACCAATCGTGCGACGAAGGTGTGTTTTAATTGATTTAACACCTGCCTCCCATAACCCCCCAAAATGAGGGGATCGAGGAGGTATGAAATGCCACTGTATGTCTAGGTCCTGCATTGCGGAAGTGACCTTGTTTTGAAATTCGTTTTGTTTAATGAAATTGTATAAATCTTGCAATTCTGATTTGGCACCGACAAAATTAGTGCCATTGTCTGAATAAATATGTAAAGGTTTACCTCGTCTTGCTACAAACCTACGAAAAGCGGCTATAAATGTTTCTGATGTTAAGTCGCTTGCCAACTCAAGGTGCAGGGCTTTGGTTACAAAACAAACAAACACGCATATATAAGCCTTTACTGTTTTAGCGCCTCTGCCCCGTTTGGTTTTCATTAAAATTGGGCCCGCGTAGTCTACGCCGCATGTGTGAAAGGGTGGTGCGGGCGATACCCTTGGTGAAGGTAAATTTCCCACTATGTGTTTACTTTGTTTTGGTTTAGCTCCAAAGCACCTTATGCACGTATGAATAACTCGTTTGCATACATTTCTACCGTGTACGGGCCAATATTGACTTCTAGCTATAGATAATAAAGATTCCGGACCACAATGTGCATTTTTGACGTGTAAGTTAGAAATAATTAAATCCGTTAACGCAAAATTATGGGATGCATCTGATTAAAACTAATATTGCTATGCCTCAAGCGGCCTCCTACACGCAATATACCCTCATTATCCATAATAGGACTTAGCGAAAGCAAAGTGCTTTTTGAGGAAATTTGCC
This sequence comes from Ontholestes murinus, assembly GCA_963969525.1. Classification (NCBI taxonomy): domain Eukaryota; kingdom Metazoa; phylum Arthropoda; class Insecta; order Coleoptera; family Staphylinidae; genus Ontholestes; species Ontholestes murinus. Next base: position 48,604,525 of record OZ018391.1, on the reverse strand, counting down.
GATTGTTAGATAGTGAATTAATTTCGCTAGGAAAAACTTGCGACTGTGCAATCTTTATAAGCTTATTTGTCGCGTTATTTAGTTCGCTTGATGATAATGGGCCGACCATCCTACGATTTATTGAATTTCTAATATTAAAAATAAATCTTAGGCAATAAGAAATGACTCGCTTTAACATTGAGAAATTGGAATATTTGTCAAAAATGTTGAAATCATTAATTACAATTTACAAGTTGTAAAGTACTTTTAATTTCCGGAATGTCTACGGGTGGCTTTATTTCAATGATTTTCCAAGTGCTTGATTGTTTATTTAAAAAATCTGGCCCGTTTTTCCAGAGGGTTGATTTTGCTAAGGTAGTTGCGGTTGTACCGCGGGATATTAAAACGGCAGGGTTTGATTTGGTATCTATGTGATGCCAGTTGTTAATATTGGTTTTGTCCTGAATCTCACTGACACTGTTGGCAATGAATGTTTTCCAGCGATTGGGTGGAGCCCTTAACCAACATAAAGCAATTGTGGAATCGCACCACATGTATTCCCTATCAAATTTAATATTTAATACAGATTTAACCTTTTCCGTTAACCTAGCCAATAAAACCGCGCCGCACAATTCTAGTCGCGGGATAGTAGTTTTGCGAAGAGGCGCTACTTTGGATTTTGCACATAATAAGTGTGTGTAAACTTGATTGTTATTGTCAATCGACCTAATATATAAGCATGCTCCGTATGCCACTTCAGAGGCGTCACAGAAGCCATGAACCTGAATTTCTTTTCAATTATTGCATATCACGTTTCTTGAAAATTGTAATGTTTCTATGTTTTTTAGGTCAGTTAGAAAATTGAGCCATTTGGTATGTAAATCTGGGGTAATGGATTCGTCCCAATTTAATTTTAACTGCCATAATTGCTGCATTGTTATTTTTAAAACTATTATTATGGGAGATAGCAAACCAAGTGGATCATAAATTTGAGCAATGCTGGATAAGATGATCCGTTTTGTGACACGGGTGTTAACAAACCCTTTATTTAAATAATGAAAGTTATCTGTTTTACAATTCCAGACAACCCCTAACGTTTTTACTTCATCTGTATTAGCTAAGTCTATCAGAGCAGTGTCACAGTTATGTGAGAATTCTTGTAAGATGGAATTATCGTTTGAGGACCACTTACGTAAAACGAAGCCAGCGGATTTAAGAATTGACGAAACTCCATTTTTTATTGTGAGTGTATCCTATGTTGTATTTGCTCCTGTTAATAAATCATCGACATAGAAATCATTTTCTATGACCGATGATGCGAGCGGACTAGAAATTTTATTTTCATTGGCTAATTGCTTAAGACATCTAATTGCTAGGAATGACGCCGCTGCTGTACCATATGTTACTGTATTTAACTCGTAACATTTGAGAGGTTTATTGGGAGAATCTCTCCATAGAATTCTTTGCAATGACCTTTGCTCCGGATTTATAAGGACTTGTCGATACATCTTAGCGATATCGGCAGAAAGGACGTACGTGTGTCTTCGGAATCGTAGCAAAATTGAGAAAAGGTCAAGCTGAATGGTGGGCCCTACACATTGAATCGAGTTTAAAGATATCCCCGAATGAGAAATGGCCGAGCCGTCAAACACAACTCTTAATTTTGTGGTGGTGCTATCTTGCTTAAAAACGGGGTGGTGGGGAAGATAACATATTGGATAATTTCCCGATTTTGATTCAGCTATTTGACTCATATGGCCTAGTTGTTCGTACTCTTGCATGAATTTAAAGTATGACTGTTTTAACTCAAAATTTCGACAAAGCTTACGTTCAATACCTAGAAATCTCTGAACGGCAATTTTTCTAGTGTCACCTAACGATTTAAAATTTTCCTTTAGAGGTATATTAACGATAAACCTTCCATCTGATTTTATAGCGGTTTCTGCAAATATTTTTTCACAATAACTCTCCTCTGCCGTGAGAGGGGGAGGAGATTCAATGTTTTGTTCTAGTTACCAGAACTGATTAATTTGTTTATCTAAATTACAACAGGAATTTGCTGCGATAATGGTTGGATTATTATAAATTGATACTGGGCCCCCGATTATCCATCCTAGCAATGTTTTTTGTAAAGTTGGCATGTTTTCGCCTAATTTTAATTGTCCGATGCACAACAAATTCCAGAATAATTGTGTCCCTATTAGCATATCGATCCCACCATTCTTATTAAATGCAGGGTCAGCCAGCGTTATATTTTTTGGTATTTTTAATTTCGCAGGATTAAATGAAATTATTGGCAATCCCTCGGTAATTTTGTCTAATACAAAACATGATATAACGTCTTTAAAAGCACTATGATTTGAACTAATTTTAGCATTTGTTTTGTACATTACATTAACTGGATTGCTATTAACTCCCACAACATTTACATTAACTTGCTCTAAATGAATTTTTAAAATATCGCACATTTTTCTGGTTATAAAATTTGCATGCGATCCTGAGTCGAGTAAAACTCTGCAATTGTGAGTTTTTCCATGTTGATCAAAAATATTAACGCAAGCAGTTGCTAAAAGCATAAATGAATTTTGTGTAGTTTGATTTGAAACAAGTGTTGTGGGTTGTGATTCTGATACTGCATTTTGGTTCGAGTTTGTATGTAATAAGGTGTGATGGCGATTGTAACATTTTTTACAAACAAATTGAGACTTGCATTGATTTTTTGAATGGCCTTTTCGTAAGCAATTTATACATAAGCCTAGATTTTTAACTTTTTTTAATCTATCATCGACAGACAATGCAATAAATGCGTTACATGAAGTTATATTATGCGAATCATTACAAACGGAGCAGAGAGCGTTGTTAGTTGTAAGCGAATTGACATTAAATTTTTGTGTTTGTTTATGTTGAACCTTGTTTACCCTTTGTGCCTGATAATTCGATTTTTCGCAGTGCAGAGATTCGAGAATATCGCATTTATTTTTTAGAAATTTTAGGAATGAGTCAAAAGTAGGCATTTCGTTAGAATTACTTTGAGATTCAAAGTCCCTTTTGAGATGGTCATTTAATTTTTTATTCATTAAATATACAAGTAAGCTACCCCATTCTTGAACAGGTTCGCCTAACGCTTCTAGCGCTCTTAAGTTGCTTTGAAGAGAATCTAAGAAAAACCTAAGCGATTGATGCGAATTATTTTCAATATTAGGTAATTCAACGAAACCCTGAATATGCTAAATTATAATTAATTTTTTATTATTGAATCTCTCTTCAAGCAAATTCCAAGCGGTTTGATAATTTATTGATGAAATTGTGACTGATTGAATCGTTCTAGCGGCGTCATTTTTTACGGCAGAACGTAAGTAATAAAATTTCTGAATGTCGTCTAATGTGTCGTTATTATGTATTAACGATTTAAAAATCTCTGCGAATTGGTTCCAATTATCATATGCTCCGTCAAAGGTTGGTATATTTAAGGTAGGCAATTTAACATTAGCTGCTGAATTTAATTGGGGCGTGTTAACAGAAGTATTTAAATGCTCACTTACACCTGGAGTTGACAAGATTTCATTTTTTGAATTTTCGAAAAATAGTTCATATTTAGATTTTAAAGAATAATATGAATCCTCAAATGACTCTCTTTCAACCAGGTGGGTCGTTATATTATCTTCATCGATTTGCTCAATTTCATCCATAAGTGAATTAAAAGGATCAATTAATTTTAATAAGTTATTATAACGAGTTTCGAGCTCTTCGAGTTTGTTTTCTGAGATTTTACCTTTACTATTATGCTTAAAAAAGTGTCGGCACGTGTAAGACTAGATTTTAACGTTGCACGTTTGGTAATGAGTGATTTCAACGTATCAGTCATGATTAACCGTTAACACAGATATTACGTAATAAAGGAAAAGGGAAGAAAGGATGGACTTACTTGAATAAAAAATCAACTTTTCGGGCTCGTCTGGACGGTGCTGACTGGAACTCGTGCTGCAGGCGGCCGCCGAAGATGATGTATTGAGAGCGCTTCCTTGATGTGGACCTGGTGTCGCTTGAAGACGCCTCGATGATGGTGATGTGAAAAACTCTCTCGGGATGTTGAACTTCGTGTCGCTGAATCTTCGAGTGGGTTTGGTTGGAAACACGCGTTTTATGTTTTTTCGAAGGACCGTTTACGAATCGATTTGATTATAGCGATTTTTAATTATCCGGTTCGAATGACCAATGTTTTATTCCGGTTGTTGAGATCTCCTGGTTCTGAGATCCAACCGGTGGTTTTTGAAAATGCACGTAGAAGTAAAAAGAATTGTTTTCAAAACACTTAAAAACTTTAATATTTGAACTTGACAAAATATTTACATACAATTAAATTAATACGTTTACAAAAATAGCGTGTTGCTTGCTCAACGGTGTTCAAGTAAGTGTCTTAAAATTTCACACGGGAAAAAACAAAATAAAATGTGCCCCATTTTGGAGGGGGTGTGCGGGCAAGCGCATGTTAGAGAGTTCGAGGCTAAACAAGTCGTAAAAATGCAAATGAGGCTGCGGCGTCTTTGTGCCGATTCACGTGCACACCAGATAGTGGATGTACCCCAATAATTAAAATTACCTCGAATCCTGAACAGTGGTATTCATACCTAAGCCAGGGCATGCTTCATAAGCCCATGCTAAATCTTACAGACCGATCAGCTTGTTATCATTTATTATAAAGCTACTAGAAAAACTAGTAAACTGGCACATAAGATAAGGAGCCCTAAAGAACTCAACCCTACATCGTCAACAATACGCCTATTAAGCAGGAAGTCATGTGAAATAGCAATCACCCAGCAGTGACCAGATGCGAAAGGACCATATATTGCCTTAAGGACCTTTCTAAACATTGAAGGGGCGTTTAACAACATCAACAACTCCGAAATTTTGTTATGCAATGTGTATTTTTTTTGTACCAATGAAAAATTTAGAGTTTTGGCTGTACAACGCCATAATTTTTTAGGTGGGTGCTATTTGAAATTTTCGAAAAAAATGACAACATGCGAAGATCAATCAAAAATTATTTTGTCCATAAATTACCCGAAAAAAATTATGTGAAGGTATACGAGGTCTTAACCTGTACCACAATTCAAAGTTTAGGCGCCGGCGTCAATTAGTTTCTCTACAAAAAAATCTCAAAAATGGGACGCAATTTTCAAAGAAAGGGTTATAACAGCGAAACCGCTAAAGTGAAGGGTATAACATGTTAGATAAAAAAATAAGTGCTCTCCGAGCACTTTCCAAATCTGCAATAAAAAATAGGGTATTCCATTTAAAAAAACATAAGTTTGGTACGCCACTGGAGCACGGCACGCCACTGATGATTAGAAGTATCTTTGAAACATAGCGACGGTAATTATGCACCACTTTGCTCTTAGATTTTTTTCGATAGCTTTTATCGTAAGGGAGCTATGGTCCGAGGCGTCTTAAGTGCCACACGCGGTATAATGGGAGAGGCAGTAGGTGAATTCATAGGACCTGAACCCGCGTTCGGAATACCCCATAAACCGGAAAGGAAATAATCCGACGCAAGCTAACAGAGGAGCATAAAAGGCATGTCGTAACCAAAACAGAATGAGGCATACGAGACTTCCTAGAAGGTCCGTTACCTGATGCTGTCAAGACTGAGTAGATTGAAACTAAGAGAAATCACAATACTAGTCACTGGGCACTGTGACCCGAATAAGCACAAACATAGAATGGGAATTGAGAAAAGCCCCTTATGCCGTGGGTGTCTGAAAGAAGAGGAAACTCCCCAAAACCTACTGTGTACTTGCGAAGCATACAAACGAGAAGACACGGTGAAATTCGGGAAGTATATGCTTCCTGTTGAACAGCTAAAGAGCATCCCCTGACAGAAACTCCTGAACTTCATAGAAGACACAGGAGTACATAGTGCAGGGACGCTAAGCGACACCACCTCATAAGTAAAAAAAAACTTAAATGGTAACGTTCATTACAAAATACTTATTTTTAAGGAATAATAAATATTTTTTTTACATACTGAATAGAAATACCTTACATTTCCTTAAAAAGTCGTTGAGAAAAGTAGAATTTTCTTCCATAGCAATACTTTTCCACATGGATACACTTTTACCGATGGATACACTTTTCCGCACTACTTTTATTTACTATTAATCAATGTCAAGGTCAGTTACATACATTGAGTTATATATAAAACACACGTACTATCGGCAATTCTAACCTAATTTTTATATGTCAGTGTCAAAAATGAAATCGCAAACACCTTTATAATTGATGTTATATGCAGTATGTGAAAAAATAGTGTGTACAACGCGTGGGAAATGCGCTTTTCGGCACTCAAGTAGGAATTTGGTGTACGAGCGAGCGAAGCGATCCTAATCTCGTGCGGAGAAGCGTAACATTTCCACACTTGTTGTCCAATAGCATATTTTATAATGCGCATACAATGATACTCATTGCCCACGAGTATGAAATTTGCTGCAAGAGCCGAAGTCAGAAATGTCAACTCAAAAATCAAATGCGTGTTATAAATTTTATAATGTTCGTATAATATTTGCGTGCAAATTGAAAAACTTTATTTTTTGAATTTAAGAAAATTCACATGTATTCATTATAAAAATTGTTTAGTCTGATTCAATATTTTTTTATTAATGCTATGTTATTGTAATATCCCTCTCCTGTTTAACACTAGTGTTACAATAGGTATATTGTAGCACTAGTGCTACAATGATTGCTATGACAATGAATATAAAATGGTGATGTGGCCATCATAGTAATTTCCCTATATTTAACTCGAAAACTATGAGGTTTATGCAAAAATGTTACTCTTAATAATTTGTGCAGTTTTGAATTCTCTACAATTATTTGTTATATAAATTTTATGTAACTCCAACAGTTTATTAGCAATTGGCAAAAAATATCAAAATTTTCAATTTTTTTTCTCAAAAGTTAAGAATTTTATGATAAATATGTTCGACTAAAACTTGTTAAGTTTTTTATTGCCTTTAACTTTTATTTGAACGGTTTTTTTTTAATTTTTCATATTTAGAAAAATAAAACGAAAAAACAAAACAACGCCTCGAGTAAACATCCACTTCCGGTCTATGAATGTTTACCAAAAGGTTTTCAGTTTCAGTTTTTAACGATAAAACCTTAAGTTTGAAGTTTCATCTCAAACAGATTATTCGTTTTTGAGATACAGCGCCCACCGACAGACACACAGACAGACACACACACACACACACAGACACAGTTTTTTTTTTCCAGAAATCAGTGCAATGGACTCAGGGAACCTCAAAACGGATATTTCCGCAAAAAAAAAAATTTAAAAAAAAATCACGAAAACAATACTCCCCCTATATACTACGTGTATAGGGAAAGTAATAATATACATGGTGTCCCGTTAATGCGGGGAAATGGCTGGACCACCGATTCCTGGGGCCAAAATATATTGATTTAACCAAACATCTCTATATCCAAAAATTTATGGTTAAGCCGGAATTTGTCTTCAAAGTTTCAAAAATGTTTATTTCTTTTGTTTATAACAATTGAACGCTTTATTCAATTTGAATGAAATTTATTATTAATCTCTACTATAATATGACACATCATTTCAGTTATTGTGACCATTCGTGATTGACCGGAAGTATAAAAAACAGTAGTACCACCACTTAAAAACGAAATTATTATTTTATTGGTGCATCTAATAAAAACTAGAAAAATACTACTTGAAATAATGTTTAATTTAAAAACTTATTTATCTCTTAATAATATTTGATATCTTTTACGGTTTTCTCACAAAAAAATAAAATGATTTTTTTTTATCTAGTAAAAACAAAATCTAATTTTCCATAGAATCGAAAACAAATGTTTTTAGTGGCCGTCTTTGTTTGAAAAATATTAATTATGTATAATAATAATTAGATGTCTTTTAATAATTAATTTTTAACTTTATTATATTTCATAAATATTCATATTTGGGGCAAACAGATAACTTGCTTGTATTAGGATTCTGCGAAGGAAATTGTTTGAAAAATGTTAGTTGTTGTTTTTATTTATTCTATTAATTAATATTATTTAATTTTTATTCAATTGAGTAAAAAAGGTTAAATGAAAATAATTTTTAAGTTTTTATACCACTATTTATTGTATAATATACACAAACAAAGTTTACAATATATTATCAATTTTGACACAACTATAGTTTCGACCTTTGCAGGTCATTATCAAGTGTTGAATAATGACCTGCAAAGGTCGAAACTATAGTTGTGTCAAAATTGATAATATATTGTAAACTTTGTTTGTGTATATTATACAATAAATAGTGGTATAAAAACTTAAAAATTATTTTCATTTAACCTTTTTTAAAATGAACTACCACATAGTAACGGTCGCTACCATCATTTTCATTCAATTGAGTAAGTTGATTTAATTATTAATGAGTGCATAATGAGCATAATATTTCATATATTATTTTTTGTGTAAAAGCCGTACAAGATATAAATTATTATTTAAAGACAAAAAAGTTTTTAACAAATCCGGCTTAACCATAAATTTTTGAATATAGATAAGTTGTGTTAAATCATCATATTTTGACCCCAAGAATCTATGGTCCAGCCATTTCCCCACATTAACGGGACACCCTGTATACATAACATACAATGTACTACATTTCATAATCAAAAAGTAACCTACAATTATGTTATTTCATTATAGGAGTAGAAAAATAATTATAGATTGTTGCTACAAGGCTATGATAGTTATTTTGAATGCGGAAAAGTAAGGTATTTCTATTCAGTGTGTGAAAAAAGTATTTTATAATATTTTTCCTTTAATAAAAGTTGCTTAGTTACTACATTTAACTATTGTTTGAAGAAACCAAATGCTATTGAGCTTCTCAAATAGGGAATAAAGTTTCAATTTAAAATCTAGAAAGGAGTTTTTGAAACACTATGCTTGCGGATCAATACACCATCACACACAAATATTTCCATTTAAATTTTTAAATTCCGAAAAAAATACGACCATAATTCTCTCTTGTAGTCCGTACAAGGAATGCATAAATGTAACCTGTCCTACTATTGCATTTATGTATTCGAATTAATAAGTGGTGCGTATCGTTAATAGCGACTGTACGTATAAAAAGTTTGACATTTGTTACCATTGACGGAATGAAGGTCAACCTTGATTGATTTAATTATACGTGAATTATAACAATTATTTTATGGAACGATTATGCATAAAAACATAAATTTAATTACAAAGAAAATATTAGTTGTCTGAAAGTAATGTTTGACATTGAAATTATTTAATTGAAAACATTACATTATACACATAAGGAAATATAATATCCTAACGGTGGAACCTAACGTTTTAAACAGCTAAGGATAAATTCTAACTTTTAGGTAAATAAAAGTTTTATTTAATTTCTACTACTTCAGCATATATCTATAGTAATTTTTTATACAGAACTGTACCAATTAAAAATATATAATACTAATAAATTTTATCTAATTGAATACGAACCCTAATAACTATATGTTCCGACAAACAAAAATGTATTAAAAAACCTTATTTTCATTAACTAAATGATTAAATTAAACAAATGAACATTTAGTGCATAAATGTTCAAAAATTTAAAAAATTACTATTTTGATGGCGTGCGTTTTTTACAGCCGATGCAATCCTAATTGTCATTGTTTTTATTAATGCCTCACATATTTCAGGGTCGAATCTTTGCAATAATTCACTTAATTAAATCTTCAAATCCGCACAGTTCTTTGGGGATCATCAATTATCTGGTGATATGGTCATTTTGTGTGGTATTAATGCGGTGTCTTGTCTTGCTCGGCAAGATATATCTATTAATATCTAAAATATCTACAATTGATCTATTCTCCCAATAATATCAAATTGAATAATTTATAGGTTTACATTTATTATTAGAACAACTATATTTAATTTAACCAAAACAAACTAAATATTACCCGACACATAAACTTTAAATGTAATTTGGGTGGCTAACATAGTAATAATAACATTAAACCATTTAAACTAGACAAAGTATAGCTCAATAAACATATTGTTTTTATGCATAGATTAATTAAATTCAAGTTGAAACTAACGAAATTAAAATTTAATATCTGTTACACAATATAACAAAATATTTTTAGTGTGAGAGATAAACCTGATGATTTATAATTTTTTAAATTTCCATCTATTTAGTTATTAATAAAAACTATTTAAATTAAAAATTAAAAACAATTTTACTTTGTAGAGAATAGAATAAGTATAATAAATATACTTCTTGTATACGAGGATTTAATTTTATATATACCAAAACTAAAAAAAATAAATATCGTAGATGGGTTATTTGTTTTTCAAAATATTCTTCATGAAGGTAAATACACGTTTGCTTGCTCACGAACCATTTCTAATCACTTTTTACACTTCGATTAAGGTACCTCCAAAACAGCCCTTGAATACATTAACTGCTTTTTCAGGCATAAACGATAAATTTATTTTTGAGTACAATTTTCCAGTTCTCAAAAGTTCCTTGTTTGTGCCGATCTGTGAGAATTTTACATTTTGCTGGTCTCTTATTTTTCCGAAAATTTCTAGCAAACAAAGGACAGTTTACCATTCAGACATTGCACAAATGATACAGTTGCCACGTCTCCGATTTATTCGCAAAAGCAGGTAATAATTTGCTTCGAAGTATGAGTGATTTTACTGAGAAAAAGTCAAACTTCATGTAAGGGACGTCGGTTATCAGACGACATCACATGGATTGTAAATATATAATTTAGTGGTTATAACTTATAAGGACTATATCGAATAATAAAGTATAAATTAACATGATTTTAATATTAAACAACTTTTAACACGTCATGATTAGCGTAATGTACAGAACAGAACAAAAATAAATTCTATAAAAATTCAGCAATTCATACAGGCTAAAATTTAGCTCTGTTTTTTTTTTCAATAAAAACCGAGAAAGGGAAAAAACAAACGTGGATAGAGTTAAAATGTGAATGAAAAAATTAGTTTCTCTCAGAAATATTGCACTGGTATCTTACAATAATGGTAATAACAAATAATTCATAAATAATAATTAGAATAATTAGTTCTAATTATTATTTACATAATACTCTACCTGTAAATCAATGTTTAGTTTACAAATAATTAATACAACTACTCCTTGTACTAATGCCAAGTGTGGAAATTGCCGTTACGTAATAACTTTTATGTCGCATTTAAAATAAGAAATTACGATAATAGCAGAGAAATGTTACTCTGTATTTAGTGTAACATCCGGTAAAAGTTGAATATCGCAGCTATCATAAACTAAATGTGAAGGAGGAAAAAAGACAGGTTCAGTTTACCGAAAATTTAGAAGTGGCAAAATTAAAAGTCAGGTTTACATCAAGCTAGAAAAAACACAAATCCGATTTACATCGAAGCAACTCGCATCAGGCCTGAGCAGGACTCAAGGTGACTACTTCAGGGATCCCAGTCGGCTTATGCAATGGACCGACAAAACGTCCACAACCAACTGAGTAAACGACGAATAAGCTGAATTTCCGCAAAGATAACACCCCAAGGTCGCTATATCAGATGATACCGAGGGGGAAACCAGAACCAAAAGGGAGCAGTGGAAACGACCGAAACCTATCTTACCCCCGCAGAGCCGAAAGGAAGATAAAGAAAAAAATTATAGAGAGATACACAAAAAGTAAAAATATATAAGAATTAGAGTAACAGGTGAGGCAAAAGTCCCGCTACCATTTTGATTGCGCGCCATCTTGGTTCTGTGACGTTTAGCTCAGTTTCGCTTTAACCATTGTGTTGTGTAGACGTGAGAATTGTATTATGGATAAATATACGCCACAAGAACGAGCAGAAATAGTGACAATATTTATTGAAAATATTGTTCCATTATTGCCACTCTGCTGCGCGATAGTGGTGCAGAGTCTCCAAAAACATCAATTCGGAGACGTGGTTGCCAGTTACACATTTCTGCGCGCAGTTTAAGACAAATTTTGAAAACTAAGTCTAAATTGATAATGAGCGATGAAGCCCATTTTCTTCTCAGTGGTCACGTCAATAAACAGAACAGTCGGTTTTGGGGAACACACAATCCTCAATTAATTCATGAAACATCATTGCATCCACTAAAAACAACTGTATGGTGTGGTATTCATGCTGGAAACATCATTGGTCCCTATTTTTTTGGAAATGGCCAAGGTGTTGGAGTTATTGTTAATGCTGAACGGTACCAAGACAAGATTCAAATTATCTTATGCCTGAAATGGAAGAGCAAGGACTAGAGGACATGCACACACAGCTCGTTTAACAATTCAATTATTGAATGACGTTTTTCCAGATCTCCGGATTACCCAGCAGCACACTTTTTCTTATGGGTTTTTTTAAAATCAAAAGTTTATGTGAATAAGCCCCAAACGATTCAACATCTTAAAGACAATATCCGTCACGAAATTGAAGAAATTCAACCCGATATGTTGAAGGATGTCATGAAAAATGCCCTAAAAAGAGGTTAGCCGATATAATTTTCCAATCATAACGAAAAAAAAAAATGTAAAGACCAAATAAACTTTTTTATAAAAACCAAAATTACTTATCCTTTTTTTGAGCAAAGTTATAGGCAATCAAAATGTTAGCGGGACTTTTGGCCCACCTTCTATAATTTAAGGTAGTCAAGAAAAGGAACATAAGAAATAGCAGGCGAGAAATAGCAAATTGTAAAATAAATAAGCAGACACTATAAAAAATGAAAACAAGGAAATGGGAGGTTTATATGATCCGAATAAAATGGAAGAAGAAATTTAGAAATATTAGAAGTTATGTAAAGATAATAAATTGCTATAAATATTACTTAGTCGGTCGATGTCTTTTTTTAACATTCCTACGATTTTTTTTTGTGAATGCATTATTCCGTAGTATATATATAGTTATATAAATATTATATAAATTTAAACAAGTTTGTTTCGTTTTTTTTCGATTAGCATTGTTTTATATAATTAAACAGCTATAGTATAAAAATTTGTTTCGCCAAATATTAATAAAACAAAATAAAAATGTGCGAAGAGCTTAAAAACCTAATTTATAAAAGGGGTTTGGTCAAGGGCGCCGTAACTGGCTTTAGTAATTTTTTAAAAACTTGTAATGAAAGGTTACTTACGACAAAAGAGTCGCGAATTTGCAACAAGTATTGCAAGCATTCAACTTAATTCAAACGGAAATATTTCAGCTTAATCCTAAAGAAGGAAATTATTTTGAGGATCAGGACGAATTTGAAACCAATTATTAAGTTCTAGGTCACGCAAAAGTTTTAAAAGTGAAAATGAGTCTAGTTCTAGTGTTAGTTTTCTTTCAATGGTTCATAAAAATTCTAATTTAAATTTGATGCAAATGTATCATTATAGAAGGTCGCTGAAGTAATTAGTGGTATGAATGTAGACAACGGTATTAGACAGATATGATAATCGAAAAAAAAAAGTATATTCTCATGTTAGGGCAATTTTACAGGTTTTACCGGCCCGTAAAGCTTCTGTGGAGGGTTTGCGGGCATTAATAGATAATGTTTCAAAACATATGTGATCGTAATTTTAATTTTAAATTTGGAAACTCAACTAGATGCAAAAATTATGCAAGAATTTAATCTGCTCACTATGAAAGAACTATTAGATTTTTTAGCACAAAGATGCGATTCATTTGAGTCGCCAGTAGTTTCAGATGGAATCAAAATCAATAATTTTAATAAAACCATTCGCATTTTACACAACAAAATTCCAAAGCATGCATGTCTTGTAAAAAGCCTGGACATATGATTCAAAATTGCCAGCAATTTAAAAATTTAAGTATAGAAGAAAGAATTTATAATGTACAAACTTCAGGACTTGCATTAACTGTCTTAAAGTAGCTAATCATGCCACAGCTAAATATTTCGGTCCTAAATGTCCGGAATACAAACAAAAACATCACGCCTTGTTACACGTTTCAAAAAATACAGTAGGAAATTCTCAGATCGATAGTGCAGTCACGATTGGTCATTTTAAAAACCAAGCTGAAAAAATGGTCTTAGTAACAGCAATGGTTAATTCGTCAAATAATTGTAGCAATATCAACTATAAAACTAAAGTTCATTTAAGCTCGAAATAAGGCACGTTTAATACGAATTCGATTTATCGAAATTTTGGGAATTAGAAACTATCCACCGAAATAATTCTTGGAGTGCCGAGGAACAGCAATGCGAGAAACATTTTGTTGATAATATCAAAAATTATGTAAGTTCGTTGTAAAGTTACCTTTTAAAGTTGATACGTCACAATTAGGTGATTCAAAACAAATGGCACAAAAACGATTTTTTGCACTAGAAAATAAATTAAATAAAAATCGTAATTTAAAAATTGAATATTCTCTAATTTATGTCAGTATATGTACGTCTAGGTCACATGCAACTTTTACCAAACGCTAACTATCTAGATGTTGATAATTATTATTCACCGCACCACGCAGTGTTAAAGTCAGATAGTGTCTCAACCAAGATGCGGGTTGTGTTTGATCCATCAGCAATTAGTAGCAACAGTATAGCACTTAATGACTTGTTAATATTAATTCGTTTTCGTACCTAAGAATGTATACTATCTGCTGACATTTAAAATGTACAGGCAAATTTCCGTTTCATCAGATGATTTCCCGTTTCAACAAATAATATAACGTCCAAATTCTAATGAACCACTTAAAACATACCACTTGCGAACGGTAACTTATGGAACGAAACATGCATTATTTTTGGCTATACGATGTTTACATCAATTAGCCAAAGAAGAAGCCGATAATCTTCCGTTAGCGGCCACGATCGACAAACGCGATTTTTATGTTGACGACCTTCTTACTGTCGCAAATTCAATTCAAGAATTATTTAGCCTGCGCAATGAAATTATTGCACTACTCAATAAGGGTAAATTGGAATTGAACAAGTGGAATTCAAATAAATCCTCTATTTTGAAAAATATTCCAGATGTAAGCCCTGGAAACGTGATTTTTCTCGACAAAGATCCCTGCTCAAAAACATTAGGTTTAATTTGGAGTCCACAAGATGATAACTTGTAGTATAATACAATATACCTGAATGCACATATTAGAAAACGGACAATTTTGTTCCACGTCTAAATTCTTGGATCCCCTTGCTCTAATTATCCCGATTATTATTACGGCGAAGAATATCATACAAAATATATCCATTTTCAAACTGTGAAATTCATTTGTGTCCCAGTTAATTAACCTCCAATCAGTAATTATAAAGCATAAATTCTGTTCATCTGTTAGCGATACGTTTGAATTGCATTGCTTTGCCGATAGTAGCGAGAAAGCTTACGGCGCGTGTACATACATCGGGTGTATTAATGATCAGGGAGTTTTTTTTTAATTTGGTTTGTGCAAAATCACGTATTGCGCCATTAAAAACAATATCGATATCTAGATTAGAGCTTTGCGCTTTATTATTAACCGATTTAACCAAACAGGTATAAGAAGCAATTCACATTAAGGTAGATAAAACATATTATTATAGTGATTCCAAAATTGTTCTAGCTTGTTTAAATATTCCTATATCAAATCTAAAAACATTTGTGGCCAACCGCGTATCTGAAATATGTGAAATAATATCCCCGAGCCAATGGAATCATGTGTGCTCAAAAGATAATCCTGCAGATATTATATCGCGAGGCCTTATGCCTCAGGAATTATTGGGGAACTCTCTGTGGTGGCATGGTCCCAGTTGGTTAAGTAAATTAAAAAGGGCCCCACCGTACAAAAAATGTAACATTTCATTAGAAGAATTACCAGAAACGAAAGTATCAGTCGATTTAAATATAATGAACAACATTGAGTCCAATTTTAATTTATTAGATAAGTTTCCTTCCTATTATAAATTGGTAAGAGTCACAGCGTTTTGCTTATGATTTTTTAATAATTGCAAACATCCCAATCAAAAAGTAAACGGACCAATTACGATACTTATATCAGTCGTACAGTCAAGCATCAATAACAAATGATCTTTCGACGCGATATTGAATGTTTACAGAAAAATGAACAGGTTCGCAATAAAAGTAAATTAAAGGAAATCCTTTTCTCGGTGCAGATGGCATTCTACGAGTTGGGGGCAGGTTGGGCAATTCTCATTATAAGTTTAATCATAAACATCAAATGCTGTTACCTGAAAGGGGAAATTTAACAGATATCATTATTCGAAAATATGATATAAAAAATTTGCATTCCGAAATTCAAGCGACATTGGGGCAAACTAGATCAATGTTTTTTTTGTTTTACCACCAAGACAATGCACGTGGAGCTTGTTTGTAATCCTTCAACTGACGCTTTAATTGCTACTCTTCGAAGATTGTTTGCGCGACGCGGAAAACCTGCGAATATCTATACCGATAATGCTACTAACTTTGTTGGAGCTGCGCGTGAACTACGAGAATAGTATAACCTTTTTAAATTGCAAAACAATAAAGATGTTCTTGTAAACACTTTTGCTCATGAAAATGTGGCGTGGAATTTTATTTCTCCGAGGGCCCCGCCCTTTGGTGGATTATGGGAAGCGGCGGTGAAATCAATAAAAACTCATATCACAAAGGTAATTGGCGAAACAAAACTTAACTTTGAAGAATATAGCACTTTGCTAGCGCAAGTAGAAGCGATTGCATTGAATGAATGCCCTAATGATTTCACCTTTTTGACACCCGATCATTTCCTTATTGGCACCTTGTTAATTGATGTACCCTGGACGACTATCGAGATGGCAACATGTCCAGCAAATGAAACAGGACTTTTGGAAGCGGTGCTGATTACTTGCATCATTTGCAGACGAGAACTAAGTGGCAGTTTCCAAATCGAGAATCAAAGGTCGATCAACTTGTCCTGATTCGAGAAGAAGGCGCTCAGCCAATGTGCTGGACGAGTGGCAGAATCACGGAGCTACACCCAGGCATACATAGAGTTACCAGAGTCGTCACCTACGCACCCCAAGAGGCAATTATAAGCCCGCCGTCAATCGTTTATGCGCGTTACCAGTTGAGGGTTCCTTGTGAGAAGACAACCAATAAGGAGCGATCTCTTAGCGACTTCCTAGGTGATGGAAAGGCAACATTCTGCAATGGTTTGCAAGGATGTGGTGCATGTCGCGACAGAAGTCGCGAATTCCCGGTAATCGTAGGCCGTTCACCCTTCACTCCAGGGGGGACAGCATGGGAGCCGGCCGTTCGAGTCCTAAGCACGTTTATGACTTGTTAATATTCTACGGATTATTGTGTTCATTGAGCCAGCTGCACTGCATCGTAATCCTGGAAACTTTCTTATTTTCGCAGTGTTGCCGAACTCTTTTTATGTGCTATCTTTATTTAGTAGATTCCACCCTTCCTAGTGGTGGAAATATATATTATTTTTCTACAAAACCAAAAGTAGTGCTTTACTTGTATTAAACCCAAACGACGACGACTATTAGACACGAACAATTGTCATAATCAAGTGAATTATAAATTGCTAAAATTTTGATTTTATACTAACTATATTAGGCTAAGCGAATATAACTGCAGCTAGTTGTTTGCGAATTATCTCGGGAGGACAGTACCAAATTAAAAAGTGGCGAAAAGATTAGTTCGGTCTGCTCATTAAAAAGATTTACTGACGGATAACGGCTCTGTTTGAAAATTTCCAATGACTCCAGGAGATTAAGCTTAGCGCCCTTGTTGCAATTATGCAAGATTTTTAGATTATTTATATCCGGAAATTGGTGTTTCCACTCTAAACAATGATTTGAAAAAGAGCCAAAGTCTTGATTAAGACGAAAAGCAATATTCGGAAAAACGGGTTGATACACTTCGCCCTGTTTGACCTATATACACACTATTGCATTCTAAACAACGGGTCGCATGCACACCAGATTTTTTAAGAGGATTGACTTTATCTTTTGTATTGAATAGCATGTTTATTTTCCAGGAAGTTTAAACGCTACTTTATGATGCTGACAATGGTTTCCCCATAAATCTCATTCAAAACTTAATAAACAAAAAAAAGTCATCAAACCACAAGGGTTTTAATATATCCGAGAATGCCTAATTTAAATACATCTTTCGTTCCACTCACATACTTTGGAAAAACCAGCGAACAGATTGCTAATATTTTTCGGAAACTTTGGAAGAAACTTAAAACTGGAATCACTTAAATTTGATAAAACATTCAAAACATTAATAGAAGTCATTTTAATTTACACCAATCTAAAGATTTGAAGTAGTATTTGAAATAGATTCCCCATATAAGTATAAAGAATAGTTAACAAAAACTTTAGTGTACCAAGGAGTAAATCTGATGTATTATCTCCCAAAAAAAAAATTTAGGAAGCAATAGTCGACATGATCACAAAAAACTTTAATACTTTTTATGCTTCCATTTTACTAATATAGTCATTATATAGTACGCTAAGTTGATATTTATCGAACTATATATTAATCATATGCACAAAACACTAAAACAGGGACCTCACAGACCCAGGGGCGATCAGCGTGATTCACTACACAACATGGTAAGTAGATCAAATGATAATGATGTATTAATGTACCATATTCAACACAACATATTTATCTAGAAGATATAGGCACGGTGAATTTATTGTATTGGTTAAGTTAACAATTATGTTTATATATGAGAAGATAGGAGTTGGCTTGCACTATAACAAAAATAAGGTTAGGGGTATTTGAATATTAACTTTCCTTGTGCAAGTCCTATTTCAATCGTCTAAAATTAAACAAAACCATTATATTTATGATCGCATTGAACAGCTAAAATGATTTAACGCATTGAAAATACGAATTAGATTCAAATATTAAACAATTCGTGCGGAATCGAATCTCATTCCTTTCTTTGTACAATTTGTAAATCAGGAATTATTCGTGAAGACATATGACAAATAGCAATAAATCTTTTCAAAGTGTCTATGTTTTATTTCATTGTGTCGATTCATTATTTCGATGTTTCGTTATATGAGTAAATTGTATATCCTCTCTTGCAAATAATTTTAATTTCTTTTCTTTTTTCTACCTTCTAAACATATGTATGAAATCATTTTAAATAACAACTATTTTTCATTTGAAAATAAATATTATAAACAAACAGAAGGATTTTCATGTGCAATTTAACAAATACTATATTAGATTTTCCATTAGGTAAAAAACATATCAAAATGTGATTTAGATACGTCGATGATATATTAGCTTCATTTGTAGGAACAGATAGACAACTAAAACAATTTTTAGAATTTATTAACAACCTCCACCCAAATATAACATTTACATTTGAATCCGAAATTAACAACAATATTAAATTTCTAGACCTTTCAATATCAAAAACTAATCAATCAATAACATTTGAAATTTACCGTAAACCTACGTATACTGATCGAGTAATCCCTAACAGTTCTAACCATCCACTAAAACATAAATTGTCTGCGTTTAATTCTATGATTTTTCGAGCTTTTAATATTCCACTGCCAAAACAAGCATTTAATTCAGAAATTAGCATCATAAACACAATAGCTTCTTCAAATGGGTATTCTTCATCAATTATTGATAAATTAATTAATAAATACAAAATGAAAAACCTACGTAAATACATATATGCAGGCCAGGTATAACAAAAACATTTAATTTATACATTTCATTAAAAATTAAACATATTTTGTCAAAACATAATGTAATAGTAGCTCTAAAACCTTTTAAGTAAATACGTAACATAATTTTTAATCTGAAAACATCAATAGAAAATACTCATAGATCAGGGATATACAAACTTACTTGTGAAAATTGTAAGGGAATATATATATAGGCCAATCTGGTCGTAATTTCAATACAAGACTAAAGGAACATCTTCCTTCTTTTCGGCTTAATTTAATTGATAAGTCACCTTTTGCCAGACAAATGATTGAAAACAATCATACTTTTGGTAAGGATGTACTGGGTTTTCATCATACGTTTCTTTTTATTTATGAATTTAGTAACTGACCTCTTCGTGTAACCATTATTGTTGGCGATCTCATAAATGATGTTAAGTTCTTGGTTATAATTGTGTTTATCCATGGGTGTTGTGATTAGCCGGTGTATGTAAGATTTAAGTGCACACAATTTAATTTGATCAGATTGGAAGGAGTCACTGGGAATAATAATATCTGTGGTAGTAGATTTTCTATATATTGAATATTGGAGCTTCTTTTTATTTATTGTTACTGTAAGATCCAAAAAATTTACTTGTCCACTGTATTTTATTATTGATTTTATTTAAATCTGTTAAAAACAACTCTAACTGTCGATGTGAACCTTCCCAGATACAAAAAACATCATCAACATAACGGCACCAGAACTGGATATTCTTTGTTAGGGCCTTATTCAGTTTAAAAATCTTTTCCTCAAAAGATTTCATAAAAATCTCTGCCAGTATGGGTGCGGTAGGGGCTCCCATGGGTAAATTAATCTCAAGAAGACGGTTTACCCAATTTACAATTAATAGTGTTTTAGGGTGACGGGGCGATTCTTTAAATTAACAAGCACAAATATACAAATGACACATGGCGGAAGGACCACGTGGTCAATAGCCGAACACTACTACTACTACTAAAAAGATTTTTTTGAACAAATTAATAAATGTTCTAATTACTCATAAACATCCCTATCATCACCTGCACCACTTCCGTATAATTTGAACGTTACCTGCACTCCAAGTACCTATTTGTTTGTATCGTAGGACTCTACAAAGAATTGGTGAGACAAATGCTTATTGATTGAAACTCCATATTAGCACTTAATAAAATGCTGACACAGTTTCTATCTATGAAAGCATTAAAAACATAACGTAGTAAAGGTGATTTCCTGTGTAAGATAAAATAATAAAATGTACGATATTTTAAATCAAATACATTTATTAAATATTAAAATAAAATGTGTATGTAATTTTTTATTTAAATTATAACATTTGAATACTTAATATATAACATATATCATATTAGTTTCTAGTTTCACATAAAAACAACGCTGTCCATTAAGTATTTTTGTTTGCTCAAAGCATATAATTGTTACTTACTACTTACTTACTGAAAGCAAAAAGGTGATACATATTTGAGATGTGCAGTTATTTTATGTTGACATGGCATCACTTTTTAAGACAGTAAAAAATGAATAAGCAACTCTGGCAATCTAAAACATAAAATAATTATTAATAATATGTACACTTAACATAAGAAAAATTCATTTTATTAAAAAAGTACTTTGCAGCAATTATTATAAATCATCAATAGTGAATGGTATGAATTATTGTATAAAATTAGATAAAAGACTATTGTATAATTTCTACTCTAAACAAATTATCAATTCCAATTTTGATAAGCCACAATACTATAATGTGTAATGTTAATAAAGTTAATTTACTTTTGCGCCACCTTGTATAATTCTAAGGCAATGAAAGAAAACCAAACATTTTCCTTGATTGCGAAATTGCTCAAATCCTACCAATTGGAATATTATGTCTGAAAGTAAAACTTTTAAAAAATTTTGTGGTAAATTTTACAAACGACACATTTTAAAATGGTGCTCTTTTAATAATTATATACATTTTTATTGACAAATTGTACGCGTTTAAATTTAAATAACAAAGAGTGAATGAGATGTTAATTTTTTAATCTGTCAAATTGCTATCGACCATTCTGCCATATGGCGTCAGTCGTTAGTGCATTGCTAGATGAAGTGATGAAATAAAATCAAATATTGTTATATCTGATTTTTTTTTAATTTGGGACTTATACTAGGCTTTCTAGGAAGACAGTATAGGGATAATATGTGGACGTTAAAAGGATTTTTGGAGAATTTTCACTTAAGTATTGAAAGCGTTCTTAGGTGGAAATAACTAATGTAGTATCGTTAGAAAGATTATTTGTGTATGGTATTAAGAGGTTGACGAAGTTTTGTTAGGGTACTAAGGGATGCTCGCTTGCTCACTTCACTATTGCGGGAGGTTGGATTGTTGGGATTGGGATTGAGGGCAAAATTAAAATTGATTTCTGGATTTATCGTTATGTTCAAGTACTTAACGTAAACTGAAGGAGGGATAATAGTTTGAGAAACTGAGACATTGTGAGGTGATTTATTGGTGCAATGTTATGGAATTATGAGCTTTGATTTATGGAGATTAATTTTAAACATTGAAGGAGATATTTGCAAGGATCACAGTAGAGAGGATCCGGGTAATAGACGTCAACGCTAAAAATGTTATACAATATATATGTATACGTCTGATAGGACATTGTCAGTGTTACATTTATTAAAATTGTAAATAAAATTAAGGATTTGTTGAGGAGAATCTAGAAAGATTTGTATTTAAAAATGGATAGCAAGGTGGTCGGAACACAAATCAGGAAGTAGGTTCACGGAATTGATAAGGTTATGAATATTTTTTGTTCAAAGCAATACATTGGAGGTGCTGGCTTTTGTACTAATTTTGAATTAAAATATTGCAGTAAAAATTTATAAAGAAAATTTTTTATTTGCCCTAAAATATTAAAAACTTATTCAAATCCTTGTTTAAATAGAAAAACTAATTTGTTCAATTAAAAATTGTGTCACAGTTATGTCAACTTAGGTCCGATCAGATAAATTTTAGAATTTGGATGTCACTTTAAATTTATTGCAGAACTGTAGTAATATTATTACATATATTGTTTAAGATTAAAATATAAAGACTGACTATTTCTATCTCTTCTGACTGGGCTCAGGACTAACTATCAAAACCGACTGCTTAGAACTGACCGATAAACACTAAACCAACTTCACTTCTTTGAGTGATAGTAATATTAAAATATAATTGGTAAGCATAACATTGAGAAGCAATTTCTAGAAATCAAAAGAGAAAAATCTTTATTTATCGCTAATGTGGGACTGGACCCTAATGGTATTTCAGAGTGATCGAGAGAAATGCGGAAAATATTTGTTATGAGTTAAGAAGCTATTTGCTATTCCCTATGTTATCTATGCGAAGAGATGATTAATAAAAAAATATACATAAAACAATAAACATATAAATTAACAAGAAATACGATATACAATATATAATAATAATAATAATAGTTATTATTATTATAGTAGGGGGTACATTACATAGTTTTAAATGACATATCTTGGCGATGGGCTGATTTCGCGGCTGGTATGATCAGCGTATTTTCGTATTCACAAATTTTGAAATCACTTGGGGGCGTAGACATTCTGATTAAGACCAAATGTCCTGTGATATGGTTCTTTGCTATAATTGCTAATTTGATCACCATTATGGTTGCGATCGTTTGACGGTAATGCATATTAAACTTACTTACATCACACTTACTATAGTATATATAGTAAATAATTTAATATCTTTTATAATATGAATTGCCACCTTGTAACACCACCATAATGGACATTTGAAATGTTTAACTTAATGAATGAATTATATTCCTAATATATATTAATAATAAATTAAAAATAATTAGTACTTTTGACAATGAGATTATAATTGGTAAAGATTGTCTTATTATTATTTTGTTCGCATTGTAGGCAGATCTAAAAAAATAGGAATAAAAGTCGAAAAAAATAGTTCGACCTTGAATTTACATTCTGCATTTACAATTAAAATTAAAAGTTCTTAATTGTATTTTTTATCTTGAACCCCTTCCCTGTCCACTTATGTCGAACGATTTAAATTTTAACAGAATTATAATATACAATTTTTGTATGCGTATTTCATGACATTTCAATATCTGTCATTAAACATACCAGCCGGTATATAAATGCTGAATAAAATTATTTTAAGATTAGATGGTTTGTTTATTCCAAACCCAATTCATTTACTAATTTGAATGAAATTATTTCTGTTGAATAAACTAATAAATGATAAAATGTATTTTATATTGTTAAACTATGACTATAACATGAAAAATTATGAACAAAAATTGAATTTAAACTGCTTTCATTAAATTAAATTAGCCAAAGCAATTAAAAAATCTAGCATTCAAGTTTATAATCATCGGCAGACATTTGTTTCGAACTTTCGCTCTCTTCAGTACAGCTTTATTATAAAATTGATTTTAAATACAAATAAAAACACTTACTAAATTAAATATAATGAAATATAATAATAAATATAATGAAATATAAATAACTTGCTCAGGTATGTATGGCAACTGACACAAGAATGAAATATAATCTACTAAAGGTCTGAATTTATACCTGAGATGGATTAGTAAATTCTACAGAAATAATTACGTTCAGGATTAAGGAAAAATACCCACTCAGAGCATAATTGAATTAAAATGTATTAAAATCCTTTAGTTCGTTGTAGAAAATTTTTCGTATTTTTAAATTTATTATTTAATTTTTTACAACGAACTAAAGGATTTTAATACATTTTATTATGTAAATATTACATACAAAGTGGTATAGTGTGGCGATTAACAATGAATTGGTTAGAATTTTTTAATGACTGGGTCCAAAATTTCAATTTTATACAATTCATTCCTAACTACAGTAAACCGTTATGAAATAAATGGTAAAAAGTAATGATGCAATTCAAGGTGATACAGATTTTAATTACAAACATTGTAAGAAATATGTAATCAATACTGAAATTTATTGCATCATTTTATGTGTTATAATTTTATACTTACTTTTAATTCTATGACTAATTGATGTTTTAATGGTTACTGCAATGGATATTTGTACATATTTATTAAACTTGATATTATTGGCTAATTTAAGTGTTAATGGGTACTAGATATTAGATTAGTGAGATCAATTAAATTTACGAATTACGACAAAATAATTATTTGTTTTTAGAAACGTCGTTAATATTTTGCACAAATTAATTTCAAAGAATTGGAATATATACATTTAATTAATCAGATACTACGTACTAATATTTTGCACAAATTAATTTCAAAGAATTGGAATATATACATTTAATTAATCAGATACTACGTACTTAAGTAACATTTGGTTTATTTGTAATATCTTTTGAAAAGAAAATACATCGTTAACTTCTATCTATTAAAATATTTCTGCAGGTATATGATATGAAAACAATACTTTCCCATAGTGAAAGTAGAAAGTAATAAAAATGAATTTATTTGTAAAATTGAAGGAATAATAAAATTTAATTAATTAAATGTTCAAAGTGCTGCCTCTTAACGAAGAGACAATGCCATAATAACTCCACAAAAGCTTGTTGAACATTATCTAACATTTCTGGAGTAATTAAGTAAATTTCTGCATTAATTTTTTACTTTAACGCCTCAATATTTGGAGGTCTAATTAAATAAACTTTGGTTTTTAAAAAGCCCCAAAAAATATAATCTAGTGGGGTTAAATCTGGCGATCTTGCTGGCCATTCAATATGTCCTCCTCGTCTACCAATCCACCGATTAGGAAATACTAGATTGAGATATTCTCGAACTGGTCGTGCATAAGTTGAATTAATTTTTCAAATTCAAATGTTTGTTAATTATCTTGTAAATGACAGGAAATAAAAATTTTTAATTTAGCACACATGTGTAATTGCCATTAAAAAAAATATCTCATATTTGGGATATGCTGTATAAAATTTTATTACATCAAAAAGAACGCAATAAAATACTAATCGACCTATCAGAGCATATTTTCAAAAAATAAACTTTCTATAAGTTAGAGACTCGCCCTGTATACATATACATATTTTCCTGCCCACGACAGTTATGGGCCTGTTTCAATCCATTCAGGTCCCATCAACGCTGCGCAGTTCAAGATAGAGAAACTGAAGTTTACTGTGGAGTTTATAAACCTCCAGTTCTTCGCTTTAACAACAAGCATCTATTATTATGTGCAGGTATTGTGAAAACAATATATATATAATGACTAAAATTAATTGAACGAAAATAGCAAATGACGAAAACAAAACAGATATATGGCAAAAGACTGGGATACAAACTAAAAGGGGGTCTTTGATGAATTAACTCTCCTTTCATCAAAGGAAAACCTGGACATTTAAAAACTCCAAAGTAAAACTTCGTTTTCCTGCATAATTATGGAAATATTTGAATTCATTAAAATGATTCTTGTTACAGTGATATTCAAGTGTTTTGCTTGTTTGGTCATACATGTGAACATAAGGAAATATCATGCTTTATCTCGTTTATAAAAGTTATTGCTCACTAAAGTTAAAGTGATGTCAAGTGATTGTTCATGTTATTCGGATTTTTAACGCTATATTACTTCTATGTATTCTGACACTAACACAAAATATACAAATTTTATTAACACATTAATAATGTACATAAACAAACACTTTCCGTTACAATAAGTTGAAACTGAGAACGTAAGAAACAAATGCCTATTTATGAAATCTTTTCACAATATATGCCTGAGTGTAAACCTACACTAAAGAATGAAAAAGCTAGGTATAAATATTTGCTAAAAGAACACCGCTTCGGTGTTCTTATTATGGAAACAAATTAAAAAAAAAAACTTAAAAACTAAATCGAAAATTGATTAAGAAATTATTTTTTTAATTTTTAATAGTGCTCCTTATAAAATGCTAAATAATAAATGTAATTCTAATAGTAGTTCTTTTGTTTGCAATATACCATCGGATAAAAATATTATGACCCTTGAACCTCATACTTGTTCTGAAAATATAGAAACTGTTGCAAGTATAGACAATAGAAGAAGTAGTGGATATGGCGTGCATAGCTTATAGCTCTTTAGCAGTTCATTTATAACAGGTTTATATACAAACAAAGTAAAATACTCAATTATAAACTCAATTTATGTTGATGACCTCGATAACCATTGACCAATCAGCACCTTGAGTGTATTTTCTAAAATATCTAAACTATAGTTTCTAATAGAGTGATTTAGTAGGAATCAACAAGGATTTACTAGGGGTAAAAGTACCGATACCGCTCTTGGCAAGAAAGAAGTCGTTTTTGGTATGCTATTACATCTTTCAAAAGCATTCGATACGGTTGATCATTCAATATTAATTACAAAATTACGCAATTGTGGGATTCGAGGAATCGCAAAATAATGGTTTAAGTCGCCAATATTCAGTAAGACAGTCTCGAAACTTTCTTCGGTCCATTAAAAACAAATACGGGTATTCCTCAGGGTAGCATACTCGGCCCACTTCTCTTTAATAAATTATTAAGCGATATATCGAACATAATAATTTTAATACCCGCCGAAGCATTCAAGGATGTTATTAATAGTGGAAATATTAATATAACAAACTTTAAATAAATGAAAATTTAAATAAATGGTTTATAAACAATAAATAAATTAATAATTAGAAAAATACGAAAATATATCGTAAATTTACAACAAATGAGTCTTATTAATACTACAAAACAAATTATTTATTGAAACAACTACTTCTCTGGCTAATACCTCGACAGACATTGAATGATACAAAAGTAATTTGTTTCTTACAAGTAGCAAGGTTATCAAAGCAACACTAGTTCGAACGTATTTATTTTTGTGCAATAAAATAAAAATAGTTACGTTTATGTTAAAATAGTTTTTGAGTAAATATGGTATAACAAATTAGAACAATAAATGAATTTACGTTGATGTGATTAATAATAAAATAGCAAAATTAATTAATTAATTACCATCACTTTTGTCATATCGTACTTTTGTAAAACATCTATTCATGTATTTATGTTTTTCTGTAATCCTTCCTTGCTTGCCATTATACTATATCATCCGCAAATGCACATTTAGTTATTTTTACGGGTCTTAATTTATGGTATTCTGAATTGAGTACTCAGGTGTGGTCGACATTGTTTTAAATTTAAACACTTCTCAACTTTCAATTATGCTGGTGTAATAATTATTTATTATTATTTTTCAATAGATGGCTTTAGTTTAGTATTTCTCGTTGTATAAGTCCGAAAAAAGAATACAAAGCAAAAATTCTGTTTAATTTGTGATTAATGATGTATATCGAAGTAAAAGCCTCCATCGTAAACCAGACAAACAAGAGACTTTATGAGAACTAGAAGTCAAATGAGTCATTCGTCATACAGTCCTGATTTGGTATCCTGTCATGAAGGAAATCATCCAAAATCCTAATCAAATATTCTATCATCTGATATTTCACCTATGAATATTATGAAGAGAATTGGGCTCATGGCACCTCCTTGTCTTAATCCTCCTCCTGTTTGGAATGTGTTTGATGTTCTATTCCTCGAAGTCACATAGTTATGTCCGTGTTGTACAGACTTTTAATAGCATTTATTAGTTTATGTGATATCTCTTCTTGTCTAAGGATATCAAGGACTTTGTTCCTATTCACTTTATCGAATGTCTTTTGTAGGTCTATAAACGCCATATATGCTTTGCTATTTTTATTCTCTGGGCGTTTTGGTATAATTTGCTTAATAGTAAAAATATGATTTTGTGCGCCTTTACCTTTCCTAAAACCACTTTGTGCGTCTTTTAGTGTAATGATGATGTTTGTCAGTCTTTGTTGCAGTATTCGTTCGTATATTTTTACTATCGTGCTTAATAATGTTATACCTCTGTAGCTTTCGAATTTTCCCCTGTCCCTACTTATGTATGGATAAGATAATTTGACGTCCCAGTCTTTTGGCATCTTTTCTTCCTTAAATGCTCTTCTTTATAATTTCTTACAGCAAGATTTGTTCATTCTCATCCATATATTTTATAATTTATATTGTTCCGTTTTGGCTTCGTTTAAATTTTCCATAGTTATTTGTTCTTCTATGCCATGTTGTTTCTTCTCCATTTCTATTTATTGATGGGCCTAGTAGCTCTTCGAAATATTCCTTCTATCGTTCCATATCTTTATCATTGGTAATGATTTTATTATTCTTGTGTTTTATTGTTCCTTTTATTGTTAGTTGTTTCATCTCTCCTATTTGTTTTAAAAACATAATTTCTGATTTGTTTTGCTATCTACCTCAATTTTTTCCAAAACAGTATACATTTTTCCATTTCTATTTGTATTATTTCTTTTGCATTTCTTCTCTGTTCTTTATACATGTTGTAATTTTCTTCTATTCTGTTTTGTAGGTACATTTTCAATGCTTCTGTTTTCATTTTTATCCGTTGTTTTACTCTTTTATTCCACCTTGTTTTTTGTTGCGACTTGTATCCGTCGCAACTATGACCACTTCCCTCATTAGCAAACAGGGTCCGTTCTGCGAACGGCCGTCAATATAGTTGTTATGTCGTAAATACGCCTGCGATAATAATTTGTAAATTTTGTAAATTAGTTTCAATATAGTTATATATTTGCAAACCATTATTTTTATTTGTAAGAAAGTTGCAAATTGGTCCTTCGGTGAAAAGTTAAAGAAAATACAAACATTGTTCGTTTTCTTTCCTGGATTAGTGCTTAATGTCCCACATGCTTCCTTGGCGGATTAATAACGATATTCTTATCTTATCTTATCCGCCAAGGAAGCATGTGGGACATTAAGGACTAATCCAGGAAAGAAAACGAACAATGTTTGTATTTTCGATAATATATCTTCTACGTTTATACGTAATTCTTCTAGTCTTTTTTCTATTTTTTTTATATAATGTAGCGGTATCATCGTTATTCCTATTTTTGTTTTTTCCTTATATTTTCACGATAAGCAAATAGAGATCGCTATGACATTAATTTTGCCTTGTTTATTTCTTTCCACCAAAATATAGTCAATTCGAGTATTTATGTATGCTTTTATGTTTACCATTTAAATCTACTGTAATGTATATTGTACCTTTGCTGTTTTCTGTAGCTATGTTTAGGTCTTCCCAAAACATATATTTTTCTTCTCTTCTTGTATGTTGCAATAATTTTTATTGTTTTTGTTTCTGTTTATTATCACCTCTAATGTGAGTGTCCCATCCATTTATTAATTAAAGGAGCTATTTTTTTATGAATGATACATTTTACCTCCCACACAACTAAATGTCCATTATTTAATACTATTTCTCCCTGTCCTTTCCTTTATATTTCGGTTATTATTCATATGTCAATTTTCTGCTTCTCTAATTCATCAGTCAGTTCTTCTTCGTTGCCTCTAATTCCTCTTATGTTCTATTAGCAACTTTCCAGATTTCCCTATGTTTAATTTTTGGTTCTCTGATATTTTGCTGTTATTTTTGGTAGATATCAGTTCTTTTATTGAGATATTTTTGTTAGGATTGTCAAATAGTTTAGAGGCTTTTTCATCTTATTTCAATACTCTCCGATTTATATATATTGATTTTTATTTTTTTTTTAGTTTGTTAAAAGGCTATCGACCAGCGGCCTTTCAGCTCGGATTTATCATTGTAAGGGTGTTTTGTCAGTTTGTGATAAATTCAAATTTAGTGAATGAAGGGGGTTTGAAAGGATGTGTTGGTTAAAGGGATTTTTCGCTTAGGTATAGTAGGCGTTCATTGATGGGAATAACAGAGGGAGAGTCATATAGGAGTTGGTTAGAAGGATTGTTTAGAGGATTGCTCGGGTGGCGGATTTTGGTTAGAATACTTAGGGAGGGACATTTCCTAACTTGGATATTGTGGATAGAAGGATTGCAGGAGTTGTAAAAATGGACATTACCATAATCAAATAAATGGAGGCAAACCATTTTATATATTTTAACGGCTATTTTGATGGATATTCCATTTTCTTTGTAAGTAAGATTTCTAAATAATTTGGCCCTAGTGGTGATTTTTATTTTGTTTAAAGCTGTTTGGTTATTGAAGTTCACTTTTTGATCTATGATAATGCCTAGGTATTTTATAGATATAGATATAGATATAGAAAACAGTTGTGTGGGAGATGTGAATGTTATATGCAGGATTATTATTACGGTAAAAGGGAATTAGAAGCTGGGATTTGTGCTGATTGATTTTAATTCACCATTTAGCAAACCAGTGTTGCAGGGAGTCAATTAACTGCTGAAGGAATTGAAGAGCTTTAGGAACGGTGGGTGTGTGGGAAATTAGGACTGTATCATCTGCAAATTGGAGAATATATTTAGAGGGATTAAAGTGTAGTATATTTATTTTATTATATATATATATATATATATATATATATTATTTTATATGTTCTATTTTGTGTTTCAATTATACATTTTTGTCAGTGATTTTTAATACGCTTCTTAATTTAATAGGTATCGTTAAAGCTTCTGTAATGAAGTTTTGTATTTTTCTGTTTAAAATGTTTTCATCCTTATCGTGTAATTTAAGTCCTGTTATTAGTATGTTTTTCTTTCTCTTATTCCTTTCAAGCTTTTCTACTTTCGCATGCAAATCTTTAATATCATTCTTCATTTTTCATTTTCTCGTTTTTGTTCTATCAATTGTTCGTGGTATTGGTTTTGTTCTTTCCTCATTTCTGATTAAATCTTTTCATTCATCATGATATCATTCCTCGTCATAAGCTCATCATTGTTAATATGACGTCATCATTTCTTTTAGGATTATTTTTAGACGATGTTCGTTTAGCTGTTGTGCTTTTTCCAAATCATTCTTCAAAACGTTCTCTCTTACGTTTATAATGTGTATCAGTGTCAGTTTCGGACATTTTGTTTTAATTGATTGATGTGTTTGGTTGTCTAGGGTGATTTTATTTTACTTGATTATAAAGGCTTTCACTTTGTGATACATATTTTATAACTTTAAATAAAATAAAATAAACGTCATTTATATTACACACTTTATTATTTTTAGTGACTATAGTTCGACACAATTTAGCTGGTCATTATCAAACTAATTAAATTACGCGGAATTTCAACGATTGCGTGCATTAATTAATTCCAAATATTCTCGGCTTATAATTCATACATGGCGAATTTGGAGCGTGACCTCAAGACCTTTCGAATTTTATCCGTTCCAAAAATGGGACTAGTCGGATTCCCGGGAAAATAGCGATATAAAATAATCCCTGCCAAGGGATATTGTTAATGCATTCGCTGATACGTTTTCTCGATCTTTCATACCTAAATACGACACCAACTAGGGAATGTTACTCAAGTCGAGAAATTCTAATTATACCGACTATCACTGAATCGGATGTTATTGCTAGTACTGATAGGCTTAAGAACTCAATGACCGCGGGTGATAATTGTATTCCCAGTTTTTTTTATTAAAGATTGCAAACTCTTATGGACTAAACCCTTAGCCATCATGTTCAATCTTGCTATCCGTACTGAATGTTTTCCTGAACGCTGGAAGTGTGCAGTCATTTGTCCTATTTTTAAATATGATAACATTGCATTTTTAATATATCATCGACCCATTGCAATCTTGTCTAATTTTGCCAAGGTGTTCGAGCAGATCGTGTATACCATCATGTACAGTCACGTTCATAAATATAAAGGTACTCAACAACATGGATTTCTGTGGGGTCGCTCTACAGTATCGAGCTTGGCAGTATTTACATAATAATTAAGTGAGAGGATGAACGTGGCCAGATCGATGTGGTATATACAGATTTTTTTAAAGCGTTTTACACCTTCGATCACAACATATTGATTAATAAACTCAGTTCTTCTGGTGTCACGGGATCTCTTCTTAAACTTATTTTTCCTTAATTAGACCACAGAACGAACTATGTTTTTATAATGGCTCCAAACCTTAAAAGTTTATATCCATCTTCAACGTTCCTCGAGGTTCAACTTCAGGACCGCTTATATTTCTAATATTTATTAATGATCTTATTACTGCGATTTCTTGCCCAGTTCTAGCCTTTGCAGATTGACAATATTTATAATTTTATTAATGGCAATGATGATGCAGATGTTATTCAAAATAATCTAAATATACTAGCTCATTGGTGTAATGTAAACAAGCTAACCTTGAATGTTGTGTTGCCCCTAATGTATTAATATAATATTAACGGCAATCCCCTCATAAGAAAATACGAAATTAAAGATCTTGGAGTGGTCTTTGATTGTTGCCTTACTTTTTCCAGTCATATAAACGCTAGATTGTCTTCCCCTGGCCCTCCCTTTAATGATTCCTCGATGACGAAGTCTACTATCTCATCATGACGACGGATCCGATCGCGTTTTGTCATCGGGCACTGACCTAGGGTCTCCACTTCAGCACCATACTGACGACAACGCACGTCCGGAATCCCGGTAATAAATACGCAGACTTAATACCTCCTTAGAATATATATGTAATATCGGTGTAAGTAATTTCATTTATTGCTTGTATTGAAAAAAATATAGAGTTATTATGTTATTAATCTAACTTTACTTATGTTTGTTTATATTATACCACATAGTTTAATTCCAGTTGTTATTTTTACTCTACGGTTAGATTTAACAAAGATTAAGTGGAAAAGCGGTAGTATTTATCTATCAAGTACCTGAACATGACCTACACTGTTACATATAGCTAATTACATTTATTTTATAATAAATGCAATTTTTTTTAATTTTTTATTGCAATATCATTAATGAATTACTTGAAATATTAGTGACAATCTACTCCAAAATCCAAAACTTCTAGTAAATATCAAAACACAGACCAACATAATTTAGCTATTGCTAGGTTTCCAATTTCTACAACTTTTTAAACTGTTTTAAAATTTCTTAAATATTAATAAGTTCATAATGTCAAACATGATATACACCTTTACTCTACAAGTTACAATTAGACCAAATTCCTTTAAAATGAAAACATAAGCTATTTAATATAATCGAACATTAATAATTGCTTTAAGTACTTTTATTTATATTATAAATCATGGTTTCTTTCAGTGCATAATTTATGGAACTTTTATCATAATTTTGTATTCAAATCAAAAACAACTTACAGATAAGAAGGTAATAAAAGTAAGAGGTGTGAACTTTCCAATAGTCATACATATCGGTTTTCGTAATCTTGTCATTGTAATTAACATGCAGCTCTTGAAGCTTCTATCAGTAGATAGCCAATCACTTTCATATATAGCATCGGTTAGAGCGATACTCTAAAAAAACACAATATGTTATAAATTAATAGATTTCTTGCTAACAACGTACAAATACAGTTGAATTTGGCGATCTACATCTAATGTATCAAATAATTTGCGCAATTTAAGTAGATATTTTTAAACTGACTAAATAAGGACGTAAAATATTCAAAAGCTAATCAATACAATTAAAAAAAACTTATTATGTCTAGCAAAAACGTTAATTTAAAGCAAACCTTATTACTTTTAAAGCTGTAAAAAAAATGTAAAATGTTAATAAAAACGAAATTAAATAATGCGATAATTACCTATTAATTAACATAAAATATCCATATGAATATTTTAATATTATTTATTATACACTCAAATTCATATGAAATGCACCACTCAGAAAGAATAATACGATTGATGCGTAACTTCGTCAAAATAATTGTTTATTTGTGGTCCAAAAGAAAAAAAACTTTAGTTTAACAGAAAAAAACAATGAGTTACATTACAATGCAAGAATGTACCCTTCTAGGCATACTTAGAATCAAATGGTCTAATCTGCTTGAGGCATCTCATTCCAAGCAACTTCTAACTGAAGTCTCAGATCATCTAAGTTATCAGGGGGTCTGAGCATGTTTCGAACTCTTTTACCCATTATGTCTCAGACCTGTTTGATAGGGTTTAAGTCGGGAAACCTTACTGGCCAAGGCAACATTTGCAAATCCGCTTCTTCCAATAACACCCTTGTAATGTTTGCCATGTGGGCTCTAGCGTTATCTTACTGGAAAATTCCATTAGACAGTGTCTGCATTATTGATATCGCGATGGGATCCAAGACATTATCAATGTATCGACGAGCGTTTAATGTACTTGGAATGAATACTAAAGGTGATTTTCGTCCCAAACTTATTGCACCCCACGCCGTGATAACCGGTGTGAAAGCTGTATGGCGTCTTTCACCAAACTCTAAATTTCTTCGTTCTCTTCGATATCGACCCACCCTTCTACGTCCATTATTCTTCCATAAACAAAACCTGAATTCATGTTATTCCATTCTTCAACTCAACCCTGCCGCTCTTGACACTAAGCCAGAAGGGCTTTCTGAGGTGTGATTAGTGGAACACGTCTCAATGGACGGTAATAATGGAGGTCATATGACGTAATTTGTCGATAAATGGTCTCCATTGAAATTTGGCGATTTACAGCTCTTACCCAATTTATGGCAACAGACATAGTTGTTTGAAATCGGTTCTGGGTGGCCATTCGTCTCAGATCTTCGCGGGCATTACTACGTCTGGGAGGTCTTCCAGTCAGATGATGTCGCTGTATACTTTCTTCTGGAAGATCATATTTTCGCTACAGTTTTGTGATCTCAATTCATTCTTCTGCCAATTACGCGGATCGATAAACCTACTTTTGTCATGCCGATAATTCGACCCCTATCAAACTTCGAAGTTTGGGAATATTTGGATTTTGTCACAAGTAAAATAACAAGAACTCCCGTTTTTATCGGAAAATTATATGCACGAAAAATGTGTTGCTTAGCAATATCCCGAATCCTGTTGACAATATTAAAAACCCGAGTGCGAAGCACGAGGGTTTTTATTGTCAACAGGATGAGGGATTTTGCTTAAAAGAAACACATTTTGAGTGCATGCCATTTTCCGATTAAAAACGAGAGGTCGAGTTATTTTTGGTAAGACAAATTCCAGAATAATAGATTGTTATATGAGATTTATTTAATGTTACTAAAAAATTACAATTGAATATTGAATCGTTAATGTTACTAATACAAAAAAATAACATACCGAATTATTCCGAGTATTAAGTTTCGCATCAATCGTATTATTCTTTCTGGGTGATGCATTTCATATGAACGTGAGTATATTACTAAACTATAAAATTTAATTATTCTACAAATAATAAACAAACATACCTGTTCAGTTACTGCATTTCCAAACCAACAGTACAAAAGTAGTTCAAAACTAGTAGAAACCAAATACGTCAGTTCCGGTCCAGCTTCGGCGTTTAACGTCTAATATAAATTTTAAGAGTAATCTCAATATTACTTTACAAAAATTAAATCTTACTTACCATAGATAAAAAATATAAGCAAAAGCACATTTCAAAAAGTGAAGTCATTACTTGTCCAAATGTCTGAATGTTATATATCTTTTCTAAATTGTCGGAGACTCTAAAAACATAAGTATAAGTATTTCAGCATTTTCATGGAAATGAAATGTACTTGACGAGCATATTAAAATGCTTTATACACTTCTTCATTTCTTTCAGCATTTCTGATCTTAAATCTGGAGGATCGTGCAGCATTTCCTTATAATTCATTCCTAGTCTTGCCATGCAGCGTGGTCTAATCGTTCTAAATGCTTGTTGTAATATTCCCAGATGTGCACTCACACAACTCATTAGACTTGTAAATAGACAGTCCAGTCCTAAAATAATTTTATGTAAGTTTAATTAATGTTTGACTCTTTTACAAATTTAAGATTTGCAGAGTCTAATAGTTGTTGTATAATTGTTCTAGGTTACAGTTATTTATATTTACTTACTTTCAATTACGATATTGCTACCTTATGGTATGTCTTTTTATAGAAACGAAGATTAATTTATATTTATTGAATCAATGATTAAGATAATTCCTAAATATATTTGTGTAAATTAGTCTGTTACTTCAAATGAGCGTCCCTGCCACACAATATTCCAATGGTGAATGTTAACGGTCTATCTAATTGCTGCAGCGGCGTTTTTCCAAACATGTATTTTTAATTTTTGTCATACCAATGTGATAGATATCAATGATAACTTTGCATGTTGGTTGATAACTTTGAAAACGGCATACTTCCTTAATGGTCTCAAATGAATTTCTACCAATTTACTAGATATTGTCATTAGTTACGAAAACGAAGCTCATTAACGATACGGGATTATCAAAAAAATAATTTACTGTTTAAGGCTACACAATGTTCAAAGAAATGATAGTATACCATTAATTTATTTGATTGGTCACTTTGGTCAATGTCAAAAGTGGGTCCCACCTAAATTTGGAAAAAACATTGGTTCAGTTATCAATTGATAATTTAAACATCTCTATTGAATAGTTATTATAATAAAGGTTAAGTTGATGTATTTGTGATTGGCAACCTGTAAATATTATCTAATTTAATTAGATAATTAAGAAGATTTCTAGCCGATGAAATATTCGAGGACAAATATCAAACATATTTTATATTTTTTTGTCTTACTTTATTCTTCCATCTTTGTGTATATATTAGTCATCATAACAGGCCGAGTTGGTACGAATAGTGAACACACTTACCTTTTAAATTTAATTTTCTATCAATTCTTGTGGGATTCGTGATTTTGGCGTCAATATTAAATATCCCTTATATAAAATGTTATGGTAGTTGTGCCAAACACATTCATAATAAATGTAACAGTTTGAAGGATGTCGCAATTGCTCAGTTTATCACTTCTAAAAGGAAATGGTTCTGTTTAATATTCAGAATTCCATCTGTATCATCTGATAATACATGTTTAACTATCGCTACATTCTATAAAATATTAACTGATTTGATTTGTTTAAAGATGATATTAAAACATTTATTAAAAGTGGTTTTGATGTACGGAAACTCGAATAATATAACTTAAAAATAAACAAGCAAATTATGAGTTCGAACTCTCACAAATAAAATCAATGGCTGCCGAAACCTATGAAGACATTATATCTGAAGTGGTAAGAAGTGGTAAGAAGTCAAAATCGTACATCAAGTACAATTATATTAAACCTAAATAATTTGACATCACGATTAGTGGAGGATCATGTAAGTCAGGATAATATACTTGTCAATAACATATTATACGATGTACCTCCATTACTCCGTTGTAAACTACCAAATTGGACAAAGCAGCAAGTACCAATAAGCTGAGACCTTTAAAAATTATATTTGAAAATAAGAGACAAGCAAATACTATACTAAGAAATAATGTAACCGCACCTAGCAAACCATTTATCTTCCACTCTTATCGTACCAAAAAATAGAAGGAGCATTAAAATAAATTAAAAAGAAGGATTTTCTCATTGCTGTAAAAATGAATACTTTTTATATAATTGTAATCGTTGAAACTTGATTGTATGAAACATTTCTAATAGTCAATTACAATTGGGTAATTATAATATTTATAGATCAGACAGAACAATTGAAGCTGAAATCAAGGGTTGAGGGATACTCATTACTAGTAGTAAGAGTTTCAACTCGACATTTGTTTTATCTAACAATTATCAAGAACATTTATTCGTTCTGTTAAAAACCAAGATAACATAATATATTGTTGTAGGTGTTTACATAGCACCTGGGTCTAATATAGAAAATATCAAAGCCATTACAACGGTGATTGGCATTACCAATTGATATAAATCCCATATAGTTAATTTTTGGTTTTAATATTCTTGAAATAAAATGGAATATTGTAGAATATTTCAGTTCGATGGAAAGTCATCTGTCTATTTAATTGTTATAAATGACGTTCAAATTATTAATAATCCCAATTCCCTGGATTTATGTTTTCGCACAGTTTCCGATACTTTTATTTTTCTGGCTACTTTTGACTAGCATCCATAACTTTGCACATAAAATAGTATTTTAAACTCAACTAATTAATAATGTGGCTACTTTGAGAAAGAGTATCTACTTAATCAAGCGAATTATAACCACATCAATTAAAAAACTGGTATTTTGTAATTTTATGTTCTGATATAGATGCAAGTGTTAATGAATTCTATGATATCGTCTATTTTGCTATTGATAATTTTATACCATATAAATGGACTACAAAAGAGTCGATAGGGTTAATTAATAAAAAAAAGGCACATGCAATTTATAAAGAATATGGTCTATAAAAGGATTATTGTATATAAAACTAGTATAAATAATTTTATTTTGATAAAAATTTATATTTATTATCTTAGTGAAAAGAAAAAAATGATTAAAAATTCAGCTGTATCAGAAGTTTTCGTTATCTTTTACAATGCCTGGGATGCAAACACGTTCACAGAAGTTTAGATAGATAGATAGTAAAATGTTGTCGGGTATGGGATCAAGAAGGTCGAACACAACGACCTAAAGGTACAGGACCACGCCAAAGAACCACAGAGCGTGCAGATCGGCGTTTGAGATTGTTGGCTTTAGGAGATCGTTTCTCTACCACCAGGTTCATTGCAAGACCATGGAAGATCGATCGGAATGTAAAGAGTTTACCACCGCATTCGCACTTTTCGCCTTTTTTCATTCTGATCGCACTGGGTACTTTCTTTAACATCGAAGGAATCGTTTCGAGTGGTGTAGAGAACTATTGATGTGGGACCAGGAATGGAATGATAGTGTTTAGTGACGAATCTAGATTCTGTTTAGGGATGCATGATGGCCGGGCCAGACTCAGAAGACGACGTGATGAAAAAGGAAATCCCAATTTTTTTTGTCGAAAGGCACGTTCATCACACTGTTGGAGTTATTGTATAGGGTGCCATTGCTTATGGCTCTTGGTCACCTCTACTCTTTATTAGAGGCAATATGACCACACATCGTTACATCGAAGATATTCTAGAACCCTACCCTATCTTCAGACATTGCCAAATCCAACTTTTCAGCAGTATAATGCTCGCCCACACATTGCAAGAGCCACAATGAACTTCTTTGAGCATGCTGAAATCAATTTGTTGTCCTGGCCCCCGGGGTCATCGGATTTATCTCCAATTGAGCATGTGTGGAATATCATGAACCGAAGACTCCTTAATTTGCCCTCAAACTCTAGATATTCTTCGAAATGTGTTAGTAATTACTGGGAATGCGATACCACAGGAGGACAGCAATCACCTAATTAGAAGCGAACCTAGATGCCTTAGAGTTTATATTCTCTAAGGCACCTAGATTCGCCCACTGTTTTGCATCGATACATTATTAATGTTTTTTTTTGCAAAAAGTTCGTTGAATCGAAGAGAAATTTTGTTCATTTGTTTTCCTTTACAATTGTAGAATATATTATGAAAATAAGATGATTTTTTGACAGGGTGTGCGGTTTTTTATGTCACGTGAAATGGTTTATAATGCTAATACTGGGCCACACATCGTCAATTTATTTTCCGATTATTTAAGACAGTAAACTAGCCATCCATGTTTAAGATGTATTTAATGCTATTATTAAAGTAGAGCCAAGCCATTCATGCGGACCTGATTAAATATCAAGCTACTTTTTTACAACGTTGTATTTACTTTTTATGTCGTCCAATGTATGCTTTTTTTTCCAAATCACTTACGTTGGGAATAGTGCCATCCAGATGAAACAAGTTTTATTGTCCCAATTCATAAAAATGAATCAAAAGTACTTGTTGATAAGTACAGAGGGGTATGCACAATTCTAGTATTTTAAGTATAAACAATTCGTATCGAGTGCTTTAAATGAAAGTCTTAACGTAGACACCATTTATACGGATTACGGATTTCACAAAAGCGTTCGATAGAATTAATATTTATATTCTGTTAAACAAAGTATATTCGATTGGTTTTTATAACTGTAACAATCACATGATTATCACCCTTTCTTATTGGTTGGAACAGTATGTTAGAATAAAAATATATGTTTAAGACCAGTATCTGTGACCTCGTATGTACCTCAAGGATCTCATGATGGACCGATCATATTGTTCATTAATAATCTGAGTGATATTATTAGAAATTCTAATTTTGCCCGTAAGCATAAAACGATTTAAAAATATATAAAATAATTGTATCCCAGAACGACTGTGATGATGTTCAGGCTGATCTGCTCCGTTTCAAAGAGTGGTTTATTTCTAATTGACATGAAGAAGCAATTTTAACAGTTTCGAGATGCAATAATAAAATTTTATATACATACGTTATTAATCCTATTAACATATTAAATATTACTAAAAGGTCAATATGGGGCAAATAGGTAAAAATATAAATTTGGCATGATGTGTACTGTTCTCCTGTAAGATCACATATATCATATCATTTATCATATCACTTATTGGTACCTTAACAAATATGTTTTACATAGGTCTTTACAGTATTTTAATGTGAATCACTTATATGCAAAACCAAAATAAATACAAATATGATCAAAATGAGTACTTCATACAGTTAGCTAAGTAAAAATATATTGGAATAAAAGAGTAAGACAATGGTTTTAAATACAAATATGCAATATAGTTTTAATTGTAAAGACTGTATATTAATATAAAGGCAGTTTAAAGAAGTTAAATTTTCTATTATTCCATCATTGTTTTCGACGAGTTTCCGTATTTTAGGGTGCTTATGTTGCGACATATAACGGGGGAGCATATGGCTAACATTAAATCAATGGCTTTCTTTAAGACAAAATACTTCCTACGTTTAGAGAACTGAAAGTTACGCTTGACAAATAAATTTTTCGGCAGCACCAAAACAATATAATGCATTTCTGCACTTTGATAATTTCGAATTATAAAATTGTTTA
The DNA here is from genome assembly GCA_963969525.1 of Ontholestes murinus. NCBI lineage: Eukaryota > Metazoa > Arthropoda > Insecta > Coleoptera > Staphylinidae > Ontholestes > Ontholestes murinus. The sequence continues at coordinate 48,562,987 of OZ018391.1, read as the reverse complement.
ACACCGCTCTATTACGCCACAGGGAATTCACTAAAATAATTACATTTGTTTTATTCACAATCATTTGTAATGACTTTTTGAAATCACTTAAAACTGCATGAGATCTTCTAATTCTCGTGTCGCCAGAGGTCACGATGTACTCACACAACCATTCGGCCATCGCGCGCATCATAAATTTAAGACTTTATTATTTTTACTAAATGAATGTGTACTTGAACATGCTAGGGTCTCTCTAAATGGATGGATGGATTTGTTGGTCGGTTGAATAAATTGCGTCAATGGTGCCTCCTTAAATAAAAATGTAATCATTTTCCTTTGTTAAATTGACTATATCCTCTACTACACTTGAAAAATGTGTTGCATTGTGTTTGTAGATTGCAGTGACAGATGATGTTAGCATGTATTTTAAAAATAGTTTCCTTATCAGCGACGACATTCCTCTTTCATTATTATCACTGAGGTATAGTATTGAGTTACATGTGTTAATTGTATCATTAACTCTAAATTTGTGCCTTTAATGCGCTGTTCGATTTGCTAATGAAATCAATCTCCATCAAAATCGTTGCAACTGATTTGAAGTGGGTCCATAATCATCGATTTTTCTTGAATTGACTTATTATGGGCCGATAATTTATCTTTTAATGAATTAATTACATCCTGTAAGTCCATATTTTTACGTTTTAACTCACTAGAAATTCCATTAACTCTTTGCATGTCAGCTTTTAGTTTGGTTATAATATTTGTCAGTGTTTCCTCTGCTGTTAAGGCATCATTTTCAATTAATTTTACTCTAGTTGTTAATCTTGCAATATGATCAGATTTTTTTCCTTTACTTCAGTATTAAGAGCGTCAATTATTTCTTGTTTAATGGAATCAAAACTTGGATTTAATGATGAATTCAATAAATTCTTCTGGCAGCAGCAATACTCAGTTGTTTTCACGTTCGAATCTAATTATAAATAAAGTACATTTCACCAATTTGGACTTCAGTTACCGTAGCCGTTGAAAGATTAGAAAATATCAAATAGAAGTTCTTGCTTTGTTTTTACACTGTTTTAGAAATAATGATATTAAGGTACTAAACACTTTAAGAGAATTATCTTTTAATATGACCAATAGACAAACTCGTAAAACGTGAACTCCGCCTGCAAGTCCTCTGAATACAATTTTTTTAATACTTTGCTAGTTCTGAAATGGTTATATGAATAATGCTAACAGAACAATGTAAAATTTAAATAAATAAATATTAATATAAGATAAAAATTTAAATCAATTTATTAGTTAATAGTGGAAGCAGTAAGAAATATCAGAAAAATTAAAAGTGGCTTTAGAAATCGAAAGTGTTTCCACACAACTATGAATACATTGCATGGATTGGTTACTGCAGAAACCTTATAAATTGTTCAGAAGATGAAATATTTAAAGAATTAAAGAAAAAGTCACCATTAAAAACATACACCAACCTTTAGAATATTGAACAACCAACCAAGTATAACTTGCAACTCATTTATAAAGTTTGGCAATGTATGAATTCAAGGTAAAGGAAAACATAACTTATATAAAAACAAAATAGAAGTCGTAAAACAAAGGCAAAGATAGACTTTGCAAACGTTGTACAGGATACAGTAACTAATTTACTTTAATATTAACTACAGATAACATTGGTACCTGATTCATTTAAATTAATATAATACGCAACATTTTAAGCCATCAGAAGACAGCAAAAGATACCGAGCAACTACTCAAAATAAAGGGATTAGCAGCAGTATTAATGTGTCTGAGTAATGGGAGTCTTCCTGCAACTGAACTAAGTGTTAAGATAGAAGATATCAAACAGCAGATAATCAAGAAATAATTAGAAAAAATGTATATAAATATATTTAACTCAATGACTAAACAAATTGATTTAGAAAAATCCGGAATTTATGGACTAAATTGTACCAATGGTCAAGGAATTTACTTAAGTCAATCTGGTCGGAATTTTAGGATAAAGTTAAAAGAACATTTACCATCTTTTGGTAAAATTAACTGGATAAATCAACGTGTGCTAAACATATTATTGAGTAAAACCATTCTTTTAGAAAGGATGTACTCTTGATTATCAACTTCGCTGAAGAAGGGTGCAAAATTTCATTAATTTACGACCACGTTAAACTTATGTACTTTCCAATTTCCGATGCTGTGTGTCAATCGGTAGTTTTACTTTTGGGAATTTAGCCACTATGGAGCGTTTCTCGAAAGTAAACCGCGCGTTTAGCTTGGGAGAGTTATACAAATGTGATTCGGGAATTGCAGTCCGTAGATTAGTCTAAAATATTCAAGATTTTTGTCACTTAAATGAGGTGCCAATTATCCTTGACAACTTTAAAAAATCAAAAACTGGTCAAGCATAATCATCAAGAACAGCAGAGAACGTGAAGATCCGAACCTTTGAATGTGTATAGATCATCATTACACCATATTATCTACAAAGAGCTAAAACTGTACCCTTATGAAATTCAATTGGTATAAGAATTAAAGCCTCAGAATGCCGGTTAAATTGATGTTTTCCCTGACAAATTGATCTACAGGAGAGGTGAAGTGGTTAATAAATAATATAAAAGAATCACACTGCTAAAGTGTTACATCCCTTAACGAATAAAGGGTGTTCGGGAAGTAGGGATGAATTTTAAAGTTCTATAGAACAAAATTTATTGAAAATGTAATTTTTTATAAACATATTAATTAATATCTCTCATTCATGTATGAAAAAGCATTGAAGTTCTCGATGACACGTTTACAAGCATCTGGTGGTATGCCCTTAATACCCCTTTGAATTTTATCCTTCAATTGGTGTATTGTTTATAGTTTGTTCACGTACACTTTTGATTTCACAAGTCCCCACAAAAATGTCACAAGGTGTAAGATAATAATAATGTTTATAAACGGAAGCCATCGTATGATCCGGCAGGTCATTCTCTATTATGTTATATATATTGGAGGCTTTTACTTCGTTATACATTTTTGTAAATTGAAAAAACACGATAACTTTGTTTGTATAACTTGAAAACTATTTATTTTAAAATGTTTTCAAGTTATACAAACAAAGTTATCGTGTTTATTCATTCCTTATTGCCACACAAAGAGATAATTTTTTGGAGAAACTTTTATTTCAACAGAACAATGATGTATGACATGTTGCACCATCTTACTGAAACCAATATCTATAACTGCGAAAAACCAATCAGAAAGCATGTTCCTGTAGCGATCGCCGTTCACAGTGACGGCAGCTCCGTCATGATTTTCAAAAAAGTCACTCCTCCTGCTCAGAACCTACACCATACAGCCGTAATTGTGGGTGCATCTCATTATCCACAGTCACCCACATATTTTAAGTACCCTAAATTTTGCAGCTCTTTTTAATGATGTACCTAGTGAGGTGGAAGGGCGCCTTATTTGAGAAAATTATTCTTATTGTGAAGTTATTATTCTCCGTCTTCCGAGCTAAGACCTACTGAGCAAATTGATGTTTCTTTCACGCACGTCAGCAATGTTTTTTTTTGTGTTCAATAAGAACGCGGTCGTTCTGTTATCTTAACAATTGTAACAGAACCTGTGGTCTCAAATTTCCGTATACTTGCGAACTGAGTATTCAGTTAGAGTAGCGTTACATCCGATTCACGAACGGTTTCCGTGGAACTTTCACTGTTTTTGTAATAACTTTGTATCACATGGATACGTTGATTAGTTTTCATCTGCTCTACGACGAAAATAAACATGAAACTATGATGCCCACCACACAAAAGCTATCGGGTTGTTAATGTGAAGGGTAGCAAATAACAAACATGAAACAAGCATGACTGCCAATCATCATATGATAAAATGGCGCAAAATTCAAGTTCGCCCTTACTTACGAGTGGTACTTACTTATAAGTATTAACGTGTTAACAATGTTGTGTTTTTATTATTTGAATTATTTGTAAAACTTAGGCTCAGGTAATATTATTAACTAAATTATTATAATATTTCGAAAAACATGAAATTAACTAATATTATTATAAGTAATATTATTTCTATTCTTACCCACAATCATCCAAGCATATATATCCAATGGAAAAATCTCGAAGAGAAAGTGCATTATAAAACTAATCCTTGACTCTCTTTCAAAAGGCGTTACCAAGTTTACTGCCAATTGTTGTGCGTAAATCATTTTACCATCCTTCTCCTCATACTGGTCTTGAGGAAAAAATATAAAAATCGTGAAGACAGTAAAGAACATATTCAAACAGATCAAATTAACAAAGGTGAGGAATAACATCATCCATCTATCAGCCTGCTTCTTGTTGAACTGAACAATCTCATTTACATCGAAAAATCCGTGGTGATCGTAATTATACACCTTATCTTGCATAGTATCGATTAATTTAAGAATAAGTTTTCTGTACCTGAACCAGATATAAATTTTATAAATGCAAGTAAAATGGTTAAATTGGTCTCGTAGACTTCGCAGGAGCCTTGCAAGGGTTGGATTAATGAACATCACCGCTGTCTCAGCTGGTTGATATAATGATATATAAATAAGTAAAAATACTGAAAGTATCATTTGCCCGTAACGTTTTTTTGCTGGTACTGATTTATCGTATACCCATAGGCCACATGTCTTTAAAATAAAGAGATTCTTATCAAAATAGTTTGCAAATGGTTGATCATCCTCTTCTGGAGGATCCGTGTTGTTTAATTTAGACATATTATACTGATGTAATAGTAATTTTCAGCATGTCTCCTATATATATACAGTATAGTACATATGATAATTTATGTAATAACATACAAAGATTAAAAATAGGTAATAATACGTTGCATCCCTGGGATTTTGAATTTAATATTAATAATGACCGTATTGGTAATGATACGTTTGGAAACACCGGTTAAAATAATGTGGCGGAAATATATGAATATTGTAAGGCTGCATATTATATGTCGAGTAATTAATCAAAATATTACTTTGTTCGAAGAGTCGATTAATGAGTATAACATTCATTTCTATAGTGCATTCAATCTATTTTTGGTACATAACAATAAGCAAAGAAAACTAATTAAATATTTAATAAATTCATTAATTCTTGACAACACTGGTTAAGTATATCGTCCATATTGCCAATAGTATAAAATGTAGAAGATAATAAAAATTGTTAATATACGTAGTTATAACATTATTTCAAAACTGGTTTACCTGTTATCACTTTTTATTTTTGACTAATTTGTGTGGATGACAAATGATTGATTATATTTAATGCCAAATAAGGAAGTTGGAATAGCGACATGAAAGAAATATAATTAATTATTTTAATTAATGACGCACGTACAATTTTACAATCTACGCAAACTACATTAATATTTAATAAATAAATAAATAAATATACTCTACGTTATTGGCTGACATTCCTTCAAATAACAATTTATATAAACATCTAGCCATTTGATGAGAGAGTGCCGTTATGGCACATAATTCCTCGCACAGTAGAAAGGTGAAATGGCCCTCCTTAAATGTATTTCGGCTAAGACATACGAATGAGTGCTGCACGTCAGTTCGGGGCCGTAACCGAATGCGCCACCACCGGCGTGTTTTCCATATGAACATTTAACAATTTGACTTTTAAATCCCATATGCGATTGTAATATTTTACTGACCACTATAAATAACAAACAAATACCTAGGTATACTTAAAGATGTGATTCTACACTAACCTGTTGTATATTTTCTCTTTCTTCTTAAGTTTTGTAGAAAGTTATCTACATTACTTGGGGACGTCTGTAATTTATTATTCTAGCATACCCCATAATTGTTCGATTGGTGATAAATCTGGTAAACGAGATGGCTATTAATATTAGCAATATTTAGAATCCTTGCGGTAGGCGGCTACGAATGATCTTGTTGAAAAAATGAATTACCTGTTTCTTTTACATATGGCAGTAATATAACTTCAAGCACGTTGTAAGTGTTCCAATATTTTTTAAGTAACTACTAGCGACCTTCTTATATGGTAGATAGCCCCTACATTATCACACAATAGATCTTCAGGACATTGTCTAATTTGTGACTAACATGGGACCATTGACAAAATTTAAATTATTGACTAAAAATTTAATTCCATTGCACATTACAATGTCCTCTATACATTCGTTCACACTTCTCTGCCAATTATCTTCCTGTATCCTTTAGACACACACATAATCCACATTTTCCAAAACCTTTTCCTACCCACCTTTCACTTCCTTTCTCTTCTAACAAACAACTAGTTCTTCCCAAGGTGACTTCTTCCTCTCTGCTGACTGGTAGTAGCATACTTTGGTAACCTTTCGTGCATCTGCCACCTTTCAAACATGTCATTGTATCCCTGCTTTTATGATTTTCTACTTCTTTCTCTTTCGCCCAAGATGCTATGTTTACTTCACGATCTAACAATTCATTCACTACATTCTCCGATACACACAGTTTTTAATAAATTTTATTTCGCTGTATTCTCCTTTTAGATTCCTCTATACCCACGCACGTTTTTAACAGCTCGTTTACCAATCCCTCCACTAATAATCCACACAACTTCATTCTCACACCACAGAGTTACTCTGTTTCCTAAATCATTATGTATCCTAAAGTTGACATTTTAACCCCCAGTATATTCTTCAGGAACCATAGCAGCTCTATCTCTCTCTATGCATCCACATGACCCTGTTTCCCATAGACTTTACATATCCATTCCATAATTTACAAGCTAATCGGAAATTGTTCAAACATCAATCATTTTCCCTACTTCTTTCTTATGACACTACGCTTTTTTGCCTTTTCTTGCACCTATTTACTCTTTCAATTACCTCACCCTTCCATTCTACATATTTTACTCTGCTCTCCATTCTTTTATTTCTAAACCTCAAACACTTTGTATTTCCCACGTCACACATAGTCCTCTCTTATCCATATACAGTGTAGAAAAGCCAAATGGAATAAATTCATTATTTCAGATATTGTATATTTATGGAATATCCGGAAACACGTCAAATTTAAACTATAAAGTGACATTCTTCAACGTAAAAATGTGATCCCTACCTTCAACCCCTTTCAAGTTACAGTTACAACCCCCAATTTTTTTATTGGGAAATGTGGGCTTGTGATATATCGTTTGATAGGTCTCTTCATTCTATTCAAAAATGCTATTGTTTTTAATTTTATTGCAAAAATTAAAAAATAAAATCATCTGATTACTGAAATTTGTTCCAATACACTTAATATTGTTCATAATGTAAAAAACAAACAAAAATGAATGTCAATGCAGTAGATGTTCAAAATGCTTCATCTAGTCATCTAAATCACGTGGTATAGTTTTGTCTTCACATATCCCTGTAAAAAGAAGTCCAATGGTGTAAGATCAGGTGATCTTGCTAACCATTCTATCGATGCTGGCCTCCCTATCCAGCAATTTACAAATGTACTTGTTTTATTTATTAATGTTAATTTTTGCATTTAAATTGAAAAAAAAATAGTATTTTAAAATAGAGAATGAAGAGACCTTTCAAACGATATATCACAAGTATATCCTTCCCATTTGAAAAAAAAATGGGGGTTGTAACTGTCCCGGAGGAATCTGCGTCTTATCACAGGTATCCAGACCAACATTAGGGATACCCCTCCAAGCGCTGTGCTGTCCTTTGCTCGTCACCTTAGGTGGCTAAGTGATAGAACAACGGAGGGCTGTCCCAACCAGGGGGGTACAACGGGCCCAGTGGGGCCTAGGTGCTCTGGTCAATGATTTGATCACCCTTGGCAAGCTCGATCCAGATCCAGATCCAAATCCAGATCCAGAACTGTCACCCGAAGGAGCTTGAAGGTAGGGGTCACATTTTTACGTTGAATAATATCAATTTATAATTTAAATTTGATGTGTTACGAGATTTCCTATACATATATAAAATATGTATGTGTTCTTGAGTTTTGTAAAGGTTATATTAATAATAAAAACGCGGTTAAATTTCTTTATTCACTGCTTTTATTTAGGCACAAAATGTACATTTCGGACACTATGTGTCTATTATCAATAGTTGATTAACAAATTTCAATGGTGTCGTTACATTTATAGGTATTTCTGCTTTCAGTGGTAGATGATCTAAACCTATTGCTTATTCCACTTTCTTCTCACTGTTTTCCCTAAAAACCCCTAATAGCTATGTAGTCATTTACTGACTATCCATGTTTCCAATTGTATGCTTTCTTATTTCGCCAATCCCCTTCTGTGCATCTAATATCTTCTACCTCTTTTTCATCACCCAGCACTGTACCTTCCTAACATCCCTGTTTATTCACTTATCCTGAAACTTTCTTTCTGTCATTGTACTGACATCGGCAATTCCTATAAATATTTTAACGTTTTTCGTGAATTGGTTAGGGTCTGAAATGATATAAATATTGTTATGTGTATTTATAAATCTTCTAGTCAGACGAATATTAAATACTACTGAAAGACTAGACGCGATTCGTCTGAAACTTTCTATCCCATAAATTGAAATTACCGATATTAACCGCAGATATTACAAATTTAATTGCTACTTCAAGAGAAAGTAGCAAGAAATAGCAATGAAGAATCACTAGGAAAGGATCCCAAGTCTGCTTAAAAATGGATGCATGGATGCATGGAAGAACACAAGAAGTGAACTAGAGCCTTTTCGAGTTGCAAATTATATATATATATATATATATATATATATATATATATATATATATATATATATATATATATAGTTCCCTATCGAACACCGCCTGAAGAAGACCAATGCGACTCTACACTCATTAATTTTTAACATAAGTTTAAAAATAGTTTTTATCATTACTATTTGATCATATTTATCTATATCTGTACAATTATGCTAAGTGCAAAATATGCAAATTTCCATTAACGTCCACTTATCCTGATATAATTCGTTGCCATGCTTGCAATTACTTATTCCATGGCATAAAATGTATCAATGAAAATAAAACTGTTTGCAAAGCATTAGAAACATTTATCCTGGATCTATGAGAACTGCATCGATAATGAAAACTAATAATAAAAAAAATTATAATAACATGGAAAGCGTTCTTAATAGAGTTCAAAAATTTGTATTATTACTTAATTCAATTCTTAACATATTAAATGTTAAAAAACATTCTAACCACATCAACTACTAGGATAGATATATCTAGAGTGGAACCAATAATTAATACCCAATATGGATACAGGTTCGCGAGCACACAAGCGCGCAAGTAGTATGCCCCGCCAAGAGATGGCGCCCCAATGATCAAGACGACGGAATGGCCACAGGCAGCCATCAAAAAGGACGGGATGCAGCTCAACCGGCAGACTTGGACTTACCATCGTTGAGTAATCTTAACTGGTATCAGAAATGGCAAGCTCACCATAGTTTGCCCGATCGAAACCACCGCACAGTTTCGGCACACTTCGACTTCGTTAGGTGATCTTAACCGATAACCGAAGTGGCAGGCTCACCATAGCATGCCCGATCAAAGAGCTCACCATAGTTCTGCGACCACCAAGACGAACCTCCGATGACCGAGGAAGCCCCGCCGACTGCGGAGGACCAGCGCCGACAAAAGAATGGGGTTACGCCACGATACCGCCAGAGTTATAACCACTGCCCTTGACGCCCGAGAAGGAAGGCGGCCACCGATACACGACGTTACGAAGTGCGCCAGAGCTACAGGCACCCACACAGAACCGACCTTTTTTTTTATAGAGAGGAGGAATGCTTGGTGCACTGCCCTTCAATCAGGGGAGTGTGGGACTCCTCCTATTCTTTCTGAATAGGCCCTACCCACTAAACCTCCTCTCTCATCTTGGTACATTACACCAGTGGTATCACCTAGACATTCTTCACCTGGTGCCCCCTCAGCCGTACCTGTCGCCTACCTGCTCATCCCTCCAGTTCTCTCTACTTGCCGGTCCATAATCTCCATTAGCTTGGTCTCCTTTGCCTCTAGCACTTTCTTGGCAAACTTGGCCACCGTCTCCCAATTGTCGCATGTTCTTAACATCATGGGTATCAGCCCCTCGGGGGTTAGTGTTGTTCCCAGGGATTCTTCGACCTCGTCCCCCTCCTTTTTCCAGGAAGTACAGTGGAAGAAAGTGTGCTCGCTGTCATCAGATGGTGCCGCACAGAGCTGACAACGCTCGTCAGCCGACTTGCCCATTCTGCTAAGGTATGCCCCAAAGCACCCGTGCCCTGTCAGCAGCTGGGATAAATGGTAACCGATCTCGCCGTGTGGTCTATGAACCCAGATTCCGATCCAGGGTACCAGACGCCTCGTCCATGAACCTTTGTTGCTGTGTGACCATCTCTCCTGCCATCTTGCCATCATTTGATGCTTGGCCTGCATTTTGGCCGTTCCTTTAGGCATGCCTTGTGCGACAGCCTTATGGGCCTCACTTCGTACCAGGATGACTAGGTCCGGGGGGGGCATATAGGCCAACACTTCCGCTGCATCCGTAGACGTCGTCCTATACCCTATGATGACCATCAGGGCTCCGGGTCGCATAGCCATACGTAACCGGTCGACATTCCTCTTCGCAAAGATGCAGTTCGCCCATGCTGGTGCCGCATATAGTAATTTAGCCTTGGCCACCCCCACGAGGACGCGTCTCTTCGCTTCCGAGGGCCCATCGACGTTCCGTAGTAACATGCCCACCGCACGGGTCGACTCATCGGCTCCAGCCGCCGCCTTAAGTACTTGCGCACTACATAAGGGGTTGGACTCAATGAGGACCCCTAGGTAATTGAGTTGCTTCCCCACAACGACCTCCCGCGCCAGCACATTAATAATTTCGGCCCCAGTCCTCCCTGCGCGACGACGCGACAACCAGACGGCCCCGGTTTTGTGGGCCGCCACCTATAGGCCTACCGTCCGAAGCCAATCAGCCACCGTCGTTGTGGCTTCCTGTGTCGCAGCCCGAAGCGCGCCGATGTCCCTTCGTCTCACTATTACGAGAATGTCATCGGCGACACCACCTGTGACCGGCCATTCCTCATATTTCCCTTCCGCTCCTTCAAATATTAGCATCCTGTTATGAAGGTAGCTCAGGAGGATCGCCATAAGGTATCCTGGGATCGCTCTCTCCTCCAGAACCCTCACAATGGATGTCCATGGAAGCGAGTTGAAAGCGTTCTTGATGTCTAGCGCAACCGCAAGACAGTGTCTTCTTCTCCTGAGGGGACCCTGGTTGTCTTCATCCGCTAGTCTACGCACATGGAGTATGGCATCAACCGTGGATCTGCCCTTCCTGAATCCATATTGGTTGTCCGACAGGCCACCATGCTGATTAATCCAGGCATCAAGACGGTCACGGATCAGCCTCTCCAATAATTTGCCCTCCACATCGATTAGACAGAGGGGTCGATATGCCGCCCGATTTTCCAGGGGTTTGCCACCTTTAGGCAGTAAAACTAGTCTTGCCTTCTTGTAGGCAGATGGGAAGCACCCTAAGCGTAAGCACGCGTTATAATGTTCCGCCATCATCCTGGGTAACTGTAACCCTAGGGTCTTGTACGCTTTGTTGGGAACTCCACCCGGCCCTGATGCTTTATGGCTCGAAAGAGCTTGGAATGCCCCCAGGATTTCCTTTTCAGAGAAGGAGTCTTCTGGCCGGAAAGAGCGCCGCAACAATCGCTACTGTTCGTCCTGGAACCATTGCTCCCGGAGACGGTCGTGCCAGTCCCATCTTCTTTGTTACTATCCTCTACGGCTTGCCCCAGGGGTCATTTTCAACCTCCTTGATCAGGTCATTCCAGGCGGCCTTTTTCGCAAGCTGGATAGCCTTGCGTAGCGCTTTCTTCGCCGTCCGGTTAGCCCTATCAAGGACCTCCAGGTTAGTATCACCCTTCCGGCGGCACCTAGTAAGGTCGCGGCGGGCCGAGTTAGCCAAGGCCCTGGCAGTTGCAACCTCATTTGTCCACCAGTAGACCCTTCTCCGCGACGTAGGCTTTCTCCTAGGTTTAGCTGTATTGCATGCGGCTCTCAGCTTCCTGTTCAAACTTAATGCTGACCTCTGGGGATCCACCAGATTCGCCGACCAACCCCCCATCGCGTTAATGAAGGACTCCCAGTTGGCCCTCTTTATCTCCTCCTCTCAAGAGTTTCCGGGCGGGATTTGGATTTGGGTTATCGTTATGTTGGATCCGGAACCTAATGTGACGATGGTCACTCATGGGCTCCGTTTCCGTATCCACTCTCCATTCCACCAAGATCCGGCTGATCTTGTGCGATGACAGGGTTAAGTCGATGATGGAGCTGGAGTCGCGCCTTGCGAAGGTAGGTGTGTTCCCTTCGTTGATGATGTCGAGGTCCAGTGATCCGACGACTTCTAGGAAAAGCTCGCCCCTGGTGTCAGTCCTGTCTCCCCCCCATTGCCATGCCTTCGCGTTGAAATACCCACCAATTACTATAAGAGGCCCACAGCCGCGAACCAGTATAGTGAGGCATCCAAGCCAGCGTTTGAATCCGTCAATTGGGCTGTTTGGGGAAGCGTAGCACGCCACGATTGTAATTCCGGCTATTCTGGCCCAGGCTATACCTTTGGTCGGGCTACCCGATGCTACAGCTAGGTGTCTGACGTAAGATCCTAGTTTGATGGCCACGTCCCCAGCCGGCGAGTCCCTAAACCAGTGCCCGTCTAATCGGGAGTTGTTAGGTTCGCTTAGAATGATGATCTCCGGGGCATACTCAGACTCCACAAGGGCAGGACGTCGTGCGCCGCGTGACATCTATTCAGGTTTGCTTGGAGGAACTTTAATGTCGGTACGCTCACACCTTGGTAGCCCACTTTCCCCGGCCTTGCGGTACGGTTTCCACAGCTGGAGCGTTTGCTCGTCCCTGCGCGATTCTGTCCGCGCTCTAGTCACGATCGTCCTGCTGAATGTGACCTTCCAGCCCGATCTCCCGCCTCACTGCTTTGGGGTGCTTCACAGGCCACTCTGTAGGCACTGCATCTTGCGCTGCCCATATAGTGCCTCACGTTCAGGCCCCACTCGGCGCAGGCGAAGCATTTTGGGTCACTATGACAGTCCTTTTCAACGTGTCCCTGTTGACCGCAGCGTCTGCATCCATCCCTCTTGTCGGCGCTCTTACAGTCTCTGGACGTATGCCCATATGCCCTGCACTTCTCGCACTGAACCGGTTTCTCCTTCCGCTCCTGTATTCGAGCATGCGAGAAGCCGATTCTGACTGAGCTTATCCCCATCAGCGTGGCGACATCCTCGGATGTTCCTTGGATCAGAACTATCCTGAGGTTCGCCGCATACTGCCGGATCCAAATCACTTTAATGCTGCCAGCCTTTTACAGGGCGGTTCCTAGGGCCACCTTCACTTCCTCAGCCGTTGTGTCCTCGTCGAGGCCTTTCACCTCTGCACACGCGAGGCTGCCCATTGTGAGGCGAGCAGCATCGGGTTCGAGGATGTTGTTTATATGGGCGACTAATGGCTCCACATTCACACCTTTCTTGACCTCTAATACGAGGTCGCCAGTGAAGCTACGTCTCGCCCCGCTGATTGAGTTGCCTTGTTCCCCCTGGCCCATCTCCTTCTTAAGTTTGGAGAGGATCGATAAATAGGCATTCGGTCCTGTTTTGATGTGAATCCTTGTACAGAACCGATCTGTCTTGTATATATGTAAATAGTAAATAAATCGACTCTAAAACCCCTTTTGTATTTGATCCACAACCGCACGCCATACACCCAGCATGTAAAATGAAGCTTACAAAAACAAAAATAAGTTAAATAAATAGTGTTGATAGCAGTAGACCAAGATCCAAATCCTCATCGGATAGCACCTGTAGGAATAACACTACTGCTCAACTGCCAAAGAGAAATATTGAACACTTATCAATATTGGTAGCTGTAGTACTGATTCAACTGTTGAATCTGTTATCGATTACGTTCAAAATGCGTTGAGTATTAAATTGTAAATGCTTTGAACTAGCTAGAAATAATGAAATATGTTCTTATAAATTAGGTGTCAGAGAATCACATACCAAGAGTTTGTTTGATAAGACATGGCCGGTGAGGTCGCCGAGGATTTAAAACAACTAATTCTTGCAATTTTCCGAAAACTAACCGATAAATAATTTTGTAGTTTATTATCAAACTGTTGGAAGTCAGAACCAAATTACACGACTTTTGTTGTTCTCTTATATTAGAGGATTATCCGATTATATGGCTCATAGAAAGGTGGCTTGAACCTGGATAAATTAACTCCGAATTGTTTGGCAATAGGTACACTATTTATTGCATGGATCGTTAGTCAGTCAGTAGTTTTAATCTTTATGAAGGTGGAGTACTTATCGTTATATTAAATAAATAAAAATCAAGACTCATTCATAATGATACCTTTACCTCTACAGAAGAAGTATGGGTTAAGGTAGTAATCGAAAGCTACCATTATGTTTTTACCGATATCTGTAATTAAAATTTATTAATCACACTTAAGATGTTTGTTTAACATACATGTTCAAGCTCCTAAGTCTAAACTTATCCCGATTATATCCTGGCCGATCTTCAGTGGATCGATATTGAGAACTTCAAGGGATTATTCCCAGTTAATATTAACAATTAGTTCCAATACAAACTATGTTATTAAGAGTTCTGTTTGTAATACGTATGCCTTATGTGGACTGTCTCAATTAAACAACATCGAAAATCATACTGGAAAAATACTGGATTTATGTTTCGCTTCGTATCCCGTTAAATCTATTTCTATATGTGATCATGTAGGAACTTGAGATGCATATCATCTATCTTTAGAAATTGCAAGTTTTTATTTGCTTTAAATGAAATTTATCACTGATGGCTGTGGCCAATGCTGAGATATGGCAGCAACAAATACACATTTGGATAAAAATTAAATTTAAATAATATACTTTTAAAAATATTGTCGGGTGTTGGATTATATTTAATTGTGGCAGGAGATTTCATTATATAGAAATGTATAAATTAGTTATGAGGCCAAACCTCTAATTAGGTAACCATTATTAGTAAAACCTGTATTAATAATATAATCAGTAATATATTAATAATATAATCAAGTAATTGTATCACTAACATTTCTCAAAACGTATATTTCTGACCAGGCAATATTACAAAACTTTATGACAACGGATACACAAACAATAATATATAAATCAAATAGTAATGATAGTAAATTCATTCAATGAAAAATTAGTATATACTGGGAGGCATTAATAAACAATAATGTATTTATGCCTATATAACATTAAAAAGCAAAATAACTTATAAATATTTTAAAAAAATATTACGATCAAAAACTATTAAATTTCGATAATATAAATAAAATAACGTGAGTTATTGTAAAAGAAGTACAGCAATTAAAAAAACCAAAACAAATACTAGAAGCTGATGTAAATGTCATAAACAAAATATTTCATTGAGACGTATTTACGTATTTTAAATCAAATGACAAAACTTAAATATAAAGACAATATTAAACATAATCTCTAATCATTTTTATTTGAACCTATCACAGAGCACGAAGATAGAATCTCAATAAAAGTTTTAAAAAGTTGCATAATCCATTAAGTGATATATTATCAATAAAGCAATAGAAATAAATCAATTTCCTGATAATTTAAAAATCTCCATTATACAGCCATATTTCATGGTTTTTGAAAATTATAGACCAATAAGTTTACTCATGAACTTTTTAAAAATATCTGAAAGAGTACAACAGCCACTGGCCATTTTTGATCTATTTTATATCTTATCCGCGTAGCACAGTTGAAGACAGGGAAACGCAGTTTGGAGTTTTTAAATCTCCAGGTAAACCTTCAATCAAGATAATAGATGACACCTTTATGGTATTATCTTGATTTTGGTATTCAATATTTTTAGGATCTATAAGTTAAAGGTTGGGGTACAGGCCTTCTAACATACTTACCCTACATATACAGTGTTATTGTCACTATTAGAGCAGTTTTAGTTTTTTAAAACAAACATATAAATTTAATGCGATGTAAATGATACCACTGTTGTGATGTGTTTATGCTATAAAAACTATTGTAGCTTGTCTAATTATATTTTTATATAGACTTAACATATTGTGTTGTATGTTTTTTTGTAGAAAAATAAAAAAATATAGTGCAAAAATAAGTTATATTTATTGCGAATGTGCCGACACGTTAATTTAAGCTTCGACGGTTTATTAATTTTCTATGGTATTTCGTTGAATGATTGCATCAGTGCTTTAAATCCATCAAGTTGAATATCAGCAGTGACTTCACCGTAAATCAGTTTTTATAAATTGTACGTAATTATGATTTTATTTGCAATATTTCATTATTAACCTTAAATCGATTCCCAACACCTGTTCCGTTTCAAGGTGAATCGCATGCAGAATGAATAATTGTCGTTCCAAGTGTTTACATTTTTTGTTACCTGTCCGTGGTTCACTGTTTTCTGTTCGTCGTTTTGTCAGTCACCATGAAAGACCGCGCTAGTGTTAAGAGTGTATCCCTATGCATCAATTTCCTTATTGTTATTATTATACTTGTTATCAGATTAGGGAAAAAGCAAAATGTTAAGAGTGCTAGGTCATTAAAGATAATTTTCAAGACTCAAGAAAAAGCTAAGGAAGTTTTAAAAAGTAATTCTGCTAAAGGCCCGGAGGATCATTGCATATTGCAATCTGATAGGACAAAAAAAACAACTAGAACATTAAAAAAATCCCAAAACGACTCGTTAGGAGAAAATCGAAGGAGAAACTAATTTGCGTATGGTGTGTCGTAATGGAGCACCGTAAATAACTAAAATTAGTAACTATAATAATTTTCAAAAAAAAATAAGCATTTACTGGCAGAATTAGGACGAAATTAAAAGAATTTGAAATTAATGTTAATAGTTCAAGCTACGATTTAATTATTATTATAGAAACATGGCTGTACGAAAATATTACAAATAGTCAACTTCAACTTCCCAATTATAACATTTATAGATGCGAACGTTCCATAAGCGGCGATGTATCAGGTGGTGGGATTTTGATTGCAATAAAAAAATGCTTCTTTTCAAGCCTTATTTCATCTGTTGATACTTTATTTGTTTTGTTAAAACTTACTAATATGTCTGACATTATGGGTGGTGTTTATATTCCTCCAAATTAGTCAAAAGACAAATATCAACTGCATTGTAATCAATTAGAAGAACAATAAAATGTATTAAAATCCTTTAGTTCGTTGTAGAAAATTAAATAATAAATTTAGAAATACGAAAACATTTCGTGAATCTACAACAATGAGTCTTACTAAGACTACAAAACAAATTAATTTGAAACAACTACTTCTCTAGCTAATACTTCGACAGACATTGAATAATACAAATTAATTTGCGTGTTACAAATAGTACAACTATCAAAGCAACACTAATTTGAAAAATTATTTCTGTTGAATAAACTAATGAATGATAAAATGTACTTTAGATTGTTTAAATGTAACTATATCATGAAAAATTATGAAAAATGAATTTTAAAATGATTTTATTAAATTAAATTAGCAAAAGCAATTAAAAAATCTAGCATTCAAGTTTATAATCATCTGCAGACACGTGTTTCGAACTTTCGCTCTCTTCAGTACAGCTTTATTATAAAATTGATTTTAAATACAAATAAAAACACTTACTAAAATAAATATAATGAAATATGATAATAAATATAATGAAATATAAATAACTTACTCAGATAAAGGCACAATTTAACTGATATGTTTAGTGTATAATTTAAATATTTCATTCATTCTGTATTAGTTCTATTTATAAGTAGTTGCGGACGTCGCGTGGATACATATCGTATTTAATTAAATTATTAAGACATTGCTATTAACAAAATGTTACTCTGACAATTATATTAATTAATAATTTTGTAAAAAGGTGTTGTACCATTAATTTAAAATAAATAAATAAATATCACACCATTCAACCTATATAAGGGTGTTTTGCTGAATATCAATTTAATTTCTCTCTGTTAATTTAAAATGGTTCAAAGTAGCATTTATAGGAAATATGAATGGCAAATAAATTTTCATTCAATTCAGGGTGACACAATATTAATTATTCAAGAAATTTCTAAAACTCTGTTGCAGAGTTAGTTACAGATTTCTAAAAATTTCCTGCTAATAATATTGTGCCGCCACCTGCATCAAATAAATATGTATTTGAATCAGGGCCGTCTCCTTGCAATAGTGCTATTTATATTTTCTATCAGTGTTTTCTTGAGCCATATTTATATGTGGAATATTGGAATTATTAGAAGTAATTAAATAGCAAATAAATAGTTAAAACAATAAAGTTATCTGTATGCAGTGTCGAATCCTTTTTTATTTTGTGTATATATGTTAGTCCTTTATCTTTACACAACTAGATGTCGCTCCAGTGTATTTAATTAATTTATAAATTTTAAGTATCTTTGTTTAGCAAAGTAATATTAAAAATTATTTTTTGCTTTAATTTTTAATTATACTGCTGTTAATTTGAGGCATTTTGGATATTTCGATAGCAATATAATTATAGTTTTTGCACTTAGGATTTTCATTAAATTATCTGCCATCTATGTATGAAGTCGAAAAGCCAAAGAATAGCTCATCCATAGATATTAAATGTATTGTTGTCTAAAATGTCTTTCCGCCTAAATCAATTTATGTTCTCTATTTAATAAGGGGTAAAAGTCAAGTAAACTAAGTTTATCAGGAAATGGCATGTTTGGCAGATTTATACAAAAAAATCTTTATTTTATACATATACAATATTTACATTATACATAAAAATATATTTAAATTATTTAAATTTTACACTAAAAGCTTTCTTGACAAAATTTGATTTCTTCACTTCACTCTTTAGATTTACATTTTTCTCACGAATCTCATTCGATTTACTATCTAGTTGATTATGGCAACTTTCATTTTTTATTTCACTTATGTTATCGATAATACTTACTCTCGATTTTGCCTTTTCAAAATTTAATTTATTATTGATAATTTCTTTGCATTCATTTATAATTTTTGAATTGTTCATATTGCCAGTCATTTGTCTATACTTACTGTTAAAAGTAAATGGTTTCAATGGTTTTCCAGACTTTCCAAATTCTGGTATTTGATAAAAACTGTTAGGTATTTCGAACGGATTTTTCGATTGGATGTCCTGGCTCTTCGGTTTTGCTTTACTTTCAATTTTATCAGTTTGGCTGATCGATTTCTGTTTCAATGGTATTCTTTTGTTATCTGGGACTAGGCTGGTTGGAACTTTTTTGTTCTCTAGAATGAAACTAGTTGTTGGTTTTTCTATTGGTGTTTCGTTTAATTTACTTTTAAGCTTTTTATCATTGTTGATTATGTGTGATTTATAGATATCTTTTATTAATTTAGATGCTTTGACTTTTGGAGAACTTTTGGGATTGGGCTTTGTTTGAGATTTTGGAGCGTCTTGAAGTAATATTTTTGTTAATAACGCATTCCTCCATCCTCTATTTTCGGCATTATTAACGTCACTTATTGTGGCCCGCTTCTTGCTGCGCTTGTTGAAAAGTAATTTCCATGTTGAGTCACGATTACAAAGCTAAAAATATACAAAATAATAAATAATAAAAACTTAAGGAGTTACTCACAAATATTTCTTAGTATATATATTCTATAAAAATGCAATACATAGAATTTGTCGAACGGTTTTATTGAAATGTTCATAAAATGTCTATTTTCATGAAACAAAGTGATGATTAAAATTTAAATAAAATCTAGCCAGTAGTTTCAAGTTTTTGTTTTGTTCTTTTCTTTGCACTTAGTAACAAAACATTTGAGGAAATAAACCAGTCAGTGTGTAATTAGTTGTCAATTTTGCAAATTGTTTGTTCACGATTTCCTGATGATCTTGAGAACAATGCCAAGAGTACTTCAACATCAAATTTTTTTTTCAGTTAACTGATTTGGAACGTGGCCGTATTATTATATTATAAATCCTGGATTTGGATGTCCCCGGAGAACTTCGCTTAAGACTTGTGGCCACAAGAGAGATTTTTAACAACTCGATTGCAAATGATTGGGTGAGTGATGTAGGACCCAGAATGCCAATGTAATGTATTTATTGCCTGATACGATCTGATGGTCATCTTAATTCTTAATACAGCAAAAAAAAACTCGACATAACTACTAATAATGAATTGAAATTTATAAAGTGTATCTCATGACAAACTTTCAGACCAATATATTTTTATTTATATGATAATATTATATAAATTTAAAAAGTATATGTCCAAATATTTTATTATTAAATAAATATACTAAATATCCAAAGAATATAAAGTAATTTTTATATGAACATTTATTTATTTATTATTATATATTATTTATATATTTCAAATATAAACATACCTCAAAAAAGATCTTTGATGTTTGACCCAGATTTAGGATGTCGTTTGTAGCCAGATGTCGTAGAATATACAGAAAAATCTTAGTAGGCATACATTCCAATCTACGATCACCCCTGCTCAACATTTCACAGTATTGGACAACGTGCTTTCCAAATAATCTGTCGATGTCTGACTTTAGCAATTTGTCGTCTACAAAGTCTTTCAAATGGCACTTCTGCTTCTTCGGAAATACATGAGGGCCGTGGCTTATATTCCATACATTTAGGATAACCTAAAAAAGAGGAAGATAAATAATTGTATATTACAATAAAATTTAATTTAATACATATGTTTATTATAGATTTTCATTAGTATAATCTTTTATATGTGTTTTTAGGATTGTTCTCGTATGTTCGCTGTTTAGATTACTTGTAACAGACGGAGATTTCTTGAGATCCATGACATTCGACCCTTTGTTCGGTAAACAAATTAATTACGCGGATTCTTTTCTGTTTCAATTGCTTCCTTAATTAACATTTCGTGATTATTTACTACAGCGATTATTGTTACATTATTGATTATTGTTGAAAATAAAAGAGGGATGACTTTTGGTCGTATTTAATATATACAGAATGGAATCTTTAACGGGAATAAAATTCATAACTTCGATATTGGCAATTTTTGCAAAAACATACATATTGTTTTTTCTTGCTCTCATTTCTATGTATATGCTGTTTGTTTATTTATTACCAAAAGTGCCCAGCCACCGCCGACCGTTTTTTTTTTTCAAAAAAAAAATCATGTCTCTTTGTAAGGAACACAACACAAATTTCTTGAATATTTATGTATTGTAATCCTAGCAAAGAGATCTTTCAAACGAGGTGTCACCTGACATATCTTTCCATTTGAAATAAACATGATTTAGAGATTTTTTTGCAAAAATATTCAAAGGACATACAACTTAAGTGTCGACGTGTGAATGTCATTATCAAGTCGAAACTTAAGAACATACGACTTCTTTGTAATATATGTATAATATTACAGAATTTTGAGTGGTAAAATTGATAATTCCTATTAATTTTTTGAAAAACTTTACCTCTTCATATTCTAACATGGCTCAATATAAAATTGTAATGGTACGCCATGGCGAGTCCGAATGGAATCAGAAGAATTTATTTTGTGGTTGGTTCGATGCACATTTAAGTGAAAAAGGGAAAGAAGAGGCTGTAAGTGCGGGGAAAGCTTTAAAGGATGCCAACTACACTTTCGATGTAGCCTACACGTCAGTTTTAACAAGAGCACAGGCTACTCTGCAATCAATTTTGGAAGGAATCGGCCAAACTGACATTCCAGTTATTAAAACGTGGAGATTAAATGAGCGCCACTATGGGGGTCTTACTGGTTTAAATAAAGCTGAGACTGCTGCTAAGTACGGTGATGAACAAGTCGCTATTTGGAGAAGAAGCTTCGATGTACCACCACCACCCATGCAACCTGAGCATCCTTATTATGACATAATTGTAAAGGATCCACGCTATGAAAATGAACTTAAATTAGAAGAATTCCCCATGTATGAATCCCTTAAATTAACCATTGAAAG
The DNA here is from genome assembly GCA_963969525.1 of Ontholestes murinus. Taxonomy (NCBI): domain Eukaryota; kingdom Metazoa; phylum Arthropoda; class Insecta; order Coleoptera; family Staphylinidae; genus Ontholestes; species Ontholestes murinus. The sequence continues at coordinate 48,540,973 of OZ018391.1, read as the reverse complement.
AACTTTGCCATTTTGGAATGAAACAATTGTACCGGCTATTAAGAGTGGAAAGAAAATTTTAATAGCTGCGCATGGAAATAGTTTAAGAGGAATTGTTAAACATTTAGATAAAATGACTGATGAGCAAATTATGGGTTTAAATCTACCAACTGGAATACCATTTGTTTATCACCTTGATGAAAACCTTAATCCTATTGAAAATGGAAGCCTGCAATTTTTAGGAGATGAGGAGACGGTCAAAAAGGCAATGGAAGCTGTTGCAAATCAAGGCAAGGCCAAATAAATTGTATGTTTTTTTATATATTTATATTCATAATGTTAAATCGTTTATTATATCATTTGTAACGTATATTGTTAAATATAACAGATATACTAAGTGTCTTAGTTTAGTATTTATCATGAATTACCACGTAGTGATAGTCGCAAATATACTTATGATTACTATTGAAAAATTTTAATATAATTCCATAATAAGGTTATAAGGATGATTAAGATAGTCTCTAAAGGGAAATTCATAGCATAACGCAAAATAAGAACACATTCGTTTCAACGTTTGAAGGTCATTGATAATTTAGTAATATTTAAAATTTCATTCACTGTTATCTGGTGTCATAATAAAATTATGTAAGCAAACTCTTAATTAAACCTCTTTAGAAATCGCAAATTAAACATTATATAATGTCATCCAATATAATCAACCTACATATAGTTTTATACATAGTGTGTATTAAAAATAATATTTTGTTTGTTTCGTTACGCAGAATTATAGAATAATATATCTTTTTATAACTAATTATTTATGCTTGGCTTAATTACGTTAATTTATGTAACAAATATTGACTCATTTTACTGTTTGTTATCAACCAATAATTGCTATAATAACTGAAGTGATGTGTTATATTATGTTAATCATTAGTAATAAAAAAATAAGCGCGTAATTATTACTAACAAAAGAAATAATATTTTTGGAAACTTCTGACGACTAATTCGAGCCTAACCGTAAACTTTTGGATATGTTGGATTAAATCATCATATTTTGGCGCCAGGAATCTATGGTCAGGCCATCAAAGTTAAGAAATTTTAACACTTTTTCTAAATATTTTCAATACTGCTCGTGGTAGAGTATTGCAATTTGGTAGGCAAGTGGAAAGCTCAATTGGTTTTTGAATTGTTATCGCCGACTCAATTTTTTCCGAGGATTTTTGGATTTTAGTTTGTTACGATTGAAATCAGAGACTGACACTTTTGCTTTTAACTCAAAAACGGCCACTGTTATCAAAATTTTTAAAGAGTGATAAAAGTTTCTAAAGTAAATTTTCTATTAAAATGTCGAAAAATACATGTAGATTTACAAAACAAAAAGGGACACCCTGTATAATATGATTTCCTCGGTCCGATCGAAGTAACAAGTTGTCATCGTGTTCTAAATGTACATCTGGTCAATAAAAACAATTTTGTGAAGAAAGTGATAATACTTTAATTACAATATACGATATTTTAATATTACTGTTTTAATAAACACAATTATAACGTAACAAATAAGAAATAACTACAATGTTCATCTTATTAAATGTTCGTAGACATCTCTTTGTTGAGCCAAACAGACTCTTTGATGCTGATGGCAATAAGTTGTTTGCTTTATATGGCCCCAAAGAAAAAAATCATTTGGGGCCAAATTAGGAGATCTTGGTGACAATTTTATGTTTCCTTTGGTGCTAAAAATGCGACGGGGAAATATTTGCTTTAAATATTCCCTAGCCACATTATGAGCAGAACATCCGTCGTAGTGATACCACGTGTGGGCCATATTAATATTCTGTAAGCCTTGTACTGCTGGTATCACTTGGTTGCAGTTTCAAATACTTTTGGCCATTTAGTTCTTCTCCATAAAAATGGTCATATAATTGTGTCCCCCAGAATCCCGGTCTAAACGGTAATTTTTGGGGGTTCTGAGTTCTTAATTTTATTCTTCGGTGCTTGTTTTCTTGGGACCAGTATCTCATTAATGAAAGATTAACACGACCATATAACTGGAAAGTCGATTCGTCACAAAATAGAATATTTCGAAGAAATTCATAATTGTTGTTTACTCTATCCATCATATCTTTACAAAATTTCATTCGACGACCATGGTCATCTGCGAAAACCTTTTGTGTAGTTTTAACCTTGAAAGACATAAAATTATTCCTTTTAAGTAGTCTATGCACTTTTAATTATACGCAATAATTTCTGGATTTTCTGCAAGCGCTCTTGTTGATAACGTTTCATTTTCTGTTATCATTTTGTAAACCATAATTTCCCGCATTTAAGCTACTTCAATTTGAGGCCTCTGTTTCTTTGAGCACTTACATGGTGGATTTACAGAAACAGTTTCTTCAGACAAATGTATAACATGGAAGGCCGAACTGTGTTTACTGTCACATCAAATATGGTGACCAAAAATAATAATCGAGATAGAATACAAATACATTACATTACTCATGTTCAAAATTGCAGAGGGAAACATGTATATACCGGGTAAGCCATTAGTGTGTGGATGTAATATTTTGGGTTTATTAACGTACATTTTTAAAATCCGTTATTGTAACATGATGGAGGACCATTAACCCATTCGAGACGGCGCATTTTTTCGGAGACCATCCCCAGAATCCAAAATTTCTTTTTGCTTTATATTGGACATTATTGATAAAAAAACATGTTAGCAATAGAAATCCGTCGCTTTGTAACTCCCATTGTAAAAATAAGATGATTGCACACCGTATGTGCAGGTAGCTCCTCTGAATGTTTTTATTACGAGGAACGGATTGCACATCAAATCACCGTCATCATCCCATCTCTCCGTATCTTCACTAACTTCAGTTTCAAGTTCTTCAATTTCGCTTTCACTTTAATCGTCATTAAAATCTTCCCAATCACTATTCTCAAAAATATCACCATCTAACGGTTCTATATTCATATTCATGTCTCCTTCATATTCCGAATCACTATCACTATACACAATAGCAACATTTCGATTATTTTTTGTCTTTTCTGGAGACAATAAATCATCACTTTCACTATCACTACTCATTTTCTGCGTTCCTGATGGTCCTGGCTTTGGGTCACTCATTGTAGGGGCTAAGTTGAAACCAACATCAAATTTTATTTTTACAGACTTCTAGGATAATTTTTGTTATAAACCAGCCTTGTTCTAACGGCAGATTCTTCCATAATGGCTGATAATTGCAATTCAAGATCATTGCACACATGGTGTGCAGCCGGTCTTTTTGGCTCGGAAATGCATTGCACACACGGTGTGCAATTGGTCTCGAATGGGTTAAGGCTACAACCTAAAAATATTATCGGTTGAGTTTCAATTGCTGTACAGGGTGCTTTATAGCAATAGAACTCCCTTGTATGTTATTGAATATTTTTATTCCTGGGTCAATTCTGGTGTGACTTTATGTAATACATAGTATCTAAAATAATACGTTTAGCCGCATTCGTCATTTTAACAAAAAGTAGACGTCCGGTAAAAATTGAATATATATAAAACGTATGAGGCTGCAATGTTACTAATTATGAAATGTACTAAAAAAAGGCCGGACGATCAACGCCAAACTTTTTTGTGTTAAAATAAATCTGCTACGAGTATTTGTTTAGTCCTTAACATTAATTTGTATTGATAAAAATGGTAAATTTTTCTCAAAATGAATTGGTTGGCCTGGTTTTTATTCATTGAGAATACTCTTGCTGGAAAGTAGAGAATATAAAGATATCCTGAAAGATATTTTGCAACAGGAAGTGTTTCTTACATCCAAAAACAAGAAATAATTAAACGTGTCAAAGGAAGAAAATAAATTTAACATTTTAACAAGTTTAATATTATTAGAACCAGAAATCAAAACTATCTGGATAATATTTTTTCCAACATTAATTCTGAACACCTATCAGTCCAACCAATTGAAGCTTTACTTCAAATCATGTGGGTATTAATGTGAACTTAAAAGTAATTGAAAAGATCACATGCCCTGATAAGCGTCGTGTAAGACCGTTTACCCAAATTGGTAAATATAATTTCCCTACTCGGAAAATGTCGATTGGGGTTTTGTTTATGAAACGAAAGGCTGCCTGGAAGGAAAATTTAACAAATTCATGGACATTCTTCAATATGGCATTAGAGTCAATTTTCCTGAAAAATTTGTGGTTTGCAAGAGCAAAACTTCTACAGTTAACTGGTATAACTCGGAACTCCGTTATATGCGTGAATGGTTAAATTTTCTGTTGGAATACAGTAACAGATTTCCAGACTTTTTATCTGAATATAAAATACTGCAACAAAAATATAATAAAGAACTAAATAATGCAAAAATATCAGCGAATGAAAAATGGTGGAGGATATAATTAACACTCTATCGCCTTCTCAACACTCTGCAAGTGTCTTATTAAGTAAAATGCTAGTTCAACCAAATAATTACTTTGAATTCAAAAATGTTAGTCCCAGTACTGTTCGGACTATAATTCAGAAATTACAACCTTCTAACAGTAGAGACATTTACGGAATGAGTACGTGTCTGTTAAAAAGCATAGTGGATGTTATAATATCTCGTTTGACTCTGTTAAATAATTGCATCGATGAAGGTATCTTTCCATTGTGCCTCCAACAAACTTTGGTAACCCCAGTTCACAAAAAGGTACTAGATCTGACTATAACAATTATATACCTATTTCAATTATTCCCATAATCTCTAAAGTACTCGAGAAAATCCTATACATGCAAGCTGTTGACTTTCTGGAAGTTAATAATATTATATCTAGTAATCAATTTGGTTTTCGAAGGGAAAGATCAACGAGAGACGCAATATTAACTTTCACAGATAAAATATATCAAGGCTTCGAAGGTGGCTTATACTCAGTAGCCTCTTTTTTAGATCTAAGTAAGGCCTTTGATTGTGTTTCTCATGATATTTTTCTGCGGAAACTTTATTATTATAATTTTCATCCTACTAGCTGCCGTATTATAAATTCGTACCTGAGTAGCAGAAAACAGTTGGTAACTTTTAACAATACTACATCTAAAGAGTTAAAGGTAAACCACGGTGTCCCGCAAGGGTCTACCTTGAGCCCTTTACTTTTTTTAAATTTATATTAACGATCTACCATCTCAGTATACGCTCATGACACAACCGTGAAAACCACTGGTTTTGTTAAAGATATTGTACATCAAAAAAATAAGTTTGCAGTAGATCAAGCTTCCACTTAACATTTTCCGTCAAAAGGGAAACACCCACAAACCATGCAAAGTTTCTCGGTATTCACTTGGATTTCAAATTATCTTGGCAGTTTCATGAATCTGAAATTTCAAATAAAATATTGAATTTGCCTACTTACTACGTCAACTATGGAATTATCTTTCTATAAATTCTTTGAGAACAGTTTATTTTTCCTTAGACATATCACCTACGGCTTATTAATAATAAATACAATATTTATTATGTCAGGGGCTCTATTCATTTAAAAACACAACATTTTAAAATCGTACTTAGAATGTTATCATATTAATTAATTTATATATTTTGAAATTCATAACGAAGCAAATTTCTAGAACTAAATAGAACTAGAAATAAATAAGGCAAATTAATGAATAATAACTATAGAGTAATTAGTTTCAAATCGATAGAAACTGTCATCATTAAAAAGTATTGCCATTTAATGAACCGTATTATTAATTATTTAAGACGAATTCAAAAAAGTACAACCGTTATATTTTCTTAGTAGTAACTATTATAGGAAATAATAATTAATTGCTCTAATTATTTTTGCGCCTTTTCAGAAGCATTATAGCAAATTTTCATGTAATTGTTATTAATTATTTGTCATCTCTATCATCTTTATGATTGATTGGTTATTAAAATGTTATACTTAATTTTATCAGCTAACACAATACAGCATATTTTAAACTTTATATTGGTATTACTATATTTTGATATTTCTTTTCAATCAACGATAACCATAATGAATAAAATATGTTATATTATGATAATCAACAATAATAATTTTTTTTTCAGATGTAATATAGTTTTCAAATAAAAGTACTAAATAAATGTAATAATTTTTTTTAACTTTACAGATTAATTCCGACTGGACCATAAACTATATAATAACTGGACTATTCAAAATATATAATTTAATAATTTATTATATTTTTTTAGTCAATAGCTTAAAGGTAATTAATGAAAAATTATATCTTTCAACACTTTCTAATTAATTAATAACCTCTTTAAGCAAAACTTTCACTAATTCGACGATATACTACCTAAAATTTAAAGTATCTTTATTTTTGACAATTGAAATTAAATAATAAATAGAAAAACAGAACATGGTAAAAAATTATTATAATGGCTAACCTAATTAAGAAAATCCATATTTAATATTAGTATATCTCAAAAACTTTTACTAAGTAGAAGATTTATGTAGTGTGTCACAGTATTTGATTATAATTTAGAATAATTCATTATTCATATTTTAACTCCGATAGTTTCTTAATAATAATATGCAAAAAATAATATTGTTTGCCTATTTTTTCATAAGATAAATAGTTTATTTCTATCATCTTTAGTTATAAAATTCTGATTTAAAAATAAATTAAAAAAATAAAAAAGATCCTCAAGTAATTAACCACTTATGTACACGAATTGTTTCTACAAAATGTATGTATCCATTTAATTACCAATACTGAAAATAAGTAATATTTATTTATTGTAAATCTGAGCCTAAAAATGCAATATTTTTCAATTTCGGCTTTATAAATATTTTAGATATTTATGCTTTTATAGGAATAAGTACATTTACTTTTCTAAAATGGATTTTCAAAAATAGATGCACAAAATATTTCATCTATAGTTGTTCATGCTATAAATAATATATTCTTTACCTCTAATATTATCATGATAAAAATATTTATATATTAAATATATTGCTAAGAAAAAATAATTTCTCCGAGGATAACTGTGTCGTTATAGTACAACAACTTCTTCTAAAGCCCAGCCAAGAATTGAGTCGTTTATATCCTTCAAAATTCTCCAAAATCAAGGTGATTTTTTTCTGAATTAACATGTTATTTTGATTCCTTCCATTTAAGTTTTCAGCGGTGATAAATAATACTGGCTGGGTTGATTAGGTGAGCTGTTTTTATTTATTATACGATGAAATTGCGCAATGCTTATTCATTGTCTTTTATATATGCGGACAATTATCCTCTCTGATATTAACTTGAACTAACTGAATGGGGCTGAATGGAACATATTTGACCATAATTCGAAGACTAGTTTTGTCGTTTTTGCCAATTTTATTAATAGTTTGGTTCCACCGTCTTCTCTTTCTGTCTTCTCTTTCTAAGGTAGGGGGTATCCAATCATTGGATTATTATAGTGTTGTAGTATTGTGGAATGTTCATATTTCCTACAGTATTTATATGGATTCTGGTTTGTCTCCAGAAATTCAATAGATTCTGGAACCTCCTCCTCTTTTTTAAGGAAATCCCTTCTTAGGGTTAGACATATAAATACAGATAAATAATGTATCAATGAGAATTCAAATGAAGCCTTGGCCCCATTGAGGCTTCACAAGCAAGTTTGGATGAATTACATTTAATATACTAAGGGACATATGTATCTGAACATCCAGTATAAATCATTTTATTTTGATAAAATTTTATATTTATTCTTATCTCGGTGAAAAGAAAAAAATGATTAAAAATCTAGCTGTATTAAAGTTTTTTTATATTCAACTTTATTAGTGCACAATGTGAAATTTAACATTTTTGTCGTAGTAACGATTTTTATTTTAGTGAGTACGGTTCTAAGCTTTTGTTTTAATCTTTTACAATGTCTACGGTGCAAAGACGCGCAAATTTTTATCAACTTTGTGAATTTGAAAGAGGGTGGAACTTAGAGATGATGGACTTTCTTTGCGAGAAATAAGGGACAGGGTGCACAGCAGTTTAGATACTATAGTAAGATGTCGGCCATGGGATCAAAAGGGTCGAACAGGAAGAGATAGAGGTACAAGACCACGTCGAAGAACCACTGAGCGTGCAGATCGACGTTTGAGACTGTTTCGCTTTAAGAGACCGTTTCTTCAGCACCAGGTCCATTGTAAACCAGTGGTATGAAGAGCATGGAAGGCCGCACTGGGTGCTTCCTTTAAGCACTGAGCATCAACAAAATCGTTTCCAGTAGTGTATAGAACGATTGATGTGGAACCAGGAATGGAATGATCTAGTGTTTAGTGACGAATCGAGAATCCACATGATAGCCGGGCGAGAGTCAGAAGACGACGTGATGAAAGAACAAATCCACAATTTTTTATTAAAAGGCACGTTCATTACACTGTTGAGGTTATGGTACGGGGGCCATTGCTTATGGCTCTAGGCCACCTCTAATCTTCGTTAGATGCAACATGATCGCACAGCGTTACATCGAAGAAATTCTGGAACCTCAACTCCTACCCTATCTTTAGACATTGCCAAATCCAACTTTTCAGCAGGATAAAGCTCGCCTACTCATTGCCACAATCAACTGCTCTGAGCACGCTGAAATCAATTTATTGCCCTGGTCACAGAGATCATCGGATTTATCTAAAATTATGGGCCGATGACTCATTTGCAGCATCCCCCTTAAACTAGAAGCACTGCGTTAGTAATTGCTTGGAATAAGATACCACAGGAGGACATCAATCACCTAATTAGAAGCGAACCTAGGCGCCTTAGAGAGTGTATAGCCCACCGTGGTGCATCGACATATAATTAATGTTTTTTTTTCATAAAGTTCGTTGAATCAAAGAAACATTTTGTTTATTTGTTTACCATGTTTCCCTTAAGTATTATGAAAATAAAGTGATTTATACTGAATGTTTGGATTTCTATGTCACTTAGGTTCAATGACAACTGACGTATAGTAAATATGTTGCCATATATGTAGATAACAGTAAATATTTCATATAATTATCGAAATTATGTATAGAATCAGAAACTAAACTAGGCCATAGATCCCATAGCTTTTCTTGTAATAGTGGATCGAAAATGATTTTATTAATATGTTGAAATAAGAAGTTGATATTTTCTGTTTAAGAATAGTTTGTGAAGTGGTTGTGAAGGGATCTGTTTACTCAAAATCCCTCACCAAATTATTAAAGGATTATATTAATAAATATAATAATTATTAATAAATATGTATAGTTTTAGTTAAACAGCATAACCTTTATAATAAATAAATTTGCAAACAAGAACAGACGTACAGCAATTAAATAATGAGAATGTATTGCAAGGAACTTTTTAAAAATATTAAATTAAATGAGTCCTTTAAAATATCTCATGGATTATTAAGAGAGATTAATGAAGTTATGAAAACTCAATTCAGAAAATAAATAAATGAATAATTTTGTATAGTAAATGAATTGATATTTTATAGTACTGATAAGTTATTATACGTTTTTGATTTGCAATCAAATTTAGATTCTTATCAAGGAAAGTAAAAATAATATTAGTGTTTAATTGTAAAAACAGTATACTTAATATATGTATGTAGCAATCTAAAATAACTAACTAACGACAGTTCATTTTTATTTTGCTAAATGTACATTTCGTTTACGATGTAAACATTTTCACTAGCTGTACAAAAGTACTCTTGCCGGGGATGTTGCTAAAGCATATAAACACATATTTTATTGATTTATTGAGGGTATCTAGATGGTAGTTTAGATTGCACTCTTTATGATTTGTTATGATAGTATGAATGTGCATTTCGGCAATTTTTTCTACTTGGTATTTACCGATACTTATTTTTCTACTTCTTAGGCCAAGTCCACGATTGTAATAATTGTTTATATTTGCTTCTTGTGCAGCTTGTTAAACATCTGCAAAACATTTTATAACCAGATATATGTTTAGAAAAAAATTCCTTTCAGGTTTAAACTATGCTTTCTTTACAAAGCAACTTATACTTATAGAATAAGGGCAACATTTTTTTACCTCTTTGTCCATAATATTTTCTATTTGATAATAGATAGAAATCCACCTGTCGCGGTTTCTTCTTACCTTTAAAGTAACAAGTGCGTTAGGATAATCCATTTGTCCAATATTGTCCAATATTTGTTAGTTATTATATTTAATTAATTATTGCTTCTTATCTCTGCAGACTATTAAAATATTTTATATTTTTGTATTAATGGTATAAAAAAATTATTTTCTCGAAAAGTAAATAGACTTTGATAGCAGTTACTAGGAAATATATGAAATTTATTCAGGGTGCCCGTTTTTTTGGAGCTGAGGCAAGGTCGGTTAAATTAGGGAAAATTTTCCCAATCTACAGTATAACATAATGCCCTTTAAAATATTCCGACTACTTCCAAAGAAAAAAAATAGAAATTTTCAAAAAACGTTTTTAATTTTTTGCGAGACTATTTAAAGATATACTTCAAAACAAATAACACTTTATCATTGCCACTTTATACGCTCTACAATGTGGCGAAATCATAATAAAAATTCGAGGTTCTATTTTCGGTAAATATCACCAACTTTGTTTTTCCTTATGGCCGCCATCTTAAATTTTTACATTTTCAAATAGAAATCGAAATCCCAAAAATCCTGCTTTTGTAAAGAGTGCCTTGGCAATAACAGCTACACTTTTGTTAAATAATGCAATTTTTGACACTTGGACTGTATTTTGCTTATCCAGATCTACAGTTCCAAAACTGGTATATATTTATAACAAAATTCCGTTTTCAAGTGAAGAAAAACACGATATGCTAGGACTTTATGACGCATCGCATCGAAATGTGCAAGTTACTTCGGAAACATACCCCCAGCGGTATCCAGAAACCTGCTAAAAATTATTTTCTGATTCTTCATAGAAATTTAGCTGAGTTTGGTGCATTTTCGAAGCCTAGAATACGTTTTCATAGGCCCAACAGAAACTAAATGGAAATTTTACAAGCAGTGAGTAAAATGTTAAAACCTTCTGAAAAATAATATACGGTTAAAAATTTAATACTCCACTAGATTCAAAATAATCCTTTTAATTCCACAAGGGAATTTATCTCGTCCAGGTAGTTTGGAGAATCTTGAAAAGACATAGGTATCGCCCCTTTAATATTCATATCACGCAAGTTTTGCCTCCAGGAGACATTGAACGTAGGAACATCATGACGCTGTTATTGCAAAATCCCCATTTTCTTTCCAACGTATATTCACGGATGAGTGCAAGTTTACTAACACAGGCATGTTCAATTGTCTCAATGAACATGTCCGTTGAAAATCCACATGAACACTAAGGATGACGACCACAAGCACGTTTTATCTTTACGAAGACAATTTAACTGTAGATGGATATTTGCACTTTTTAATGACTTACTTGACCGATTACATCAATGACAATATTTGCCTCAACCACCTAAATAGCCTTTGGTTTCAGCAAGATGGAGCTCCAACACATAGCGCTAGAAGAGTGTCTGATTACTTGTCCCAAATATTTCCCGACAGAGTTGTTTCGTACGTTGGCCAGCACGTTCTCCAGATTTTTCACATTAGATTTATATTTATGGGGAGCTATAAAAAACATAATTTATAAATCTGTACCCACCGATATTAATGACTTGCGAAGAGAGATTATTAAAACTTTAAGCACCAAAATAAGAAAAAGGGATGTTTTGCTTGGAGTTGGAGGGTGAGAGAATTTAAATAATATTGTTCTACTTTTCATATCTTATAATGAAATAGGAATAGAAAACAAGTTTGAGTTAATTTTGAATTATTGTTTAATACATTACTTTATTAAACAAAAGTGGAGCTCTCATTTCCAAGGCACTCTTTGCAAAACAGGATTTTAAGCATATGCATTAAACTGCTAGAATAAACCCCAACAAATTGTAAACATTACATTTATATAATGAAGTTTAAAAATTTATTTATTTTCTACAGGCACAGATATCAGAAATAAAAATAAAAATGTTTGAGTACATTAAAAATTAAGAAGGAAATTCAAACAGCTATTATTATTATTTTTAAAAACTTAAAGCGCCCCAGTACAAATGAATGTTGCCATAGTAATACCAAAGTTTAATGACAATCTGTCGTCAAACATATGCACACTAATCAACAGACCCTCGTATCTTGAAATGTCTTTTAATTTTTGTTTTCATATCGTCGTATGCTTAAACCATTTGCTGTAATAATTAAATATGTCTTCTTTATATAGTACGAATTGCATATATATTTACCATAAGAAGCAAAATAGATGTGATTTATTGATATAGAGATAAGAATGAAACTTATTTCATATAAAAAATGGTACATTAATATTCTATAAATTTTATGTAAATCAATATATTTTATAACAAATATATAACAATTTATTTTGGTTATTTTTTAAATTATCATGTGAATGAATATAAAACAACATAATATAAAATCTTAATAAATAAAATTCTCTCCTTAAATAAGAAAAAACTTTCTAGTTAAATTATTTATTTAAAAGTGATCAAATTAAAATTATTATAAGAATTAAGTTAATTGGCGATTGTAATAACTACATGCATATATTTTCTAGTTATAAACTCAACACGCGTAACCAATTAAATATTCAAACTTGTTCTATAGATAAACACACGGCCATTTAAGCATTTTGCTCCAAGAAACTACATAAAATTAAAAAAGTAAGCAAAAGTTATATTTCCCTAACAGGAAATTAGTGTCGGCAACTTTTGGTAACTATAAATATACTGACAAAATAAAAGTTATAAAACAAACAAACTATATACCTGCGTATTAAGATAAATTCTATTTTTTTATAAATCCTTATTAATGGTGGTGATAATAGTCACCAAAGTATTTTTTACTAAATTCTTATAATTTGAAAAATGTTCTTATGTACATGGGTGAATCAAATATAAACCGGAATCTAGTTAAAAAAAAAGTATGTATGTATTATTGTAAAAAGAAATTCATATATTTTTCTCCCAATTCGTCTTTGAGTGGACCAAACATATGAATGTCAAAGGGGGACAAGTCGGGCAATGGGGCTTGTTTTCCACTATTTTCCAATGAATTTTTTCTAATTGATTGCTCTCCTTTCTTTGGACCCGGAATGGTCGCTGCATTATACTTAAGATAAACTGTCTATAAAACAAACGGTCGGTCATACTTTCCCTGTATTTTTCTGAGAAATCATGTGATTTTCTATTATAAGTTTCTCATTGAATATTACCTCTAAACGGATATATAACGATTAGAATGTGTTTTCATAGTTTGTACAGGAAAGTAAAAAAAAGTATTATCACATGGTTATTTCTAAATATTTAATTAATTACACGAGTGTTCTAGCTATTTATGGACCAGCCAGTCACGCTGTTATAAATATAAACAAAAGGTCTATTTACATTTACTTTATAGACAGCTTCGGCCGTTAACGTTATCAGCGAAATAATAACATGTCCAAGTAAGAAACACGGCTAGGCTGGACAACCTGTCGATTCATGTCATATACTCTATTTCTAAATAAATATTTCTATCGATTCATTGTTATATATTTAAAAAAATGTAATATATTATATATTTAAACACTTATTGAAAATATGTATTACCACCTAGAAACGATCACAAACATCTTGAAGTTATCATATATTTGTTTCTCATAATTCACTTGATGATTAAAATAATGTAGTATATGTAAAAAAATATGTTATAAAGGGTTAAACGTGATTTTTATTTTTTTACTAGTTCTTGTATTGAAATATAACGGTATTAACTCAAGCAATTCAGACAAAATATTTGTTTTGCTTAGTGGTTCTCTTATTTATAATAACAAACATGAATAATTTAGATAGTATTATTTTTTAATACGGTAGATACTTTGTTCACTGCACTCTTGATGAAACGAAACTATAAAATTAGGTAATTTTAAATTAGAACACTTGTTATGTTTCATATGTCAGGAAATAAATACAACAAAATGAAACAAAACTAGTGTTCTAATTTAAAATCATCTAAATATATATTTTTTCTAAAATATGTCATTTTTCAATTTTATTTAGCAGGAAAAGAAATAATAATGAAAGTTTATTTTGATTAGCATGTATTTATTGCCCGCTGACTATATTTTCTATAGTATGTTACCTACATTTTTATACGATTAAATAATTTAAAAGCAACTTCAATTATTCGCACTCCTCTTGTTAATATTATTGTCTAGATGTAAATAAATCTGTATCAACAGAACAATAACAGACAAAATTAAAATATGTTTTTAGTCAAGGGCTACAGACTTAGGGCCTTTTAATATCTATTTATCGAATTTTTACTTTCTCATTATTAAATTTTGTGATTTTATTCGAATACGAAATTTATTTTTACAATATCTCTAGTATTACTGCTCTTGAGCTCTATTTTGGTAAGAAATATATATATATATATATATATATATATATATATATATCAAAAAACCCTTTTACCCTTTCGGGTGTTGGGTGAAAAAAATAAATTATATTTTTTAGAAAACTGTAACAGTTACATACAAATTTAATATGGAATAATTACATAGAACCATTAAGACGGTTGATTATCTCAATGACTCATGAAAAATATTAGTCAATTTCTTTAATTAATAAAGTTTGTCTATTTTATGGTAAAACTACAATTCTAGATTAACATTATAGACCATGAAGCAAGGCAATGAATACCTATCATCCATTTTATTATTGATTGTATGTTTAATGTTTTATACTAAAACACTTTTTTGAATAATACTTAAATTTAAGTATTTCTTGAGCTAATATGTCGTCATCGATGATTATTTATATTTTTTAGACGTTCTGATGGTCTATATATGAAAGCTTTACATTTTCCAATAAAAGTTATGTAGCAAATAACGTTTAAGAATAATAAAACAATCATGAGACGTTCTGATGGTCTATATATGAAAGCTTTACAATTTCCAATAAAAGTTATGTAGCAAATAACGTTTAAGAATAATAAAACAATCATGAGAGGGAAACCAGATTAATGGCCATATTACACATAGATCTTCCCTCCCACTCACTATCCCAGTATCCAATTGTCAAACATCTCACCTTGAAGGCAAAGATGTCCAGAAAGCTTTTGACTCTGTCTGGCATCAAGGCTTACTATACAAGTGTCACCTCCTAAATATCCCTCCCCATATCATTTTCATTATTAAACAATTTCTTCTCTAACAGATCCCTAAAAGTTAAAATCCACAATTCATTCTCTTCTTCCTTTACTCCTGAGCAAGGACTCCCTCAAGGCTCTCCTCCCTCGCCTCTGTTATATAACATTTTCTGCGTTGACGTCTATAACCCTGATCCTCTCTTCTTCAATCCATATAAATACCTCCTGCAATTCGCTGATGATACTGTCCTAATTACACATGCTCCCACACTACCAAGAGCCTTTCAATTCCTTCAAGAGCTTATTGACTCCCTTCAAAGCTGGTTTGCAAAATGGCACATTTAAATAAATCCTCACAAATCACAACTCCTAATTCCTTATCATCGTACTAATAACTCACCTTACAAAGTCCATGTTTCCCAAACAATGATCGCCCCCACTGCTTCCGTTATGTACTTGGGCATAACCATAGATAAAAAAATCAAATTAAAAAAAAAACTTACAGCCATAATAAAAGGTAAAATTACTTCTAGGGAAAAATGCTTTAGAAGGTTAACATATAAAAACAGTGGTATAAATACAAGATGTTAATGCGATGCGTAATTATATTTTAATCCATTTTACGAGCTACCCATTGCTCCTAATAATAATTTGCATAAATTCTGTATTATTGAAATAATCCAAACGAGATAATTTTCCAAAATGTGCAGCTGCCAGTGCGAAACAATAGGACGAGCCCTTTTCAACGAAGAGGATCATTACCTGTTCCGAGAATTGCGGAGCCTACGTGACCGAAACAAAGCCGCGTTACCCAAGATCACCGTATAAAACCAGGCCCAGACCATCGCTCTTTACCAGTCGTCTGCCATCAGCAGCGGTGGTCAGCCTGGTCAGCTTTGCCGATTCAAGCCTCTTGCTATTTTTAATTAACTGTATATTTTTGTTTGTTTTCTAATATATTTTCTTCTCACTTGGCCACGTATTTAATTTACACATGTTTCTCTTCTTCTTTTATTTTGTTTTCACAGCTAGCCGGTGCCCATTCGTTTACGTGACGTGGAAGCTCAAGCAAGTAGCACAGACGAGAAACTGTTTAATGGAAGCCTGCGGCTGTTAATCGATGGTGAGCCTCACCAGGGACCCCCGCGCCGCCTCCAGTGCGTGTTGGTTCCAGAGAGTACCGCCGGTGCTACTTCCATGGCAGTCCGTCACCAGGACGTCTTCCGCGTCCACCGTTAACAAAGAACACCTGTCAGAATATATAAGATGATCGGCCGTCCACTACTTGACTATGGTTGTGCCCTCTATCTCAACCCCACCAATCCAACCTCCCGCAATATTGAAGTTAGCGAGCGAGCATCCCTCCGTACCCTAACCAAACTCCGACATCCTCTTAATCCTCTACACAATCCTTCTAATCAGCTCCTCTATGATACGACTCTAGTTATCCCCATCCTAGAACGCCTTCATTTCCTATCAAATTTTTTTTCTAAAAATCCTTTCAACTTCCACATATTATCCTTATATTGTCTTCCTAGAAATCCTAATTTAAACCCTAAACTTAAAATTCCTAATTCTACCATATTTTAATACATCTTATCATTTCATCCCATTACGCATTTACGACTGACGACATATGACTGGACAAAACAAGACAGAAAGACCTCTGGTCGATAGCCTTTTGACGAACTAATTCACTAACATACCATTAATTATTTATTATTTAAATGTAAACATATATAAAGTTTGTCAATAAAACTGTATTATTATTATGGTCATATTACTATGATTATAAAATTGAATTTATTATTTAGTTGTACGTAATTATGATTTAAATTTTAATTTGACATTCTTTGGTTAAGTCTAAATAATTTGAAGAAATTAATGATAACGACTTTTACAATTTAATAGTCCATTATTAAAAAAAATTTATGATTTAGTGTTTTAATATCATTACTGTGTTAATGAGAAAAAATAATTTATTCGAGCAAATCAAATATGAAATAGTTCTATTATCGACACACGTCAAATAAAACATGGAAATAATAAAATATGAGTAATACAAGAAATAACTAATAAATACTTGCCTAAGTGTTTCCTTAATGACATTAGAAATATATTCAAAGAATTAAAGTTACGTGAATAAAAACGCGTTTGCTATAACGTTTAATTATTATGATTGGTTCTAATTTTCTCAAATCAATCAATCTCAGCAAGTAAACTTGTAAATTTCATATTTACATAAGACGATAATTTATGATGCTTACGTGCTAGACAATTTCTGTGCAGTTAAATTCTATTATTATTAAATGGGAAAACTTATTTTAACTAGATATTGCAAAGAATTCGAAACAACCGTTTGCATTTCTAACTCGTCTTTCTTATTATGAAGAGTATGTTTATTCGTTTCTATCAAGCTTTTGTTATTTCGGAACAAATATTTATAATCAAATCAATAAACTAATTGAGCAGTTTTTTTGTGAAGTTGACCTAAGTCCATTTATATTTAAATTGAGATAATAGCTAATAATGATAATAAAAATAATATTTACTGCGTGTAATAATGGTTACACCTGTGAGTAATTTAATTTCAATAGAACCATAACCATTGCATTTATATATACTTAAAAATATAAACAAAAAAAGCAAACAGCAGAGTAAAAGGTATATGATTTTCAAAGTTAGATATCTCTAAAATGGTCAACTTTAGCGTTATGATGTGCCATAGCAATTTTGTGTAGAATTTCGAGATGAATTGAAATATGAAACAATATACGGGGTGTTCCATTAAAGCAAAAGCAAGTTTGTTTCGTCCTGACTTTTTAACTGATCCTATCTTGTATACTTAATTTATCTTTATTCTGATGTTTTTTAAAAAACCCTAAAACTTTTGTATCTTAGCTCTCTTACTTTAGGAAATATTTAACCGTTTTCATACATATCAACCCTGTATAATAAATACTAACAATAAAATAAATTAATTAAACACGCCGGTGGTGACGCATACGGTTATGGCCCGGACTGACGTGCAGCAACGTTGATTCGGGTCAATAGTTGGATGTGTGACCGGTACCATTCACCATTGGGATACAATTAATGGTGCTTTAGAGTGACGGGGCGATCATTTAAAGTAACAAGCTCATTTACACACACAAATACACAAATCACACATGGCGGAAGGACCACGTGGTCGATACCCAAAAAACACTACCACTAGTACTAAATTTATTAATGTAACATAAACTAAACATACATATACAGTTAACATAACATAAAAATAAAATTAATGTATAAATAAAATATAGATTTTATTAAAAATAATATCAAAGATATGTTGCTTAATAAATAGATGTAGGCCATGGCTCAACATAATATTTAAGAATTGGTGATGTTTTGACAGCTCATATTATATGCATCATTTAAAAATTCCTCAAAACTGTAATATCCCTTAGGTATTTCTTTATTTTTCTTTTATTTTTCTATAATTAAATGAATTTAATGATAAATGTTGCACTCGATTGTGCAAAGCATTGAAGAAGTGAATACAATAATAACGTGAGCCACTTTTTTTTTATTTCGGCAGTCGAAAGGCATCATTTAGAAGTAAATCATCCCTTCCTCTTCTTGTTTCATAGTCATGAAAATTATTATTACGGTTTCATGCAGTAATATTCCTTTTACTATACAAAAGATACTCATAATGAAATAAAGATAGGACTGTTAATATTTTAAGTTCCTTATAGGTCTTGAGAATATGTGAGACCTGCGACGATACGAACAGCTTTTCTCTGTAATGCAATTAACTCAGTCACGATAGAGGAATGCCCCCATATTATTGTTCCATATGATATGTGAGTTTAAATATAGGATTAAAATGCAGTTTTGATCATTCTAATTGCGTCCGATTTCTTTATAGTAGTAGTAGTAGTGGTGTATTGACCACGTGGAACCTCCGCCGTGTTATTTATGTATTTGTGTGTGTAAATGAGCTTGTTATATTAAAGGAACGCTCCCCCGCACTCTAAATCACCATTAATTGTATCCCAATGGTGAATGGTACCGGTTACCCATCCAACTGCTGACCCAAACTAACGTTGTTTGTTTGAGGATTTTATGCGATTGATGCTTTTGATGACATCCGACTCCTGAATGGTTGGCATAACTAGGGATTCCCGATTCGAGAAAATCTCATGAGGTTTTAAAAAATCCTTTTGAGTATATATACGAGAAAAAACATTAGCAAACGCATTAACGTTATCTTGTGCTGATGAATAAGAAGCATTTTCATCATGCAGCTGCCCAGGGATTCTAGATGTACCATTCCTCTGATGGATGTACTTCCACAAGTCTCTAGGATTCATTTTGAGGTTAGTTTCGAGCCCTTGAATGTAAAGTTTGTACGCATCAGCAATTTGAATTTTTGTTAATCGTCTAAGTCGTTTAAATTCGTTATGAAAAAAAAATTGAACCTGTACGCTTCCATTTATGATGAAAGTGATTTTTTAACTTAATGTTACGTTTGATTTCAACGGAGAACCAAGGAGGATACTGTGAGCTATTAGAGTGATTTGCTAATGGCACGGATTTATTAAGAATGTTATATAGTTTATCATAAAATGCATGACAAACCGAATTAATGTCGGCAAGTGTTTCAAGAAATGACCAATCTGCTTGAATTAAATCATCATATAGATTAAGGTAGTTGGCTTTCCTGAAATTATACCGTACATTATTGTTGATAGGAAAAGGGCTAGGTTTATTCAGATCTAAACCGAGGCTTAAAGACATAGAGAGTGCGGGGTGATGAGCGTCTTCACGTACAAGTGGAGAGCTATCTCTTTCAATATTAACATCAATATCAAAGTTACAAAAAACCAAGTCAAGTAACCTATCATTGGAATTTTTTACATTGTTGTGTTGCTTTAATTTTAAAATATTAACAAAGTTGGATAAGGCCGTCGCTTTTGGATTTCTAGGTTTAGATAACAAATCATGGCTAAATAATGGTATATTAAAATCCCCAACTAATAATATTGGTTTATCAAGAATAACAATTTCTAAGGTTTCAAAAAAAATATCCAGCGCCTCCGAAGAAATATCAGGTGGTATGTAAATAACTATTGCATAAAAACAGAATGAATTAATATGACATTTGCACAAAATAATATCAATTAATGGTACCAAATTATTTATATGCGACACATCAATATATTCAAATGTAACGTTACTATTAAATGCTATTAAAACACCTCCGCCAGTAGCTCTGTTAACAGTAGAAAAATCTCTGTCTCTGCGTACTACACTATACTCTGAACTAAACAGCTCAGAGGTAATGACAGAATCATGCAGCCAGGTTTCGGTTAGAAATATAATGTCAAACGAACAACTGCAGATGCGAGTATAGAATAAATGAGTTTTTGAACATAGTCCACGGGTGTTTTGATAATAAAAGCTAGATAAATGGTTTCTTCCTGACGAAATTAGTTTTCCGAACTATCGGAAATAATTGTTGGAATTCCACGAACATGCTTGATCCGAAGATTGGACTCGCCTGTAGATGTACGTCGCACAAGTTCACGTTTTGTCTCCTTGTATAACTCGGACTGCATAGGAGTTTGATCTTTAGATAAATTCAAATGTTTGAATTTTTCGTTTTTCTTTAGATTTCTTATGTTACGGAATGCCACATTTATACTTGATTCCTGAGCGAGTTTTAAGCGTAGAGGGCGTTTGTTATTATTATTGGTAGGATCATATTTTCCCAATCTAATTGGTTTTATTACCTCTTGGTTTATCTGAAGAATCGAGAGAATCTCTTTCACTTCATGCAGATCACTTTGAAACTGCCCAGCCTGGGTGTCGTGTGTTTCATGCAGGCCATAAATAATTATATTATGTTTACGTATGTCCCTCTCCCGAATTTCTTGAATTAGTTTTTCAGCCTCGGTGAGTGTTGAAAGTGACGAAGGTGGTGATGATTTTAGTAATTTTACTTCATCTTGCAAAGCAATGATAGCTGACTTTAAGCCATTTAGATCATCACCTAATTTTCCGCATAATTTGCAAGTCCAGGTTAAACCACATTTTAAATTAATTTTGCGGACCTCTGATTTAGAGATATCTATACATGAGCTCTTATAAAATTTTTTACATACGCAGCATTGAACCATAATGTGCACGTCTGCACAAGAGTTGCAACAGGAACATGCCTCCATATTTCAAGGGAAAAATCAAATATAAATGGAATATAAAGGGAAAAGAGAAAGCAAAAAAAAAGGAAAACGTACTTCACGCTAGCGCGGTCCACCGCAGCGACTTATTACACAAGAGGAATATATAGACCACGGCGGGTTAAACAATAGAGTAACAAAGGAGTGACACACACAAGATTGAGGATATATTCAATAATTAAATTAAATAAGAGCAAGTGCGATTTAAAATACCATTAGATAAAAGTAATTGGTTCAGTGACCGCGAATTCAGATATAAATTCGACGAGCCTACTAAAAAAGAATTTTTTTTTCTTTTTCGGAAATTGTGGCCTCGCGTCTCGATTTGCGGCGAAATGATACCAAATTAAATCGACGAATACACGATGAACTAATTATCAAATTTTCACGAAACTAGCTCACAGTATAGCTGCTGACTGGATCACTTCACTCACAAATTTTCACAATTTTTTTGCGAATTTATACCAGTTAAAAACTAATTAAATTCACACTCGCACTTCCACATGCACTCGCTCGCGTTACTTAGATTAAGCAAGAAGTTCGTATTTTTAGACAGTTCGCCATGATATTCCCGGGTGAATTTAGGATCTGTCACTATTACTAACAGTTTGGTTAATTTTACTTGTTGTGGTGGATTTGCTTTAAGACAGACAGTAATTTCAACAGTCTTTGACAAATTTAACTTAAGTTTATTGCAATTGAACCATATGGTGCATATTGCATCTGCATCTGCATTTATTTTGGCCGATGCCTGTCCAGAGGTTTTATCATTAGCTGATAATAATGTGTATAGGACTATTGATGTGTGTATCCTGTTAAAAGGAAGGTCATTTATATAAATCAGGAATAGAAGGGGCCCTAAGATTGACCCCTGAGATACCTCATATAATATATCTTAAATTCTCGATATATCGTCCCATAATTGAGCAACTTGTTTTCTATAGCTTAAGTATGAGACAAACATTTTGGAAGCAGTTGTGCGAAAATTTTAAAACTGAAGCTTGGTAAAAGTGCGTCACATTATCGAAAGCCTTACTTATATCCAAAAAATGCAGACTATTAATTCTTTCTTTTCAAATGGCTCAATTGTATCATTTGCGAATTTATTTACTGCCACATCAGTGGATCGACCAGGGCGGATACCAAATTGGGAAATATCACAGTCTCGAGAATTTTGGAGAATGAAGGAAGTATTGATATTGACCGGTAGTTATTGGCATCATGTTTATCACCATTTTTGGAAACCTATTTTTATGTGAGTTTTGTTATGGAGTGAGTAATTTTATTATTCGATCTATAATTGTGTCAAGTACCTCCTTGACAAGTTTTTAAAGTCATTCCTTACACACCAATACCATTTATGGGCTTTAGACTCATAATTATACTTCTTACTTTAGTGGATGACACTTATGTTAATTTAAAGTAACAGTTATGGTTAGTTTTATACGATGATCCGGCTATAAATAGCATAGGATCAATTTCAAAGTCAGGTATGCTATCTATTATAATTTTAGCAGCCGATGCAAAAAAAATATGCTCCAAGCACTTGGTCGTTTACTTTTTATTAACTTCCACATTATCTTATTTGGATTTGAAGATGATTCGATGTATTTGTCGTTTGTGTTTGTTCGACTTTAGTCGCGTTTCTATATTCCTACCTAAATGACTTTTAATAATTTGTTAAATTAAATTATGAAAGCGGAAATGTGGAAGCGGATTGGAGCTGAGGGAAAAAGAAGATTTGGGAAGCTGCTGAATCAGATATGGAGGGGAGAAAAGAAGATTCCGGAAACATGGCGTGTGGGGGTAATGTGCCCGATACACAAAAGTGGAGATAAAAAGGACGCGAGAAATTATTGAGGTATAACCATTATGTGTATCGGGTACAAGATTGCCATGACGATAGTGAAGAACCGGCTAGAAGAGGAAGTAGAAGAAAAGGGTTGTTGCCGGAATCGCAAGGAGGGTTTCGAAAAGGGAGGGGAACGAGAGGTCAAATCTTTACGCTAGCGAGAATAGTTGAAAGAGTGTATTTCTGGATTTGAAAGCAGCATATGATTCAGTGCCGAGAGAAAGGTTGATGGAGTGCTTGGGGAGGAGAGGTGTGAGCAAGGTAACAGTGGAATGGGTGAGAGGAATGTTTTAAGAAACATGGGGGAGAGCAAAGGTAGATGGAAGGGTATCGGAAAAGTTTAGAGTATGGATGGGGGTGAGACAGGGATGTCCTCTTAGACCGTTGCTCTTCAATGTATATATGAGTGAACTAGAAGAGGTCCTGAGAAACGGGCAAGCGGGAGGGATTGTAATAGGGAAAATGAAGGTGTGGATGTTGGCGTATGCGGATGATGTGGGGTTGCTGGCGAAGGATTGGGGAGAAATGAATGAGATGTTGCAAAGGGTTGAAAGGTATTTGGATAAGCGAGGTTTGTGTGTGAATGTAGGAAAAACGAAGTGGATGAGATTTAGAAATAGAGGAAGAGAAGGAAGAATGAAAGAATTAACATGGAAGGGAGAAGTGATCCAGAGAGTGAAAGAGTTTAAATATTTGGGTTTTGTATTTAGGTGGTGCGGGGGGTACAGGGATCACGCCAGATGGGTCCAAATGATGAAGGCGAAAAAAGCGTGGTATGTGGTGAAGTAGAAGTGGGGACAGTGGCTGAAGGTTAATTTTCAGATGGCGTGCAAACTGTGGGATGTAGGTGTGAAACCAATCTTAATGTATGGGGTGGAGGCATGGGGTATGAAAGCATATGAATGTATCGAGAGAGAGCATGTGACATTCCTGAAGCAGATGTTGGCGGTGGAAAGATCAACGCCCAGCTACATTTTGCTTCAGGAAACGAACAGAACGTGTATGCATAGAGACGCAATGGAAAGAGTGACTAGGTATGAGATGAAAGTGATAAGATTGAAGGGGAAGGCTGGCGAAAGAAGTGTGGAGAACGTGTGTGGGAGTAGGAGAGAGTGGTTGGAGAATAGAGAGGAGAAAAATGTATGAAAGAGCAGGAGTATCTGAAAGTTTGGTAAATGAGTGGTTTGAAAAAGGGGTGAATGTGGCAGCGTGAATGAAGGTAAAATGGGAAGAAGTGGAAAAGCAGGAGCGTCAAGGGTGTATTGAGAGGAGTGGGTACAACCCTCTTTATAAAAGGTGGCAGGTACATGGGAAGATACCTGGGTACCTAGCAAATTGTACATTATACAGAGGGCAGAAGGTAGCAATGGCTAGGGCTAGGTGTGGCTCGGAGGAGAGAAGAAGAAAGATATGGATGGGCGAAGAGTATGGTAGGTGTGTACTGTGTGGGAGTGGGAGAGATACATGGAGTCATTTAGCGGAGGAGTGTAAGGAGATACGGGAGGAATGGATGAATGGGAGTAGACGGATAGAGGAGTGGATGCGAGAGGACGGGGCTGGCGTAAAGATTGTGATGACATTAGGGTGGGAGAGGGAGAGTAGAAGAAGGATGTAATAAACGAGTTAATAGGGATTAAATATTTTTTTTAATTGTTATTATTTGTATATATGGCTAAGTTTATGGATATTAAAGTTATAAAATATGTATCACAAAGTGAAAGCCTCTACAATCAAATATTTAAGTTTATGGATGCCAATAAAGGTCATTTTTTTCTTTTTTTTTTAATTTGTTAATGAGGGTGTTGCATAATAATTAAGAGCTTCTCTAATGAGACACAATTGAGACCTCATAGCACGCAATTTAGGGGTGAACCATTTAATTTTTAATTTATTGGACTCTGTTGAGATAACTTTGTCAGGATAATATACTTTTATACAGCTTTGAAGAGTATTAATAAAAATATCCCCAACTTCGTTGACATTGCTGTAACTCGTGCATTACTAATCAAAATTGCTCAATAAATAATATAAAATCATATTATCTTGTTAAGTTATAAAGGTAGAATAATTTTTGTATGTATATATGAGTAAGGTATGTTATATAAATTTCGGTGGGTTTATTAAATGTGTCTATATCATTTGAAGAAATGTTATCTATGCAATCCTGTGTGGTTAATTGCCACAAATCGTAACTATCAAATAGATTGCACAGATCAGTTGTACTTTGGTAATCGATAAATATATATGATTATTACATCAAATTATTTCACACATAATTCAACAGATATATCGTTTACAAATTTTAAGATATTCACAATTTCTTTTTACAAGTGTCATGAAGCCACCAATTTTTACATTTGTTCTACTGTAACAATTTGCATCAAAATGATCATTTATAGAACGCCACTGAGCTTTAGACTGTATCAGTCAGTGTTCACTAAAAGCCAAAATATCAAATTCCTTACCTATCGTCTAAGCTTATAATGCTTGTATTTTATTACGTAAATGTAGAATGTTTATATAAAAAGTTTTTTTGTGAGGGTGCACTTGTTTTCTTTCTGGATTTATGCGGTCATTCTCGATGGCGAATTTTGGAGTCGAAATAAAAAAACGTCCAATGTAAACTCCCTTAGACCACCCTCAGGCCACGATTTAGGATCCTGTCCAAGAGCCAGTGGTTCACATTCAGATTCAATTTTTAAAAGGTGTGATAATAGTTATTTATGTACATAGTCAGTAAAGTGATACTTTATTGAACGAGTCTGAGATTATGAGCCGAGTGAGCGAAGCGAACGAGGCGAGTAACAGACGAGTTCAATAAAGACACTTTACTGACGTGGTGCATACAAACTTTTATCGCCAACCGTAAACATTTATAATTTAAAAATATTAACATATCAAACTTGTCACATTTCCATATGTAAAACGTAAACATACATATCAAATTTGTTTTGAAAAGTTTGCATAAATTACCTTCATCATCAAGTAGATTTCATCTGGTGCACTTGGTAAAAATCTTCCTTTTTGTTTTCTTCCACTATTTTTTAGTAAATAATTCTCGATTAAATTTTCACTGTTGGAGCTGAGTCAGCGAGACGCACGAGTTCTGTCAATGTCATGTAGTCATGGCTATGTCGATAAACATTTGCGGCAGGTAAAATACTTTATTGTACTGTTTAGCGGCAGGTAAAGTACTTTACCTGCCGCTAAATTTTACAGTTAAATAAAGTGTTTGTTTACTTCCGGAAATCACTATGGTAATGTATGGTTTTACTGACGGTTGGCGATAAAATATTGTTTTCTACTCCCATAGTAGTAAATAGGCAATAACGCAATCGTTTGTTGATTAGTAACCATGGCATTATGATACATGCACGTAATGATGAAAAAAATAGCACGTAATATATTACGTAACCATTATTATTACGAAACTCAAATCAAGTAGCCTTGACAAATGAATTTGACATTTATCGTTGTTGAATACATATTACATTGACGTTATTTTGGTTTAATTATTATTAATAATTCATTTATTCATTGTTAAAATGAGTGAAAGTGACTCTACAGAAGAAATTGTTGGAACTCCACCAGAAATTAGGCAACATGCCGCAGCGGACATTCTCCCGGAAAAATCCAAAGAGCGTTATGAAGTGGTTTACGGTAAATTCATGGATTGGCGTACGAATACTGTTCAGTCTTTTTCGGAAAATGTGTTATTAGCCTATTTTGGGGAAATAAGTAAGAATTACAAACCTTCATCTCTTTGGGCCATGTATTCGATGCTTCGAAGTGTTTTAATAGTAAACATAACCTCAATGTTGCAAAGTATTCCAAATTATAATGAATGGGAGTAGAAAAAGTATAGTACACAACTCGAGTTGTAAGTCACTTACGTACTCGTGGAATTACTGCACTCGCCTAACGGCTCGTGCGCAACTTTTTCCACTCGTACGTAATATATGACTTACAACTCTCGTTATGTAATATACTATTAACTGATGTGTCGAGACTAAGTTTACAAACATGTAAATTTGCTTCTTTAATAACACCTTTAATTATCGAGTTAGCTGAGTCTGCCTCTTCAAGAATTTTATTTTTCGGGTACTTTTCTTGTGTACTGTGATCCACGGGTTTGTGTTGACGGGTTCCTGGATATTGTCGACTACTGCAGTCTTATTAGTGTGTGCTTTCGGAGGCTTATCAAACCTGTGTGTAGATGGGCCTGCATTATTTACTTGATCTTCAACGTTGAATTTTCGGTTTTTAGTTGGTACATAATTAAAATTTCACTTTATTTTTTATTTTATTATCCGACTAGTTTCGACTCTGGGTCATGATCAAGAATAATGTAAAAACGTATTTTTAACAGATTATGTATGAGTTTCAGGTAATAAACGTGTTTGAAATCCGGATAACCCAAACCTCTTCTTTGTTATTGACCACGTTAATGCTTGAGCTTTACTAATCTCTAAGCCTTCCCGGTAGTTAAGAATTTTTTCTTTATTATCTGAATAAAATATTTTAAAATTATACGCGCTTAAAGTCCAGGAGATTCTGTCAGGGGATGCTCTTGGACTGTTCTTCAGGAAGCCCAGGCTTTCCAAATTTCTCCATGCGTTGTCGTCTTTATGCTTCGTATGTACACAGTAGGTGCTGGGGAGTTTCCTCTTTTATCAGACACCCACGGCATAGGGAGCTTCCCTCGATTCCCATCCTATGTTTGTGCTATTTCAGATCACAGTGCCCAGTGACTAGTCCTGTGATTTTTCTTAGTGTCGAACTGCTCAGTCCTGAGAGCGTCAGTATATTGTCAGGTACCGTAAAACTGCTCTGATGCTATTGTTTCATCAAAACAACAGGGCAAAGCGCCGGTTTATCCAAGATTAGCGAGACAACTGGAGCCAAACTCGGCTCGTTCTATGTAACCTTAGAGCAATGGATGGCTCGGTAATGAGGTGCGGAAGCGAGGGGTGGCGGCGGGGCGATGTTGATGTTCCTCCCTCGCCTTCCAACTAATTTAGCCGCGGATAATACAATCAGGAACAATTAGCAACAACCGTTAGTTTAACCGTTTAAAAGAGTCAAAGGAAACATTATTCAATTACCGTGTCGGATAATCAATATATCCATGAGTTGAATTATTATTTTCACTTTAATAAATGTACATGTGAACATTATCGTCATGAAAAGTATGAGTTCCTAAATTTAGAATGTAAATATTGCGTTTATAATATGGTACTTATGTTGTCAACTTTGGATAAGGTAATTTTTTTTTTTCAAGTCGAAAGAAAATGCGAAATAATGATCTGAATTACGTAATGCTACTTTTTAATCTCGTTTTAATGACTTCCTTGCTGATTCTGCTAGTCTTAAATTGGCACCATGTTCTTCCATAGGTTTATTCTTTTCTTCATCATCATCCGATGCTTTAATTTTTATGTTTAATAAGTCGCATTTTTTGGTATGTATGTTTGCGTGGTTGGTGGAAGTTGGTGAAAATGTAAATTAAAATATTTTTTAAATATTCTTCTGTGAGTCCGCCGCTCTTTAGCTGCTTTTCTATTATTTTCCTTGTAATGTGGTTCGTATAAATTAAACATTTTTTAGAGATAGGCCATGATGTAAATATTAATAATTATAATATAATAGTTAAAAGTACAAAAAATAGTTTTTTAACTATTATCGGTTAGTTCTGGCATAATTGTTGTAAGATTGATAAAAAATTATCTTTCTCAAGTTAACATAGTAAAAAAAAACTTGTTTTTATAGATTCTAAGCTTATATTCAGTTCTCATATAAAACGTATATCGGCTGACTTAGATAATATACGCACCATCGCCATTCTCTGTAATACTATTGTACGATATCAATTTGATTATTATAGACCAATATGGTAGTCTTCATATATGACACACATTAATCTTATAAAAAATGGCCAAAATAGCTTTCTAAAATTCATGTCGTATAGATTAATTGGTATTGGAATAGAGCTATAAGTTGATAATACTATATTAGATCTAGGTTTAACTTCATTACATCAACATGGTATGGAAATCGATATGTGTGTCTTCTTTATAAGATTGTAAACAACCTCATGATCCCAATGAATTATGAATGAATTAACAGGTCTAATCAAATATGTTTTTGTTGAATGCTTAAAGCCATAAGTTTGTGATATATCTTGAATCAGGTACTTTTCTAGATGATAAATAAAACTGTACATTCATATAGAAATTTGGTTTTAAGTTACACGAAGATGTGATTAATATTTGATAAAAACACTAACATTATCTTTACAATTAATTTTTATTTCGCCAGATGAACGTTTCGGGTACCATTGATAATGGGTGCATAGAACCCCTTTTTCGAAAAAATTTAGAATCTATGTTTTCAACTGCTCATCACGAATGAGATACAAAATAGATCTAAATCGGTCCATGGCTGATGTTAAGAAAACAATCATTTAATATTTCGTATTATTTTTATTAACATAAGTTTCAAGTATCCAATTATTTTAGGTAAGTATATTTCTGATATGGCTTTTAGTACGTTTAATCTAGTTAAATGGTAATATATTTGA
This sequence comes from Ontholestes murinus, assembly GCA_963969525.1. Taxonomy (NCBI): domain Eukaryota; kingdom Metazoa; phylum Arthropoda; class Insecta; order Coleoptera; family Staphylinidae; genus Ontholestes; species Ontholestes murinus. Next base: position 48,511,151 of record OZ018391.1, on the reverse strand, counting down.
TGGTGAATTGCTTTTGTCTACATTAATTAGTTGCTTTTAATATTGAATAATCTGATTCCTTCCATTACCTATGTTTTCAAAAAAATAATTGAGGTTTTAAATACTACATTCCATATTCTAGCATTAATAATTTCCTCTTTGTTGTCCTTCGGCACTTCTAGTTTAAAACGTGTATTTTGGAACAATAAAATATAAAAAGGTTTTCTACGTTATTGTAATTGTTTTTATTACATTTATTTTAATGGTTGAACTTGTTTGTAAATTAAGTTGATAATAAAGCACTGATGAGATTTAAAAGATCGAAATATGTACATGTCTACAGATAATTTCAAACTTGATTTTTGCATTATGTAATTTTTAACAATTTTATTATAATAAAATAACCGCAAACTAATTTCCCTTTTTTTCCATTTTTGACACAAAATTCGGTAAAAGAAATATTTGTTATAAATAAATACATTCAAGCTAGTTGTGCTATTGTAACACGCAAATTACTCTTGAATAATTCAATTACTGTTGTGGTATTAGCCAGGGAAGTAGCTATATTAATAAGTTATTTGTAAATCTATTTAATAAATTAGCCAATAAAACACTAATAGATGCAGGGTATATAAGAAAAATTATACATTTGAAAATAATCAAGTGATTAATTTATCTATCTAATTGTATAAATAACGGGTGTCCAACAATTATTGCAGTCCCGGGTGGCGTTGGAATGAAAAACGTAGGTCGATTCTTACATGTTGCAAATAAATGAACTGACATTTTTAATGCACATTTAAGTTATGTTTGTAAGAATCGACCTACGTTTTTTATTCCAACGCCACCCGGGACTGCAATAATTGTTGGACACCCGTTAGAAATTGCAAAACAAATAAAACGAAATGAATTATTAATTTATAAAAATTGTTAAACTTAAACAAGTGATGAATGAGCAAACATGTTCTAATTTACTTTTGATTAATTTATTTCCCTTTACTTTTCCTGTTTTTATGGATAAATTTAAATATTTGTGTTATTTTTAAATCATTTTAATAATAATTGTGGCAAAATCATTTAAATTTAACTAATGCTTTAAAGCATAATTATCTTTAATTATGATAATTCTGCCATTTTTATCTGTGAAATATAGAAGTTTTAAAACTTTAAACAAATCTGTTTTGTAAAAACTTGTGTATTTTAATTATATTTTAATAAAGTTTTAAAACTTTAAACAAATCTGTTTTGTAAAAACTTGTGTATTTCAATTATACAGTAAACAACCTTTGATTTCGTTTTCTGATAAAACATCTTCTTTGTATTAGTATTTTGCCACTAGTGCCTCAAATACCACGTAGTTTGCAAAAGCATACAGGAGTTATTTCCAGCGCTGTTTAAATATTTGTTGATAATGAGTTGTTTTTGTTGCCATTTTCGTTGTCGCTTTATTAAAAATGATTTATTTTAGTCTTGGTAAATAGTAGCAAATATGAGAGTTTGTATTTTATTTTACTGCGTCCTAATAATGCACAAAAAATACAAACCAAAATAATCATTAATCACTAATAGAATTTATAATAGTAGTATTAACCAATAGACCATGTGATTCAACGTATTATTTGTGTATGTATGTGTGTTTAAATGAAGATCGTCCAGTCTCTCTAAAGTACCATAAATAACATCTAAAATTTAATAATTCGATATTAACATAATTGGTAAATATCGCCAAACTGACTTCGACAATATTTAAGCGATACTTCACAAGTAATTAAGAATAAGTAATTTAAAACAAATTTTATTTAATTAATGAGACACACTTGAAAAAATACAACTATGATGACTGGGAGTCTTTAAATGTTCTGAAAAGGTTATTAAAAATATACAACTGAAATTGTATACGAATAATGGGCAAATGTGTAGAACCAATTAAATATCTTTTATATCTGGATTATCATTAGAGTAAATTGGGCTTTTAAGTTTGTTTTTAATTTTTACTTCTGATTTTACGGAAATATCAAGTTTAAAATTTGTAATGAATCATCCAATATAATATTTTAGTTTTGAATATTGTATTTTATTGCGAATAAATAACAATATTTTTTTATTAACAAACATGTATTATTGTAACGATTGACGAAAAGCTTAATATAACTAGTATTATAGTATATTATTTATTTACATCTCTGGTCTCCTTTCATAAAAAAGTACGCACAAATTTCGAAAACATTCGTAAAATTTTGTACCAAAGAAGCACGGGTGGAGTTCAAAATTAAATAATAATGTTATAAAATAGAACTATCGTGTAAACCTAAACTAACCTTAATATAAAGTTTGCTGTGCTAGTTGCGCTACATTATTTAGGGAAACAGATATTAATATTAGGTGAAAAGTTACACTTGTTTTGTTTTGGGGATGTTAAGTAAGAGCCTCATAGTCCTAATGAGGATTATTTTGTTACCAGTCGATTTACCACATTGTTCAAACAAAATGCCATACAAAATAATTAATAAAAAATATTTTAGGGGTACGGTAGTACTACTGTTTTTTTTATACTTCCTATCAATCACTAATGGCCATAATAACTGAAATAATGTATTATATTATGTTAGTTATTAATAATAAATTTCATTCAAGTAGAGTAAAGCGTTCCATTGTTATAAACAAAAGAAATACATTTTTTTGGAACTGTGAATACACATTGCGGCTTAACCATAAATTTTTGGATATAGAGAAGTTGTGTTAAATCATCATATTTTGACCCCAGGAATCTCTGGTCCAGCCATTTCAGCACATTAACGGGACGACCTTCATTATAGCAAAATATATTACAAAAACACCTGATACACTCGAAAAATATTATAAAATTAAATAAACAATGAAATAAATATGTTAAACTAATAATAATAATTATTATTATTTCATCAATTCTATTGTATTGGAGGTCACAGACATTCTAACTAAAATTGGAAAAAAATGGAAAGAAATAAAACGTAGTCAGTAATTAACCTTGGAAATTACACTACAATTCTTTTGATCAGTGTGTGAACTAAAAAATATATAGTATACAACCGGAATGTAAATGGCATAGTGGATTCATCAAACATTATAGTCATAGTTCGCTTCAGAATTACTTCCGTACATTTGCTCTTTTAACATGATTTTCATTTAAAAAAAAAGATAACATCGAATTAATAGTACTTAAAATAAAAGATCAAATCAATCATAAATTAAATAAAATAAATTGTAAAGTTAAAGTTCATTTTGTGTTAATTGAAAAATAGATCATAGTACTTTCCCTATATTTTTCTCGAAAACTATGAGGTTTACGAAAAAAGGCTCGAGGAAACACCCACTTCCTGTTTATGAATGCTTTTCAGTTCCAGTTTTTAACGATAAAACCTTAAGTTTAAATATATCATATACTTGTTTCTCATTAATCACTTTGTGAAACATTATGTTAATATATAGGTTTTATAATTAAAATCACTTGGTTTGTTTCACAAATATTTTTTTATTTTCGACTAGTTTCGGCTTATTGCCATTATCAAGAATGATGTACAAAAGAATTTTACCGGTATTTAAATACATTAAAGGTGCATCAGGTAATTAGGGCGTTTAATATCGGGGAGTTCCAAATCTCGTCGTTGTCATTAACCACGTTTTTTCCCGCTTTTACGGCTTTACAAATTTCAAGACCCTCCCGGTAGTTAAGTAATAATCCCTTATTACCTGAATGCAATATTTTACAATCCTCTGAATTGAAGATATGATTAAATGTGATGCAATGTTTTGCAAAACCCGTGGTTTGTTTTTTATTTAAAATGTCGTTGCGGTGTTCTTTTAGTCTGGTTTCAAAGGACCTACCAGTTTGTCCTATATAAATTGCATCACATCCATAACACTTCAACTCGTACACACCGCTCTTTTTATTATTGACAGCTATAATTTTTATTGTATTTAATTCTTTTTCAAAATCTATATTACTAAGAGGAATATTAATTAATCTGTGCAAAAATGAATGGAAAGTACTAAATTTAATTTAATTGTCTGTATTTGAATCGACTGGAATAATTGTATCGGTACAGGTTTCTTTTCTGAATATTTTATATGATAATGTGTTGTTTGTGCTTCTCGAAATATTTAAATCTAAAAAGTTTAGGCTATTGTTTTGTTCTTTTTCAACTGTAAATTGTATGTTGTTGTTTAATGAATTCAAATGTTTTGTGAATATATCTAATTGTCTAAATGATCCTGTCTATATGCAAAATATGTCATCTACATATCTTGTCCAAAAATATATATGTTTGCTTTCTCTTTGTTTAAGTAAATTGTTTTCAAATTCATCCATAAAAATCTCTGTTAGTAATGGTGACAAAGGCGATCCCATTGGTAGTCCATCTGATTTAGTATATATCTTATTGTTGAACTCAAAGTAGACCTGATTAATACAGATGTTGATTAAATTTGTGAGTACAAATTATGCAAATTTCTAAATAACTTAATTCCGTCGTTCATCAATTTCACACCCCAGTATTCAATAAAAAAAATACAATAGAACTAGTAAATAAGTTAGAAAATGTTTCAATTCCCCCTAATTCAAAATTAATATCATTCGATGTGAAAAGCCTTTTTTGGTCAATACCAATTAAACAATTAAAACTCATTTTAAATAAAAAGATTGAAAACTCACCTAATCCAAATAATCATAAAAAAGAACTCACAAAGGAAAATTGTTAATAAACAACAAAATAAAAACGAGTTGAAGTGTGATGGATGTGATGCAATTTATTTAGGACAAACTGGTAGGTCCTTTGAAACCCGACTAAAAGAACACCGCAACGACATTTTAAATAAAAAACAAACCACGGGTTTTGCAAACATTGCATCACATTTAACCATATCTTCAATTCAGAGGATTGTAAAATATTGCATTCAGGTAATAAGGGGTTATTACTTAAGTACCGGGAAGGTCTTGAAATTTGTAAAGCCATAAAAGCGGGAAAAAACGTGGTTAATGACAACGACGAGATTTGGAACTCCCCGATATTAAACGTCCTAATTACCTGATGCACCTTTAATGTATTTAAATACCGGTAAAATTCTTTTGTACATCATTCTTGATAATGGCAATAAGCCGAAACTAGTCGAAAATAAAAAAATATTTGTGAAACAAACCAAGTGATTTTAATTATAAAACTTAAGTTTAAAGTTTCATTTCAATAGGATCATTCGTTTTTGAGATAAATCGCCCACAGACAATTTCACACACGAAAAGAATACATACTATATAGGGAAATTAAGAAACATTTCTTTTAAATCAATCACTTTACAAAAACCATAGAAACGATAGGAAGTAGGTCGCGCCGGCAAATAACTGAACTTTCTACCTCTTGACCTTGAGTTCATCGTTTTCTTAATAAGGAATGTACGTGCGAATTTCTGGATACTTAACGTAGATATATTTAAGCTTCTAAAATTTCCGGAATATCAGAACATTGTTTTTAAATTTTAAATGACATTTGTTTGTTCCGATTTTTTTCAAGGCACACTAAATTTATACGAAAATATCTTAAGAATAGGATTTATTATTATTATCTGACATAAATATTAAATTAAAATCAACATAAAAAATCATTGGATTCAGAAAAATAATGTCTAGTATAAAAAATAAGTATATGCAGTCATTTAAAAATTTTAAGTTTTTAATTATTGTCATTTCATAGCATTTAAACGGCCATTCAATTTAATTTTTAGTTGATTCAAATCGATTAATGTGTTAGGCGTTTTTTTATCCAACATCCTGTATACATATAAGGGTCATTCTTTTATAAATCGTACGGATTTGAGAAAAAAAATATTATCACATTTTTAAATTACACCCAATTTTTTTTTCAGCACCTTCTTATTAATTTAAACGACCCCTATATCGGGATTTTGTCTGTAAATGTGTATTTTTCAAAATATTTAAATTTAGCATTTTGATAGTTTGCTGGATTCACCAACATTAAAAATTCATTATCTCCGGTTCTGCTGAACGGATCATTCCCATTCTTTCGCCATTTTATACCTTGTTATGTTAGCTTTTTAGTCGCATTTTGACAATATTTTTTTAGTCCCATTTAATATAAAATAATAACAATTGAATTGTTCAAATGAAGTTTTCATGCTGATACCCAGAACGTATGCAATTTAAAAAAATACCATGTATACGCTATTTCTTAATCTAAAAGACCCATGTTTGAAAAAAGTGGGGTCTCTTTTCAGTCAGAAGATATTAAATATTATTTAGCGCGCGGCGTGCAGCGCGCCCCGTTCAAACGCCGCCGCGCGACGCAAGCATGCAGTTGCTTTTGAACAATTCTTCTATTATATTATTAATTCAGAATATGAATAGAATATACACTGCGGGCCAAAAAAACGTTCTGCTTTTACTTTTTTTTCTGTGATCGGTCTTATGCAATGGTATGTCAACGTCCCTTTCACCATTATGGCCATTTTAAATCTTGCCTCTAATTTTATTTCTTCTTCATTATATTCTTTATTTTCTACAAATGCTAATGAAATATTAGGGAGAAACTCTTTCGGGGTTTGGATTGGATTGCTTATTCTTTGAAGACTACTTCTAGCAGCCACCTTTTCAAAGTCCCACCCAAGGCATACCTTTGCCGTGGGAAGTTGGAAAAATATGTTTTTAGTCCCATTTAATATAAAATAATAACAATTTAATTCACAAATAAAAAACTGTTTAACTTTGTTTGTATAACACGGACTTTATTTAGTGACTATTGTTTCGACAATTTTAACTTGTCATTATCAAACTAGACAGTTAACAGTTTGAACAATTTAATTGTTCAAATGATGTTTTCATGCTTTTACCCAAAACGTATACAATTTAAAAAAATACCAAGTATTCGCTATTCTTTAATCTAAAAAACCCATGTTTAGTTTTTATTATATTAAAATGCTTAATATATCAAACAGCTATACAAAATAAAAGGCTTTAAAAATCTAAAGTTAAATAGAAAGCAAGGTAATTATGTAATGTTGACAAATATTCAGAACTATAAAACTATAAGTGTGGGAGCACGGGTTATTTATTTAAATTTATTTATTTATCTTCGGTCTTCTATTTAAAATAATACATATTAACAAATTAACAAAAATAAAAAAAAAACATACATAAAATTTTGGTCAAAAGAAGCACGGGCGGAGTTCACAATTAAATGTGTTCTTCCACTCAAACCCTTTCTTGATCATGGTGATGAGGGAGATAGTATCTTCTTCGACATAGCGAATAAGACGACAAGAACATAAAAAATCAATATACAATAAAAAGCTAAAAAATGGATTTTCGCAACATTGCATAGAAAATAACCATTTTTTCCAAAATGACAATTTAAAAATATTGTGCTCAGGTAATAAAGGTCGGCATCTTAATTACAGAGAGGGATTAGAGATAAATAAGGCCATAATTAGCGGCAAACAAATAACTAACAATATTGAAGAGATTTTGAAGTCCCCGATTTTGACGGCCCTTATTACCTGGATGTGTAATCCATATATATATATATAAGTGTAACCTTTTGTACATTATTCATTACTCCTTGATAATGACATTTTGTCGAAACTAGTCGGAGAAAAAATAATAAATATTCTGTGAAACAAACCAAGTCTTTTTAATTTCTAATCAAGACCTTTTTTTATAGAGTATAAAACATGCCTTACAAAATTATATATTATATTTAAATAAAACTACTGTTTCATAATTTTGAAGGAGACTTTTACGTCACGCAAATATTCTCATATAATATAGGTATAAATAAGCCAGCAATAAGTAAAATATTGTCCAAATGGACAAAGTATACTACTGGTGAAGATGCCTTCGTTTAGTTGTATGGGTCTAAGTGGAAGAACGCGACTATATTCGATATGGACCAACGGAACGTCATTCCACCTGTGGAACCAATTTTAGGTATCCTTAACTTAGTATACATGAACTTATTGCCAAAAAATTTCCATCTCATTTCCAATTTCCTCGGTAATAATCCAATAGATGTAACCCTAATGGTAGAAACTAAAACCACCAAACCCTTTTCATTCAAAAACCGGTCCTCAATCCAAATCATGTCTTCCATTTCCAACCAAAATGTGCGTGGCGGTTCAATAGTAGCAGCAAGATCAGAAATTAAACTCGGGAAAGCTAACCCCCCAAAAATTAATAAAATAATGAACGAATGCCTGCACTGCACTACTGAACTCCAATCCTTTGCATTTCATATTTTCCGTGTTTATATCCATTATTCCTTCTCTATTGAAGACAAAATCGTCACAAAAGTCTCCTTATACGACCACTTTGTCATAATCGGTGATTTTAATATTAATAAAAAGTAAGCGAGGCGGCTTTCCTCTTTTATATCAAACTCAAATTTTGTACGTATAAATACTCACCCTACATTTATTATGTCCCAAAAATCGGTCCACCACCCCCGACATCCTATTCTGTACATACAACATCTACTCCAAAAAGTTGAACTAACCCCCGACCTTTGTTCAGACCACCTATCCATCCAGTTTTCAATTTTGCAAAAACCTCCTATCCCTGAACCCCCAATAATTATATATAGAAAAAAAAGACTGTGGCATTGATAAGATGACTAGAAACTTAAATGACGTTATTACAGCCTACCCACAAGTTAACATATCCTCTATTTCCTTATTCCTCAATAAATTATCGGACTCGGTTAAAAGACATAC
>OZ018391.1:48463192-48502218 GCA_963969525.1 Ontholestes murinus | reverse complement strand
CTTCTCTAAACTAATACTTCGGACAGACATTGAAATAATACAAATTAATTTGCGTGTTACAAATAGTACAACTATCAAAGCAACACTAGTTTGAACGTATTTCTTTCTGTAAAATGAACTAAAAATGACTTAATGTACGTTAATTTGTTTTGTAGTCTTAGTAAGACTCATTGTTGTAGATTTCACGAAATGTTTTCGTATTTTTAAATTTATTATTTAATTTTCTACAACGAACTAAAGGATTTTAATACATTCTATTATTCAATTATGCTCTTAGTGGGTATTTTCCTTAATCCCGAACGTAATTATTTCCGTAGAATTCAGTAATCCATCTCAGGTATAAATTCAGACCCTCAGTCGGTTATATTTCATTATTGTGTCAGTTGCCGTACATATCTGAGTAAGTTATTTTATATTTCATTACATTTTTATTTTAGTAAACGTTTTTTTATTTATATTTGAAATCAATTTTATAACAAAGCTGTACTGAAGAGATTGAGAGATCGAAACACGTGTCTGCAGATGGTTATAAATTGAGTATTGAATTATTTAATTGCTTTGACTAATTTATTTTAATTACATCAACTTAAATTAATTTTTTTGTTCCAAATTTATCATAATATAGTCACTCACAAATTATTTAACGTACATTAAGTCATTTTTAGTTCATTTTACAGAAAGAAATACGTTCAAACTAGTGTTGCTTTGATAGTTGTACTATTTGTAACATGCAAATTAATTTGTATTATTCAATGTCTGTCGAAGTATTAGCTAGAGAAGTAGTTGTTTCAAATTAATTTGTTTTGTAGTCTTAGTAAGACTCATTGTTGTAGATTCACGAAATGTTTTCGTATTTTTAAATTTATTATTTAATTTTCTACAACGAACTAAAGGATTTTAATACATTTTATTATTAAAAAATATATAGTATACAGCCGGTATGTAAATGGCATAGTGGATTCATCAAACATTATCGTCATGTTTCGCTTGAGAACTACTTCCGTACATTTGCTCTTTAACATGATTTTCATTAAAAAAAAGATAACATCGAATTAATAGTACTTAAAATAAAGTAAAGTAAAGTTAAAGTTCATTTTGTGTTAATTGAAAGATATTAAAAATATGGTGATGTGGCCATCATAGTACTTTCCCTATATTTTTCTCCAAAACTATGAGGTTTACGAAAAAGGCTATTCTTAATAACTTGTTCTCTTTTAAATTTTCTACAATTATTTGTTATATAAATTTCATGTAACTCCAATAGTTTATTAGCAATTAACAAAAAATGTCAAAATTTTCAATTTTTATGTTTTCTCGAAAACGAATTTTATAATAATAATAATAATAATTTATTTCCCAACAGATACATAGATCTAATAACAGGGAAAAGTTATCAAACATAGAGACATATATAATAACATTTTAAAGACTAAATAATATTTATGAAATATATATGTTTATAAAACTTGTTCAATTTCTCATTCCCTGTAACTTTTGTTTGAAATTTGTAATATTTTTCATATTAAAAAAATTATCTGAAAAAAACAAAGAAACGCCTCAAGTAAACACCCACTTCCTGTTTATGAATGCTTTTCAGTTCCAGTTTTTAACGATAAAACCTTAAGTTTAAAGTTTCATTTCAATAGGATCATTCGTTTTTGAGATAAAGCGCCCACAGACAATTTCACGCACGAAAAGAATACTTCTCCTATATATACTATATAGGGAAATTAAAAAACATTTCTTTTAAATTAATCACTTTACAAAAACGATAGAAACGATAGGAAGTAGGTCGCGCCGGCAAATAGCTGAACTTTCTACCTCTTGACCTTGAGTTCATCGTTTTCTTAATAAGGAATGTACGTGCGAATTTCTGGATACTTAACGTAGATATATTTAAGCTTGTAAAATTTCCGGAACATTGTTTTTAAATTTTAAATGACATTTCCGAGTTTTTTCAAGGCACACTAAATTTATACGAAAATATCTTAAGAATAGGATTTATTATTATTATCTGACATAAATATTAAATTAAAATCAACATATGGGCATCATTGGATTCAGAAAAATAATGTCTAATATAAAAAATAAGAAAAGTATATGCAGTCATTTAAAAATTTTAAGTTGACTGTTAATGAAGTTTGAAAAAATATATTATTAATATCATTTCATAGCATTTAAACGGCCATTCAATTTAATTTTTAGTTGATTCAAATCGGTTAATAAATAACAAAGTTATGGCGTTGGGCGTTTTTTATTGAACATCCTGTATATAAGTGAAAATAATATCAAATTTAATATTTTAGGTTTAAGTGAGCATTGGTTCAATCGTGATGAATGTGATTTAGTTAATGTAATTGATTTTAATGTAGCAACATATTTTGCTCGGAACCATCATATTCATGGAGATGTTATTCAACTTATAGAAAATAGCATATTATTTAAAAATCTTTAACGTCTAAATGACCTATCCTGTGAAATTCATTGCGAAATCGCTGAAATTCAACCTTTACTACATTATATTTCAATTGTAACAATACCGTTCTCCATTAGCATATTTTAATAAATTTCTATATATAATTAGCAAACTATTTGATCTGTTAGACACTAAAAAACAAATCATTTTGGGTTGAGACTTTAATGTAAGATTTAATGCAGACGACCCGAGGGTAGGTAACTTGTTTAAATCATATGGTCTCTGTGGTCATATTAATTTTAAACCCAGAAACCAAAATTGTCTGGATAATATTTTTCAATATTCATTCTGAACATCTATCAGTCCAACCAATTGAAGCTTTACTTTCAGATCATGTGGGTATTCATGTGAACTTAAAAGTAATTGGCAAGATCACATCCCCTGATAAGCGTCGTGTAAGACCGTTTACCCAAATTGGTAAACATAATTTCCTTAACTACTTGAAAAATGTGGATTGGAGTTTTGTTTATGAAACGAAAGGCTGTCTGGAAGCAAAAATTAACAATTTCGTGGACATTCTTCAATATGGCATTAGAGCCAAATTTGTGGTTTGCAAAAGCAAAACTTCTACAGTTAACTGGTATAACTCGGAACTCTATTATATGCGTGAATGCTTTTTTCTTTTCTGAAAGAATACAGAAACAGATTTCAAGGTATTTTGCCTGAATATAAAATACTGAAACAAAAATACAATAAAGAACTAAATAATGCACAAATATCAGCCAATAAAAAGTTCATAAAAAACTCTGAATATCATCCAAAAGCCTTTGGTTAAACCTAGTATTCAGAATCATGACAAAAGTACTAACATTAACTCAGATACACTTAATGAATATTTTACGCAGGTAGTGGAGGATATAATTAACACTCTACCTTCTCAATACTCTGCAAGTTTCTTATTAAGTAAAGTGCTAGTTCAACCAAATAATTACTTCGAATTCAAAAATGTTAATCCCAGTAATGCTCGGACTATAATTCAGAAATTAAAACCTTCTAACAGTAGAGACATTTACAGAATGAGTACGTGTCTGTTAAAAAGCATAGTGGATGTTATAATATCTACTTTGACTCTCCTGTTAAATAATTGCATCGATAAAGGTATCTTTTCATCGTGCCTCCAATGAACTTTAGTAATCCCAGTCCACAAAAAAGGTATTAGATTTGACTTTAACAACTGTTGACCTATTTCAATTATTCCTATAGTCTCTAAAGTACTCGAGAAAATATTATACATGCAAGCTGTTGACGTTCTGGAAGTTAATTATATTATAACTAGTAATAAATTTGGTTTTCGAAAGGGAATACTAACGAGAGATGCAATATTAACTTTCACAGATGAAATCTGTCAAGGCTTTCAAGGTGGCTTATATTCAGTAGATCTTTGTAGATCTAGGTAAGTGCTTTGATGCGTTTCTTGTGATATTCTTCTGCGGAAACTTTATTATTATAATTTTCATCCTACGAGCTCCCGTATTATAAATTCGTATTTAAGTAGCAGAAAATAGCTTTTAACAATACTACATTTAAATAGTTAAAGGTAACCCCCGGTTTTCCGCAAGGGTCTATTTTGGGCCCTTTACTTTTATAAATTTATATTAACGATCTACCGTTTCAGAATACTAATTCCTTAACGGTGTTATTCGCTGATGACACAACCGTAAAACCACTGGTTTTTATAAAGATATTGTACATCAACAAAATAAGTTTGCAGTAGATCAAGCTTCCACTTAATTCGCTGCAAATAAACTATCGGTGAATTCTGGAAAGTCAATTACCTTAACATTTTCCCTCAAAAGGAAAACACCCACAAACAATTCAAACAAAGTTTCTCGATACTCACATGTATTCCAAATTATCTTGGCAGTTTCATGAATCTAAAAATTCAAATAAAATATGCAAATCCACCTACTTACTACGTCAACAACGGAACTTTCTAAAAATTAACACTTAACTAACGCACTTACTATGTTTTAACCACTAAAAATTATGTAATATATATACATATATTACAAAAAACGCACGACTTAAGTTTCGACGGTTTAATGTCATTATCAAGTGTATGTATATATATTACATAATTTTTAGTGGTTAAAACATAGTAAGTGCGTTAGTTAAGTGTTTATCATGAATTACCACGTAGTAACGGTCACCACAATCCTTATGATTCTTTGATAACAGTTTATTTTTCCTTGTGCCAAAGTCATATGACCTACGGCTTATTAATCTGGGGATACTCTAGCATCACTGCTCGAGTGTTTAGTTTGCAACGGTGTGCCATAAGAATAATTGAGAGTATTGGTTATCGTGCTGACGAACATGACGCATTTATTCAATTAGGAATTTTTATCGCTACCAGGCTTGTAGGCAATGGAATGCGTTACAAATCTGTGCTTGTATAAAACTCACAGTCAGGCCCATGACCATAACACAATATCGCGAAACCATTTACGACTGGATTTCATGCTGCTAAGTAAATCTCAAAATGGTGTCAATTTTTACGTTCCAATAATATTTTGGCCCCAATAATCTGTGCTTCAGCTATTTCCCCACATCAAAGGTATACACCCTATATACCGTGTGTCCTGTTTCAAGACGCATCATAGGGAATTTCCATTTTCAATTGCAGTTTGTATCTCTGTTATTGAACGAAAATGATCAGACTAAAATTAGAATGATCCTTTTTCCTATTAAAGAGTATTATTCTGTTTAGATCAATTGTACCCTTAAGTTAACTAAGTTAACTCGTTTCAACAAAAATAACGAAGATACTTTTGAACCCGCAATCTGTAATTAAGATGTTATGTACTGCAATGAACTTGTCCTTTTGCAGTATAGGCACTAATTTTGAATTGAATTAGTTGTTTGTTAGATGATAAACACTGACATTTCAGAGCAACTATTTTGATAATTTTATTATCGAAAATTAGTTCACACTTTTTAAGCAATATTTACAGTTAAACTAACGATGAAACAAGTAGTTGAAAATTTTACGTGGGAATTCTCTATGATGCGTCGTGGAACGGGACACACTGTATATATATATACAGGGTGGGCCACGAATAACGACCATTAAAAGTTTACGGGGTTTCTGCAAGAGGAAAAATCTGAAAAAATTCAACATTGTACGGTTGATTGCGATCTCCTCGTGGAAAATATTTTTGACTTTCTATCACTTCCGGTTGTACCGGAAATGGCTACCAACTTTGTTATTTTAAATGGAACATACTGTATATTATTTTATTTTTAAATTCCTTGTTCGATTGCCTACCTCTCCATATGGGTTTATGTCCACTTAACTTTTACATTTTTTAATTTAAAAATTTATTTGTCAAATATTGACCTCAAATAGGCGTTTAGAAAAATGCCTATAACTTCTAGCAGGTACAAGATAGACACACGAGCGGCATCTTGTATTGTACCTAATAGATTCCTCTACAAAGGAAAAAAATTGACATGTGTCAATTTTGACAGTTGGTATTTTAAAAATATCAATATTTCAGCGCCTACTTAAAAACATCATATTTCAATTTTTTCAAATGGAATGACCAATATTTTATCTCATAGTGTTATTCGCAAGACCTTTTGCTACAAAAAAGTATTATACATCACTATATCTAGGGCCACTAGTTTTTGAGTTATTTGAAATTAGTTTCCTCTCAGAATTTTTATTTGAATGATTCCTGTTCTATTTACACGGGCACTATAGTAGGCTTCTGTCAATATTTGTTGAATCCAACGTATTAATTGTGTACGCTTCTTTCGAGTAATAATAAAATGAATACCTATACCAATAAAGAAATTATGAATTTATTTGTCATATATGGCCAGTGCAACAGAATTGTTGAGAGAACTTGCAAAACTTTCAACGAAACTTATCCACACTTACCGCCGATGGATAGAAAAAAGTTTCAAAGACTGGAGTCAAATTTTCTACTATTTGGAAAACAAAACGCAGAAAAAAATCAACCAAAGATAATAACCGAGAATGAGGAAATTCAAGTAAATGCTTTGACTTATTTTCAAGCAAATCAACGCGCATCAGGTTGCTAGGAGGATTTGAGAGTAAGCAGAACCCCACTCCACAGAATTTGGAAAATGTATCGGATGCATAATTATAAATATAAATTATTTTCTCAAGATGCAGAGAACAGGATTGATTTTTGTGAGTTGTTGTTGCTTAAAATTAATATACTTTGGACGAACGAATCAAGTTTCTCTCATGAAGGTATTTTCAATAGAAAAACCAATCACATGTGTGTCAATTGAAAATCCACATATATCTTTGAGGTCGTATAAAAAATAAAGTTTATGCAAATGCCGACAATACCCGAGAATAATTGGAAGAAAGGGTGCGAGCTGCATTCTCGGAATCTTAATTCAGAAAAAATTAAGCGAGCAACGTAAGAGGGTGACGCAACACGTGCTGCACAGTGTTTACATGTTAATGGTTATCATTTTGAACAATTGTTATACTTTATTTCTGACAACTTTTTTCAATTCCTGCATTTAATTACTTATTTAAAAATTATTTTATTCCAGTCTTCTTGCTTCAGTTTTATTTGTAAGTTGTAACTGGGGATAACTATTCATTTTAATAATATTCGGACGAATTTTTCCTAATTCGATTCAATAAATATTGACAGAAGCCTACTATAGTGCCTGTGTGAATATAAGAGGAATTATTGAAATGTGAGAGGAAATAAATTTCGAAATAACTTAAAAACTACTGTCTCTAGATATAGTGATGTATAATACTTTTTTGTAGCAAATTGTCTTGCGAATCACCCTATAAGATGAAATATTGGTCATTCCATTTGAAAAAATTGAAATATGATGTTTTTAAGTGGGCGCTGAAATATTGATATTTTTGAAATACCAACTGTCAAAATTGACACTAGTCAATTTTTTTCCGTTGTAGATGAATCGATTAGGTACAAAACAAGATGCCGCATGTGTGTCTATCTTGTACCTATTAGAAATTATAGGCATTTTTCTAAACGCATATTTGAGGTCAATATTTGACAAATAAATTTTTAAATCCAAAACTGTAAAAGTTAAGTTGACATAAACCTATATGGAGAGGTAGGCAATCGAACAAGGAATTTAAAAATAAAATAATATACAGTATGTTCTATTTAAAATAACAAAGTTGGTAGCCATTTCCGGTACAACCGGAAGTGATAGAAAGTCAAAAATATTTTCCATGAGGAGATCGCAATCAACCGTACAATGTTAAATTTTTTCAGATTTTTCCTGTTGAAGGAACCCCGTAAACTTTTAATGGTCGTTATTCGTGGCCCACCCTGTATATATATATATATATGTATGTTATGAACAATAAGCGTTTCGCTTCAAAGTAGAACAGTCAAATAGTTTATCATAATATAAATAGAAAGTTACCCAAGCCATATAAGTTCCATCAATATATTCCCTAGATGATAATGCATCGTTTACGTGCATAGTTCAATAACCGGATTAAGTACTGTATCTGGTTTCTTTAGTAAGTTTTAACTAACCACAGTATCAATATTAAAGGCAACAAAATCAACCATAAAAAAATATTATTAAATTAAGGAATAAACATTTTCTTTCTTACAACCTACTCTATGATATTAGTTGTTATTAAATTATATTAAATTCTTAAATGTTTTACTTAGGTAAAATAAAGATATTCGACATAAATATAGATATCTACGACAATGCAAAATTTTAATTAATAAAATATTTATTTTAATGTCATTTTTGTCGGTTTTTCTATTAAAGTTGAGTTAATATTTTTTTAACATTTTATTTTAAGCTCTATTTATAGCTTTAGAGAGTAATAGAATTAAATTATGAAATGTTAAATTTGATTGAAGTAATCTATTTGCAAGCGGAATTATATTGAAACGTCTCATAAATCGTCCATTGCGGCTCTATTTCTAACCCTCCTTGCTTACATGTAAGTAAAAAGGGAGAAAAGAAAGGGATACTACGAACATGTAACAGGTAATTATTATTAATTAATACCATTAATTATTCCGGGTGTTTGATAAAAAACGCCCAACGCCATAATACTGTTATTTATTAACATATTTGAATCAACTAAAAAACAAATTGAATGCCCGTTTAAATAGTATAAAATCGGTCGATAGCCCAGACAGTGACGGACTAATACTAATCATAATGTATGTATATATTTTTGTAAATAATGTTACTGTAATAAAGATGTTATATATATATATATATATATATATATAGTATAAAATGGTATTAATTATATATTTTTCAAAATTAACTTTATTGACAAATGACAGCCAACTTTAAATTTTTAAATGGCTAGATATAGTTTTCTTATTTTATTATACTAGACATTATTTTTCTGAATGCAATGATTTACAATATGTTAATTTTAATTAAATAATTTAATAATAATTTTAAAAAAATGTAATAAATCTTATTAATATATTATCCAATAAATTAATTTTGTGTCTTAAAAAAAAACGGAACAAACAAATGTCATTTGCTGTAAAACATAGACTATTAAAAAATGGTTGACATTACAACAAATGACATTTGTTTGTTTGTACATATTGGGAATCATTGGATCCAGAAAAATAATGTCTAGTTTAAAAAAGAAAAGTATATGCAGCCATTTAAAAATTTAAACTTTATTTAACAACAAACAAACAACAAATAAATTAATAAAAAAATAAACGTACTTCAAATTTTGGGCGAAAGAAGCACGGGCGGAGTTCACAATCACAAAGTGTTTTTCCACTCAAAAAAATATATATAATTAAAGTCATTTTATAGTAATTAAACGGCCATTCAATTTGTTTTTAGTCGATTCAAATCGGTTAATAAATAACAAAGTTATGGCGTTGGGCGTTCTTTTATCGAATACCCGGTATACATAAAAATTTTTACTACTATAATTACAGTTTTATAACGTTGTAAAAATTGGACGTTTAATTAAAAATAAGAAAAATACTTCAGGTGTTGATTTATGTTTGTTTTATGTACACCATTTATTTATTTATCTTCAATTATCAAAACAATAAATCTTCATTTTGTAACTATTTGGCCAGCACAAAATCTCTGAATTACTCAAAAAAAATATTATCCTAATATTTTATGTCTCACCATCCTTACTTTCATATTTTAACCCATTACCTTGAATGCCAGAAATTAGGTATTCATTGTATTGATTTTAAAAAGCTTTCTATTCGACTGGATCTAACTAGATCTCCACTATAAATGTTTTCTTCTTAAGTTACCTCATTTCATTAAAGCTAAATTTGTCGAATTGACTGCATTTATTCTGTTTATTTTCTCAAATCACCGTGGACGGATATAGCGTTCAACGACACGTGGAAATGATAAAAGTGTTTTATCAAAATGAGTGTTCTTTTCAGGTGCTTACCCCATTCAACGGTTGCCATAATCGTTCTATCGAAAGGACTATTCGCAGTGCTGTGGATAAATAAAAAAGTAAACAATGGACCAACATCTGTACGATGACCAAACGCAAGGTCTACCGAAAACATATCCGCTGTCTGTGAGAGTGTGCAGGAGAATCCAAGGCAGTCGATTTCGCATCGCTCACAAGCACTCGATCTTTCGCAGACCACAACTTGGCGAATTTTTCGTCGTGAATTGGGCCTGCACCCGTAGAAATTTCTAGTGACTCATGAGCTGAAGGTAAACGACCATAGACAACAACGTGTATTCACTGAATTGGCCCTGAAGCAGCTGGAAACTGACCCAATTTTCAGATATAATGTCCCAAGGGAAATAATAATCCGCGATAATTTTGACTACCCGAAAGTGTGTTGCAAGCAATACACTTGAGGGAACTAGTCAAAATTATCGTGTATTTATCATTGCCTTCGGTAAGATAAGTTCTTGAATAACTTACAAAATATTAAGTTATTTATTATTTATATAATTTTTTAAAGATTAAGCGTGTAAGTTGGTACCTATGGCATATCGCTCCGTCTTTTGTCATAATTTGGCGGTTATGATTTAATATAAGGTCATATAAATTAAGGCATATAAGGCATATAAGGAGACAGTAGAGGACAAGCTAGCAGTGGTAAAAGAAAGCGACAATGTAGAGGAAATGTGGAATAATTTAAAAAGAAGTATGCTTGAGGCAGCACAAGAGACTTGTGGGGTTAAGAAGAGTAGAAACAAGAAACAACAGACAGCTTGATGGTCAGAGCACATACACGAAAAGATAAAAGAAAAGAAAAAGGCATGGAATAAGTACCTTTACCAAAAACAATACTAACTACGAAAGATACAACGAAAAGGGGAAAATAGTAAAAGACGAGGTCAGAATAGCAAAGACCAAGGATTGGGAAAAGTTCGGTGAAACAATAGAGAAGAACGCAAACGAAAACCAAAAGTTATTCTACAATATCATAAAAGGATGCAGAAAAGAAAAAAGGCAAGAGATACATACAAGATAAACACGGAAGAATGCTGAAGGATAAGGAAGAAATAATAGAAAGATGGAGAGAATATTTTGAAGACTTACTAGATACATATAACGTCAATGAGCAAGAAACACAAACGGCGATTAGAGTAACACAGAAACAGTAACGGAGAGTATCAACGAAAATGAAATACTAAGGAAACTGAAAACAGGAAAAGCACCAGGACACGACCAGATAATAGCAGAAATGATTAAGCAATTGGGACCTATAGGTAAAGATAAACTAGTAACATTACTGAACAAAATATGCGAGACAAATAACATACCAAAAGATTGGCAAATGCACCAACTATAGAGGTATAACACTAATAAGCATAGGAATGAAAATATTAGAAAAAAACATCAACAAGAGGATAATAGCAAAAATAGAACACACGCTAGAAGAATCACAATGTGGTTTTAGAAAAGGAAGATGCACACAAGACAACATCTTTACAATAAAACAGGTTACAGAAAAAAGAATTGAAAATAATAAAAATACATATCTAGGATTTATAGACCTAGAAAAAGCATTTGATATGATACCAAGAAAGAATCTGTGGAGAATACTTGACAAAAGAGGTATAGAAAACAAGACAGTCAAATTAATACAGAACATATATAACAACAACAGTAACGTTACCGCATTATACAAGGGGCAAATATCAAGACAAAACATGGACTAAGACAAGGAGAAGGACTAAGCCCAACACTATTTAACATATATATGGATGAAATAATAAAGAGTATGAAAGCAGAAATCATAAATCATAAATACAAATGTAGGATACAAGAATATGCAAGTGGTCAAAATATCAGAAGAAGCGGGCGATATAGTAGTGATAACAGAAAATGAGAGAAATTTGCAGCACAACCTGAACGTATGAAATATACATCTAAAGAAATATGACATGAAAATGAACTAGCAATTTAAATACCTAAGAGTAGAAATCACAGAAGATGGAAAAATGGAGGTCGACTTAAGCAACAGAATAAACAACACAATAAAATTGTACTGTGCAATGAATAACATACTTAATAACAAAAAAGAGATAAGTAGAAAGACAAAAATGAGTATATATAAAACAATTTACAGATCGATTCTGACATATGGAAGTGAGACGTGGAAGCTAACAAAGAGAGATAAAAGTAGACTACAGGCAATAGATATGAAATATCTGAGAAGAGTAAAACAAGTAACGAGAAGAGACAGAATAAGAAATAAAGACATAAGGGAAGAACTGGAAATTGAATCATTAGATAAGTTTATAGAAAGGAAACAACTCGGCTGGTGGGGACACCTAATCAGGATGGAAAGCACAAGTAAAACAAAACAAATTTGGGAAGCAAGAACAGGAAACAAAAGAGGAAGAGGAAGACTAAGAGAAAACTGGGACAACAAAATAGAAGAAATAATAAATAATAGTGGAAAGACAGTTTTACAAAGAAAGGAATTGGCGAAGAAAAGAAGAAAGTGGAAAGAGTTCGCAATTAAATGAAATAAAACTATTGTAACAAAGTAATGTAAAATTTATGAACTTAACCCTTTGGTGGCCGATTTTTGTTTTAAATCCCAAAAAAATGGGGGAACGAAAAGACAGCAATCATAAACCTTTTTATGCAAATGAAAAAATAAATTCCATCTAAACAATTTTTAATAACAGCCTATAATGTTTGCATTTCTGTGTATAAAATTTTAAGTGTGGAATTCCACAAAACAGTTTGTCAGTAATTGGAGTTAAACATAAATGTACATTACTTGGGGAACATTTAATTTTCGGAACTCCTTTACATCGGGTTTCTTGCAGCGTCCTCTCTTTTCTGAAAAAAATGGCCAATTTAATCTTTTCCCAAGTTTTGTTCAGGTAGTGTTGTATTTGGCCTTCTATTTCTTTTATCTTGCAATTGTTTATCTACGCCATTTGAGCAGGACTTTTATTATTCCTCTGGGATAGTGGTCTCCATTGTTTGGCATTGTTTGTGGTCCTTCTTTGTCATCTGAAGAGGATTGAGTAGTACATTCTTCAACAGTGTTAATGAAATTTACCTGTCGTCGGGATATCCAGAGCTGTTATGTGCACTATTTTGAGTTTGGTAATCACTGACAAAAATACCAATAATATCAGTTTGATCACATAGTTTCGTTCGTTTTTACTGCAGACAGTTTACAGAGCATTCGATTCGTTATTTGAGGTTGATGAGTCTAGCAATTGTCATAAATATTAATATTGGTTCTCCTGACAATATTATAGAATTAAGATCTCTACGCCATCTCATGAAAGGACTATAATTATTTGGTAAAATGTCGATATGTCATATTTTTAGACCTGAAAGTTAGACGGGCCGATCAAATCGTAACTTAATTTCGTTTTGAAATTAACGACCTGTTCTATAATCGGGCTTTCTTTTAATACACTAAATTTTGTATGTGTGCATTATTTGGACTTTAACTGAACGGAGTACTACAACCAGAAAAATAAGTAATTTTTTGAAAATTTGGCCAGATATAGATTCCGACCTTTTATTATAGAAATAAGCGATTATAGACTGACTTAAAAATAACATTTTCGTAAAAGTAAATATTATGTAATGGACCGTTTAATGTAGAAATATAATTTGCGGAAACTAAAGTAAAAATAAACATGTCTTTGATGCTAAAACGTAATCTTATAAACGTTGCTTAATTTGCGCTTCATGCATTTTTATTAATTCAAATTGTCCACAATATGACAATTTCAGTTTTGTCTTTTTTAAATATATATTTGTAGTTCATGTACTAAATTTATTTTGTACTTAAAAATTGATATTTTAAGAGGAAGTGAATATAATAGTGGATCATCGGTCATTTGTACGTTTCTTTTTTCTGAAAATCATTAAGTTTAGCAAATATGGGGCACAATTTTTCAAGTTTGTCATTAACATCTAATTGGTCATTGTTCGGCAAATAAATGTTCGAAATTGATTTGTTGACATTGTCTTCTTTGCCAAAGGTATTCCTTTATATTAGTCAGTGGTGTAGTATAAATCTTCTTTTGGAAGAGTACGGTATCCTGACAAACTATTTTTACCTATAAACTTTTTCAAATCTTCGGTACAAAACTAAAAATTTATCATTTTTATCACTCACATACTTAGACCTAAATCAAAAGTGTCATATAATAATCATTGGATATATTATTTAAGTTTATTTGTCTATATTATCTCTGTAGAATACCGTTTGAGAGATATCTAAGGCAAAACCTTTTTTAGATTAAATATTTTTGGGATCATCGAAAACTTTGTTTGTTTATTTATTGTATTTTCATATGAATAAAAATAAATTAGCTTACAAAATCAATATTAGGTTAAACAAAGAGGTGGAAGTAACATTAATACAATTTTTAAAATAGTACATATATTTGAATAACAGAAAAACGTTTAACATTTTTATACTACTTTTTATTTTTATATAACACTTGTGTGACTTAGTTTGATAATGATTACTGTGTAATTCGAAACTAGTCACAAGTGTTATATAAAAATAAAAAGTAGTATAAAAAAGTTAAACGTTTTTCTGTTATTCATTAAAAATGTACTACAAAGTGAACGCCTCCAAAATTCAAGATATATAGGTACATATATTTATTTGCAAATTTTGTACGTATTTACATTAAAATGATAAAAAATGAATAAGGTGTTAATATATTTATTTATCAAAAGGCTATCGACCAAACGTCTTTCTGCCTTACAATTTTTATTACAATTTTTATTACAAATATTATTAAAAAACTAATTTGTGTGTTTCGTTTGACAATTTAAACCAAATTACTTATATATTTCCATAATATGACTTTTAATTAAGAGGATTCTAAATTAAACGATGCTATAATAGTGTTATTTATATTCCTGTTTAAAATAAAAAAGCTATTTTATAACGATTTGTTTCGATTAAAATTGCAGGTATCAAAATTGTTTTAGATCAAAAATTTAATATTAATAAATCTTGAAATTTGGTTGATATTAAAATATATTAAAGTCCGTTGTGCCAAATACAAAACATTTTATTAATCTACAACAATAGGTTTTATTAAGACTAAAAAACAAATCTTGATGAAACAATTGCTTCCCTGGCTATACCACGACACATTGAATTATACAAAAGTATTTGCGTGTTACACTGTAAGTATGAAATCCTAAATAATATGTTAAGGTAAGTCACGCGAAATTGTGTACTTTTATAGATTACTTTGTGTCTTCTTTAGAAATATACAACCTTGTAAATATTAATTGATTTCATAAATATATTGATGAGTACTCTTCATATGAGGGTTTAATTTAAAAATTATTATTATTTCATGTCGTTTTGGCAATTTTAAAATTATTATTATTTAATGTCATTTTGTTTAAAAAAATTCCTACAATATATTTAGAATTATGTATCCTATCAAATTATTAAAATGCACTCGCATGCAGCGGCGCGGCGTCACCTATATAATTTAAAGCTGCATTAATAACCCATGATCACGAATATTTTTAGATAAATGCAAAATATATTTGTTGGCATTTAAAAACAAAATCCGATAGTAAGAAATATACTTTTATTTAATACTGGGAATTTTTAATGTTATATTTATTCCATGGTTGTTACATTATGTTATTTCTGTATGTATTACGTGTTTAAATAAGTGTGTTAGTTTACTCTCTTGGCATTTATTGTACCCCAATTGCGAACCCAGATCCAGACCCAGACTGACAATATTTCACTTTCACTGATTCAACTGCAACTGTATTATTTGTTAATGTATTGTTATCATTTTAAGACCATTATTGTTTTTAAAGACCTTTCAAAAAGTAAACATATATGTTATAGAGAAAGTATTATACGCCGACCTAATAATATTTTATTATTTATCGAAATAAATATAATAATCCTTTAATATGTTTTGATCTTCAATATTGTCACCAAAATAACTAAGTATTTTTGTTTTAATTCAATAATTGATCAATTATATCCAAATACAATTAATAAAATTTCATATTTTAAGTATAATTTTTAAATAAAATATATCGTAATTTTATTATGATGAACTTAAGACTTCTAATTATCTCTAATACAATTTGAGATATTATTAATAATGGTCAATCATATAGAAAACACTGTACACTTACTAAATAAATAAATTTATACTTCTTTAAATAGCAAGATGTTATGTCTCGTTGTACAATTGCATTAAATGAACACCAATGAAAGAGCAACATTAATATTATTAATTGTATTATTAACAAAAGTCCACTTACTTCGTGTTTTGTTATCGTCAGTCCATAATAATCTCTACTTGGAGCCGGTGCCCTCTTATAAATCTGCAGATAAATTCCATGCTTATCCATCTCAAAGAAATCCAAGAAAACCAAAAACTAATCGATCACAAAATTGACACTGCGAATACACACACGTCAAGATTCAACAAACGCCGCACCAAATAAATCAGCAGCACGCTGGATCCGTTCATAATTTCAAAACATAATTTTACAGCAGTGTTTACGCGATGCGTCTTGTTAACAATTTACACGATATTTGATAACGTCTAGTCTTTTCGAAAACCGATCGTAGAAAGCGGCGCGGTGCAGCGTTTCGAGTTTCGCCTCATTCAACGCTTTTTTCGTATATTGCGTGAGGTGAATAAATAAATAATTGGGCCGCAAGATTTCGTCGTTGTAGCTGTGAGCAAGTTCGTAATTTCAATAGCCGAAAAAATCCTTTGGCGATCCTTTCAAAGTACATTGGCACGCATTGGAATCGCGCATGTGAAATAGCGCGCCGTCGTTATTTAGTGGGGGAGAATTACACAAAATTGATGTCGTTGTAATTATTTATAGTACCTAAATTTAGTGTTTACTACAATAAGGTGAATGTTAATGAATCATTTTCATACGATTTATTTTGTAAATAAGAGGAATGCGGTTCTTAGAAAGTGGAGTAATTGCCATTTCGAAATATATCATTTCCAAACCAACATTAAAAGTTAGTAATGTTTTTTTTTACATTTCTATTTTGCAAGATGCATTTAAATTATGTAACTAACAATTTGTTAGGTCGAACCAACTATAGCGAACTGAAGCATTCTTGGTCCGGATCTGCAATCAGATGGGTGACCGGTACCTTTCGCTATTGGGTAGCGAATAAGGCGAGCTAGCTTCTAAAGTAACAACTTTAAATGTCATTTATTATATTTTTCAATAACGCTTACGGTTTTATTTATAGTTTAATTAAAAACGTATTGCATTATTTCAAACTGCGTTTTATGTTCTATTTTTAGTTGTTGTTTAGAAACATATAACGTGTTACGATTCGATTCAAATAATAATAGCTATGTCAAGCATATATTATATTATTCGTTGTAATTATAGATATATTTATATTCCCTTGAGAAATTCCTTTCAGCATTTGGTGCAGTTAATGTCAATGTCAAGTATACAGATATTACTAAACTTCTTCATATCTTGTATACTCTACCATATACAGTATTTTAAATTTTAGAGTAAACAAAATATCTCAAACTTTTAAAATTGACCAATAATCGTCATGTTTACAAAAAGACTAATTAAATTAATGTTTCCCCGTCAACAACAGTTCATATCCGTTAGGATATGAATATCATTAAGGTGACATCTATTTTCAGTTTATTAATTGTCTGTCGTATTTTAGTAAAACGCCCAGGTAATGGAAGTTTCCTTCGATGTGTTTCTATCCTAACAGAGATCTAGAAATTTATGTCTAAGTAACATTTCGTTTCCCTATCAGTCAAAGAGCTCGTTGTAAACTTTTTTAGCAAAATAAATGTAGGTCCTCTTCCCTCTTCTAATTTATGATGTTACTACTGATATCATCGAAGGCGTAGTAATATACTAATTAACACCTAATTAATCCCCACAAATCCTTGAGCCACCGCAAACCAGTTCAGTTTAGAGGAGAGCATCATATGAATAGCCGCATTCTCAAAACCTTAGTAAATAATTTTTCCTGAGTTCTGACAATAAAAGACCTATAGTCCCCGACTAGTTACAGCAGCGGTAATTATACCCCTATAAGGGCAGTGTGCGAAGCTAGTAAGTCTGCTAATAATATAATATTTTAATTTATTTAATGATTCCTTCATCGCTGCCACACAATTCCAAGCGCTTCCGAAGGCCTAAAGCAACATTTAAAGGGCCCAGCACTTCTCGCCTCCAACTGCAACATCAAATAACGTATTTGCTATTAATGATTATGTCGACTTTACACCTAAAGCTGAACTGAATAGGAAAGCTAAAACGGTAAATCAATCTTTATTTATGCATTAATAAATGATACTGCCATCATAAATTCTAGTGATGGAGCCGAAATTCTGTGTTTTGCCTTCTAATATTCTGTGGTTCAAATATAAGTGGACCGCAATCACTAAGTTACCGCTTTCTTAGACGACATTACCCTTGAAATGTTTAGTCATCATGTGACCAGATGGCCGTAAATACGAGATTTTTATGTGCACAGAAAAGCAAGTCTTCAATGTTAAAATTAGTGAGCTTCGCCTAAAAATCGAGCTCAAGCGAAACAATTATCAGAAAATTGGCCTTTATCTCTCTTATCGATGAATTGGAAAGCTTTTGTTTAGGTATGATACAAAAACAAGTACTTAGTGTTTTCGTGATAATTAATGCATTTTTTACAACGAAGTGTTTGGTGGCTCTCAGAAACTTAAGCACACATCGGCCCTTTCCTTGGCCTCTGCAATCGCCTCGTAACATAGAAGCGATTAAACTTAACATATCTACCTTGACAATAATCACACTCTATTATGTTTTTGGTCTTCTTATAAGTTTTATTCTGATCATAACCCAGTTATTCCGGATATTTGACTCGCAGGCTTTGAAGCAGCTTTAATAAATTCTTCTGGCCATATGGTCTACAACTAACAAAATTAACTCTCCCCGAAACTTAAATAACAATCGAAGACAGACCTATCTTCCAGTCAATTTTAAAGAGCTAAATGAGCTGAGTATGCAGGTGAAAATACGCAAATTCCAAAGTATCTATAATATTCCTATGGAGATAGTAAAAAACTTCGTTCCCATGAGTAGAACAACTTTTTTTAATATAGCAACTGCTGTAATGGGCTGAGCAAGATAGCTTATTCATATTTGATTTGTTGGCGTCTAATTCGGTGATAGGTAAGGACCCAATTTAACACCGTCTAATATTCCATGGAAAACTTTTTTATTATTAATGTTACGAAAAAAAAGTTAATCTTTATAAAAATTTCTGCATGGTCCAGAACTTTAAATGCAATCATCAGATATCATTTTTTTAAGCTGTATACGAGCAATGTAAAAAAATATAAATTCTGCTCAAGAGTAAAGTACCTTTATTTGTAACAATATAGAAAATTATAATTATGAAAAGTTGTTCGGAATGAAAAACTATGTTTTACTATGCAATTATATACAATTACAAGGAAAAAAATCTTGTTTTTTCTGTGCCTATAATAACAATGCAAATGTAACTTTAGGTACGTGAAATCTAGGATGTACTGATAAACAAATGATTTCTTATGAAGATGCAAGAATTGTTTGACAGTGAACGTCAAATAAAATTTGTTAACATGCCGGTAATATTGAGTGTGGAAGAAAAAGTAGAAATTGTTTTAATCGTTGGTGAAAATTATAAAACTTATCGTAAAGCAGATGAAATTTTTAATAACAGACATCCAGGGCAATATATACACTATACTTCAGTAATGAGATTTATGGAAAAATTCAAAAATTCACAAACAAACGTCTAAAACCTGTTGCAAGTAAGGATATGAAGTTAAATGTAATGTTATCTGCAGTGCAAAAACCTTAATTGTCTCTAAGAGAAAGGGCATCTTCGCTTCCAGATAAAATTGGTAAAGATATAATATCAATTTTTAAAGAGAACAAGTTGCATCCATATAAACCACAAGATATCCATACTTTAAAACCTGGGAACTATGACAGACGACTAGATTTTTGTTTTCTTATCCAAGGAAAGCTACATTTACGTCTAATGGAACAGTGTCTTGGCAAAATTGTCGAAGGTGGTCTGACTCCAATCCTCACTTTACGATTCAAACTCGCAATTAATATTTTTTTTAAATCTAACGTTTGGTGCGCCATTTACAAAGATAAAATGATTGGCCCTTTATTCTTTCGACAATCTATGACTTCTCAACGATATCTAATTTTTTTACAAAATCAGTTGCAGGATTGCAGAAGTAAGACAATACCTTAAAAATATCTTTTATGAAAAGTTTATTCATAGATATTCCGATATTTCTTGGCCAGCTAGGTCGCCAGATTTAACCCCATTAGTAATTTCTTATGGGGTTACTTAAAAGAAAGGGTATATCAACACAGGCCATTCATAGACGTAGATCATTTGGAAACATTTATTATGGAAACAATTCAGGGTATAACTCCGAATATTTAGAAATGTTTTGAGGGAATTTTCTTCTAGAACGGAAACCTGCATTGTAAGGCGAATACGTTGAAGCAACTGTTAAATGATGGAAAGTATTACACGCTTGTTACGCAATTAACATTATCAGTACTCTATTCTAATATGTAGTTGATAATTATTGTAAAATAAAATAATTTTAATGAATCATCGAAATAATAAAACATAGAGGTTTCCGACTTTTGATTGTGAATTTATTTTTAAGATCTACATATGATTTGAATTTTTCCATAATTCTCATAACTGATGTATGGTGTATATTTTTCCCTGGATGTCTGTTATTGAAAATTTCAGCTGCTAAATGATAAGTTTTATAATTTTCACCAACGAATAAAATAATTGCTACTTTTCTACTTTTTCTTTCACGCTCAATATTACCGGCATGTTAACAAATTTTATTTGACGTTCACTGTCAAACAATTCTTGCTATCAGTGCTTCCTAGATTTCACGTAACTACAGTTACATTTGCATTGTTATTGTAGATTCCGAACAACTTTTCATAATAATTATTTTCGATATTGTCGCAAATAAAGGTACTTTACTCTAGAGAAGAATTCATATTTTTTGACATTACTCGTATACGGCGTAGAAACTTTCCTGGAAGCTTCCGCTGGCTACGCCCTAAAAGACCTTATATCTTGGAACCACACCATATTTTTGCTCAGCAAAGGGTATTTCTTTTTCCCGGGATATCTCGTCTATTCTGATCGCAGCGAAACTTGGCAGGAACCTGTCTCTGGCTCCATCCTACAAGATCCCATGTAGGTCTCGGCGTCACCGACAACGTAGGACTCAGCAGCCATTGGCCAACAAAGGAATGTAGGGAACCGTTATCAGAGGACAAAATAGAGACCATAGGAAAGCAGAAAAGCCTTTGCTTAAAAATTACGGCGGAACGAGCTTGTAAGACCGCGCCGACGACTCCAGTAGACCTAAATATTGGCTACGAGTGACTGGTGTATGAATATTGGCTATGAGTGACTGGTTATGTTATCAGAAGCCTCGCCAGTCAGCTGGTGACTGCCGAAAAGAAGAAGGCAATTGGGGGAATTGATTCTGACCGAGAGGAATGGCGGAAGGATAGCGGGGACCATCAGCCAAGCTATCCAGGCTACCGCTAAGACTGGACCAAGTTTGCAAAGAGAAATAGGAAAGAAACGCTAGCGCTGAAGCGGGACAGGGTGAGCTCACTAGCTTAATTTGTGGGGCTAAAAGTACACAAACGACGGAGGAAAGATGCGGACTACGAGATAGTCGCGCGGTAAGTGAATAGGGTCATGAAAGCCGATGCTGCTAAGCTCATAACAAGCGGTGTGGCTTGTACGAAAATCAAAGGGCTGGATGAATACAGGTCAGAGACATCTTAGCAGGCGTCAACAGGGCCTTGGGCAAGAACGGCGGTTTTAAGTTGACGGCACTGCCGAGGTGATCAGATGCACCACGTGGAAAATATTTGGTTCGGGTTCGCTCACTGCCGCATTCAGAAGAGGAGATGGAGGGTCTACGGACACCACGCACCGATAGGAGAGAGTCCTGCAGGCGTTGCGGAGTTACGGGTCACGAGGAACAGGCGTGTCAAGCCAATCCACAATACCCGGCCCGCTCAGAGAAAGAGCTCAAGTCTGACCACTTTGTGGGGGCACTAAATGTAGCGCATTTAGGGAGGCTTGTGAAGTAGCACCTCCAGGTGAAAGCGAGGCCACTCAACCTAAACAGATGTCACACGTACATGGCATATTGAAGTTGACGGCTAGAAGAGGGGAGCTCCAGGTGTTATTAATCAACGAGCCCAGCGACACTATTGGAACGACGAAGTTCCTTGCCCCTGCATCCAGGAGCCACAGGAAGGATATAGTCTGGATGTAGTCTTAGGAGTGGTTTGAGAAGTGGCCCATACAGGTAGTTTGGTCGTCATCAGGGAAGACTGCACCGACAAAAATCGTTGGAGACGGAGAGGGAGAGCTTTAGCGACCATCGCTACATCACCTTTTCCTACAAGGCGGTCAGCGGAATTAGAACTCCTATCCCGGTTACTTGGACCAGGTGGGCATTGGTGAGTATCCAGGCAGACCCACTACTCTCGTGGATGACCGGCGAGGGAAGGATGACATCAGGCAAAGAGGCCTAGTCTGAGCAATTCTAAAGGTGGCTGTTAGCCGCTTGCGATGCATCCTGAAGAGGCGTCAGGCAGGTAGGTGTAAACCAACGTATTGGTAGAGCAAGCCCGTAACCGGGGGTAAACGAACGGCTAACGCTGCAAGGAAAAGCTTGAGTAGAAGCAGAAGAGTGAAAAGAGATACAACTAGAAGAGCTATGAGATAGGCGGCTCTCAGAGGGTACGACCATTTCCACATCACCGGCGAAGATCCACGCATCAATGCCATCCCCGGGCCCACTTTTGAGGAGTAAAGCAAGGCTACATGGCAGGACAAAAAAGCGATGAGTGAGCCCACTCTGTGATGATAGCAAAAAGGCAGATGGGAGCGCCCTTTCAGATTTATGAACGCGGCGACTGATCCAGCAGGTTGGTCCGTAGACGGGTAGACAACACGGGGAGTTGGATTAACTCTAACACAGCTCCTGATAGGGCATGGCTGTTTTAGGGTCTACCTAGAAAGTCGACGAGTAGTTCGTGTGTGTGGTACGCGGACGCCATGGTTGACGTGGAACACTGCTTTTACGTCTGCAGCCAATGGCGGCTTAGGGGAAGTGACAATGGTGGAAGCGGTTGGTAATGATGACTGATGGCTAACTCATGGTAGGGATGCCGAAGAATGCTCCTGTTATACCACCGGTACCTCTAGAGGAGAGAGAAGAGATTTAGTGGGTAGAGCCTAGTCAGCATAACAGTAAGTCCCACAGACCTTACAGAATTATATATTGTAAAAGACTGTACATATCTATTTCTTTTGATCGGTTTGTTGATTTCCTTTTCCTCCATAAATGATCTTTAATTGGTATGGAAGGTAAACAATATTGTAATACAAAACTACTACTTTAAAATTCTACAAACTGAGTTAAACATTAAAGAATTATTTTTTTTAAAGGAAGAGTGTTGGATGGACTACAGTCAGTGCGCTAACCAAAGGATTAAATAAATAGATATAAAGTTCAGTGAAATTTTGAAATGCTACAATATCACTGAACAAAAATTACTAAAAATTAAAAAAAATGTTTTTCAGATATAAGAGATCTGTTATGTTAAAATATTACATAATATCAATGGTTTTCTTTTTTATCCCTTTTTTATAATTTCGACCTAAAATATTATATCTACTAATGGGCTATTATTATTTGTTCTAAATTTATTAAATTCATAATAATAAAATTACTACTTTTGGTTTTTGTAAATAATGTAGACACATCATTTAACAAAATTATTTCAAAAATATTGTTAAAACTGTTAAAATATTATTAATTTTTTGTAATAATAAGATCAATAAAGAAAATAAAAATAACTTTAAAATGATATCTTAAAAATTAGTAAAATGTAGGTAATTCGGTTTGGAATAAATTAAAACATTTTTATTTATCATTATATTTATAAATACTTGAAGGAATGATAAGAGTTTTCTTCGAGCAAAAACTGACAAGAGCGACATAATAATAATAAATACAAACTTATAAATTACCGAGAAAAGTACAACAATAAATACCTAAAGTTAATAAAAAATAATTTACTTACATCCAATGAGAAAATCCCTACGATATATAAAAAATAAATATATTATTTGTATATATAGTAAATATATGTAAATATGTATATATAATATATAGATAGATATTCAATATAATAAACTCTTTGGACTACATTACAATTGGTCAATTTAAGTAGAAACACGCATGTCTTTCGACTCCAAAATGTTATTTTATCACTGCAGTTTTCGAAAGTATGCACTATGAAAAACCTACCTATATATGTATAGATAAAGTTGTGCTATTGATAGAAAATTATAAATGATCCTCGAAATAGAACGCTTCTTATAAATACGATAATCTAAATCTAAACTTGATTGTATAATCGGATAGTCAAAGTTTTGTTCCTCTAAACGTTAGGAATACGGTATGTCTGCATCTATTTCTTATCAAGTTCACCTTTGGATTTTGATATAATTAGGTAAGAGATATTTTGTTACAATAAAGATTTTATTATTAGTGTATTTATTTAATAGATATATTTTAATATGCATACTTCAAAAAGTGAGAAATTTCTTTTTATTTATAATACTAATCGCATTGACTGGTTATTTATAATTGCTGATTACACAAGTATTCAAAATGAAAGGATTTTTATCCAAAGGCTACTATGATAATAAATGTAATTCAACATACTAGAGAAAATACCACGTAGGATTTAGAAATGAAATTATGTGATAGAGTGGCGGCGTTTTATCTTAATTACCCAAAGTGAAATTCAAGCAGATTCGAAATTCAAGCCATCTTAAAATTTAATTAAAGCTCCTTTGGCCATCACTCCACACATTATCCCCATTCTAGGAAGATCGCAACGAACTATTCTAAACAACGTTTACAGTATAGTAACAAGTACAATTTTTAGTTAAGGCAATGATATTTTTCTGATAAAAAGCCGTACTGATGTTACCGGTGGTTGTCTAAAGGATCCACGACAATCGACACGAGTCAGAGTTTTCGACCGTGTCTGCACACTTCAGTGAATTTTGTTTCAGGGAACGCATCTTGATTTTCATGTGCTCGAGCATCTTGTCGATGGCGCGCAGGCGTTTCTGCAAATCGGTTGTGTATAGAAAACCAATCTGAAAATAATAAATACAAATATATAATACATGTGTTAAACATATACAAGTAAGTATTGTGATTAATTGGATCTAATATTGTTCGGTAAACTTCTTGAAATAGGTATTAAAATAGATTCTCATTTGTCTAATTTAAATAATGCATCCAATTTATCTACTAAGAAATCTGGCAAATGCTTCTGTAACACATTTTTTTTAATTCCGTAAAGCAATTACTAAAATTACATTTGGCTACCTTGATTAATTATTTCACACACATATATAGTGTAAATACATTAATATTCTTTATCAATTTGAAGAATGTATTATTCGTTATAAATCACCATTGTAAGTAAACATGTCATCTTTTAGTTGATGTAAAAGCGTTATAAATTAATGCATATTTATTTCACATAGTCAAATTTTAACTTGTGATTCAGTAATCTAAAAAATGCTGAAATTGAAAACAGTAATATTTGAAAGTATTATTTTGTATATATAATTAAGTATGTATTATCACATCTCTCTTATATCTTTTATATAAAAATATCTTTTATATAAATATATGCAGACATTTTTTTTTGCTCGCCAGTTATTTCTGCTTTATGTTACTGCAATTTTAAAATAATAAAAATATGCTACTTATACTACGTGTAGTTTTTTTCTTTAAAATACTCACTTGTAATTTTGGTGATAATGGTAGTACAGGCATTAACCACCAAGCCCACGCAGGACCGTCTGGCAAGTTGTACCACGCCTCTTCAAGATCAGGCATGCGTCCAATACAATTTTCAACTTCAGCCAGAACCCTTGGAGTAAGTGATCTAACCCATCTAGCTGCCTTGCTGTATACCCTTTCGTGTAAGGCCAAAAGTTCGGGAAGCTTTTCAGCTGATACAATATTGTCCTTGATGTATTGCACTGTTGCTGTGTCATATCCGTCCTAAAATGAAGTATAAATATATTTAGTTATTGGCTTATAATTAGCTAAAGTAAAAGAAAAGTAAAATAGAAGAATTTTAATCAGTGAACAGGGTGTTTATTTATTGAACCATATATATTAATATCAGTATAAAAATACTGTTGGTAGTATATATCTGCGCAAAAGTTCAATTCGTTAAAAAAGCTACAATTAGTAATTAACGACTGCAAAAACAAAAACAAAATAATAATATTGTTAATAATTATGTGGACGAGGTTATTTATATTAATAATATTGATGTGTATAAATATATTTCTAAAATACGCCAATGGTAAACTCAACACTTCTAGAAGTAGAAAAAAAAATTAAAAAACTAAGTAACTTTAAAGAATCCCTGATGAATGAAATATAGAAACACACGAGAAGTAGATAAATAAACATATAAAACACTAATACTAAATTAAAGTGATTTCTCACCTGTTCCCCCTTTTCGATTACTCTGAACCTTCGCACGCCCACAGTTGTTAGAATGGAGGTGCCATCATGTAAATGGACAGCATCTCGAACTTCCAGAATCGTTCCAAAGGGAGCAAATTTTTCAGCGTTGTCAGTTCGTGCGGCCATTGCAAATCGTCTCGTTCTAGATTGTAAACATCTTCTTGCCAATAGGCGGTATCTAGGTTCGTATACATAAAGTGGACAGGCTACTCCTGGGAAGGCGTTGGTGCATACGAAGACAGGCACCTAAATTCAAAAGAAAATAATTAATAATTGAGTAAATTATTAATGTAAATATCTACAATAATATATATAGGTGATTTCATTAAACTATATTTATTATATTAGGACTTTATATGTACATGACATATTATTTATATAAAATAATAAAACTATTTAAATTTCATAATAAACAGTATACATTAATACATAATTAAATGATATAGAAAATACAATTTACTGAAATCTTGCTATATGGAGTGATGACCAAAAATGATAAACCATGCCATGATATACATTTCTTAAGTAAATATTTTAGTAAAATCAATTAAACTAAAGTAATTTATCAGATGACATTAGACACATTGAACATTTACCTTTGATTCCTTTTCTAAGATCTTAATTTCCTGTCTATGGGCGGCCAATCTCTGCCTATATTCGTTAGGAGCTAGGAACTTGATGGCATTTTCAATGACTGCGGTCGTGCCCCTGGTTTCGTCGAATGGAGACAGCGGAGCCATACATAAAGGACAGGCCAGCCCATGATCTATCACTCTAGCTAAACAGCCCCTGCAAAATGTGTGGCCACATTTCGTGGTAACTGGGTCTAGGAAACATCGACTGCAAAGTATACATTCCAGATCTAATGGCGTCATGTGCTTCCAAGATTCATAAGATGCTTTTTCTGAAAATAAAAATGAAATTTCACTATAAACTTAAAAATTGTATAAAATAACATTGATAAAATCAGTTATGAAAAATTTTAAATTATATAATTTAATTAATTAACGATGTATAATAATATAAATAGAACATTTTTTTTTCTTTTTAATACGAAAATATTTTGTAAATCTACAAACCGTTTTCGTATTTTTAAATTATTAGTTAATTTTCTACAACGAACTATAGGACTTTAATACATTTTATTAAATGGAATAAATTGAGAAAATATTTAAGGAAAAAATAAATAAAATTTAGGTTTAAGATATAAAAAGGAAAATCAACAATGTATTTCACATATCAGAGATTAAAAATTGACGATATACTGGAGAAAATGGAAATAAATAATAACAACATAGAAAGAAATACTCTTAACATTTAAAGGATCTACTTAACTTATATAATTTCAATATTACCTCACGGACACAGCTCCAATACATATAGTATAAATTGTTTAGTTTGTAACTAAAGTGAAATTATTTTCACAAGAAAAATCCACGAGTAATAGTTGTTTATCGCGATTAAGTATAAAAACTATTTCATAAATATATAATTCACCAAAGTGATAATTTGAATAACGAACATTGTAAGCTGAAAGCCTCTACTATCAAGTTAATAACCGTGAAATGTTTACATCTAAAGGTCATTACACAAAGCATCTAATGGTGTAATACTAGTTTAATTGATAATGTTCATTTGGTGTTCGAAATATATATATATATGGATTTAAATAAAAGTGTAAAAAATGGTTTTTGGTGCTTTTTTTATTTACCGGAAGGGTCTATATCTGTTCTGGAAATATGTTAAATGTAAATGTTCACAATACATACTTACTAATTGGTTTGATCATAATGGTAGAATTGAAGAAGGAACAATGAAGTAATTTACAACATATTTGGATTGATATATAAAAATTCGAGACACATAACTCACATTATTTTGTACTTTATGTCAGATATTGGTATACCATACTTGTAATTTTAGAAGAATATTTTCCAACTTAAAGCTGGACAATTCAACGGGATCAACCTATCATTTTTCTCAAAGTATGTGCGATTTCTATTTCTCATCATATATAAATTATTTTAAATAATTGATTGAGATGTGTAGAATTATCAAATTACTGAAAGAACGCCCTATTTACTTCTATCTACGACAATAGGAATAAAAATCACAATATTAATTATCGATTTGTTTCTATAATTGCGTTTGTTGTTTATTTAAAACAACACAGTTTCAGATGAGGCTATTCAACTGCTGCCAATTTGTTAATTTATGCTAGTTCTATAATAAACGCGTTTAAGATTGGTCAACAATTTGGTGCAGTTGATCATAGTATGCTATTAGACAATTTTTGTAAAATTGTTATACACAATACTGTTGATTGTTTAAAGCATAGTAACTACCTATTATTTGCAGACGAAATCAAAATCTTAAAGCATTACACGCAAATAACTATCATCTACTTCAATAGGATATTACTAGGTTAAATAATTAGCTATATTAAATAAAATACAGCGCATATGAAGAATTAACATTTATTAAAATCTCAAAATAAACCACACATTTACTTTATATAATTGTATAATTCGTCTGTTTAACTTTATGATTAAGTATGTATAATGAAGTAAAAGCTTCTATCGTTAAAGAATTTACTTATCATGCATATCCTTTACATATATCGACTCAATAAAAGACCTAAAGATACCCCCCACAAATACATTTAGTTTTACTAAAGAAATTGCAAAGATTACATTTTTTAAATTTAATTTTTCGCTAGAAAATGATTACAATAAACTCTTAAGTCAATTTAGTGTTATTACACTTATTTAAAATTGTATTAACTGTGATGCCCTCGTCATTCATAAATTACTTCAAACGTTAGTCAAAGTTATTAACTTTTATGTACCACATAGGCTGTTGATATCAAGTCAGATATTTTTTTATTCTAGCTAAAAAATGCGGACTATAAAATGAACTACAGTTGTTCTTTTACTTCGTTACTGCAGTATATGGAGAATGTAGTTAGTATCTTGATACTTGCGGTATATTTAAGTATATAAATTTGACTGTGTTTAGTTTGTAATTGATTCTTTTTAATTTTAACGAGTCTTCATCTCAAACAACTGAGGATTGAATAAATAATGATATCGTTGGCGTAAACAATATATTGCAGTCACATGAATTAAATGTTAAGGGTAATAAAAACAATAAGGTTAGGAAAATCGGCAAATGATAATAAGCCCAGACCAAAACTGTTCTACAAATTGATTATTATAATAAATTGAAAAGTGAATTAAATGACCGAAAATTAAACAATGAAATTAACTTGCGAATTGTGCGTCGCAATGGAGTACCTTACCTGTCCAATGATAAAAATCAACCTAAACGGCTTCAAAGAAACTAAGCATATATTATCAAAACTGCGGCGGCCTAAGAACAAAAATAAACGATCTGTTAATTAGTGTAAATAGAAATAATTACGATATTATTATTATTATAGTTGAAACCTGGCTGTTCGAAATTATTTTCAATAGCCAACTCCAGCTATTAAACTAAAATATTTATAGATCAGATCGTTTCATTGATGGAGATGTTAGAGGTGGTAGACTTTTAATTGCCGCTAAAAAACATTTGATTTCATCTCATATATCTTCCGATATTTCAGTAGAACAATTAATTATTTACTAAAAACAAAAGAAGTGTCCTATGTAATTGGGTTATATAAAACCAGGCTATATATGCTATAATAACTATTTATGTAACATAGAGTCTTCACTTCACCTCTAAAATTTGTTTGGAAGAAGTATTTAACGCTATAATTAGTCTGAAACCATCACATTCTCACGGACCTGGCCAAGTGTCGAGCTATTTTCTTCAGAGTTGTGTTTATTCACTATGTCGCCCAATTTATAATTTATTTTCTAAATCTCTATCTGTTGGTATAGAACCAAGTAAATGGAAAACGACCTTTATTATTCCGATACATAAATCAGGTCCTAGATATTTAGTCCCAAACTACAGAGGGGTTGTTATATCAGTTGTACCAAAAGCTTGATAAGTTGGTAACAGATTAGTTAGCTTGGTTTTCAAAGCAAATAATTTGTAATAAACAACATGGATTTGTACCCAATCGTTCTACTACCTCTAACTTATTAGAATACAAGCAACTTTTGTCGAATGCCTTGGATTCGCGACGTCAAATAGACAATGTTTACATCGATTTCTCCAAGGCGTTCGATAGGGTTGACTGTGATTTATTATTCGATAATTTGCGTTCATATGGATTTTGCCTTAGTACACTGAATTTGCTGTCTTCACTCATTATAAATTAATATATTAATAATTTTATATCTAATTCTATTACATTAAGTTCAGGTGTGCCTCGGGGCTCACATTGTGGACCTATTTTTGTTTATTTTTATTTTATTCATTCATCATTTTCAAAATGTTATCAAACATTGTAGATTTCTGCTTTACGCAAATGATTTAAAAGTATTCAAAATGGTTCACATTTATTCTCATTGCTTATCTATTTAAGAGGATATTAATAAATGTTATTCTATGACTACAACAATATTAATTTTACTTATACCATTAATTAATCTAAATTAAATAAAGTAGAGACTATAAAAGAAATTGGAGTAACATTTGATTCAAAATTCACGTTTGCAATACACATTGTTAATACAAGCAAAGGTTTTGCAAAACCTCATACGTCTTTCAACATTAGTCGCGTTGAATTTATACAGAATAAATTCTTGCGTTTTATGGAATACAAGAAGAGGTTGCATCATGTTCAGGGTGAATATTAGGGCAGATTTGTGCATTTTATAGCGATTATTCACCATATATCCTGGAACAATTATCTATGTGGAATAGGCAAACTCGCTCAAACAAGATTTTTCACCTGGAAACCTACCGAACAGCCGTTGACACCCATAATTCACTGACCCGCTTGATAAATTCTGCAAAGTCGTTCTGGAACAACTCGTGATCTGATTTATTTAGACATACTCTTCTTTTAAAAGAAAGTTAAATAAATTATAGTCTTCATGATATATGAATATAAAATGAGTTATTTTTACATGTAGCATAACTGTACATTAACAGATATTTATTTTAGTTTTATTTGTTTTTTGAATTGTAATTGTTTTAAATATTCTTGCAAAATGGTGATAAAGATAATATTATTATTATTAATTTAAATACAATTTTCATTTTTTTATCAATGTTCCCTATTCACTGTTTCGCAAGTTTTTTTAATGTCAAGAAAAACAATGCTTGCATAGAAATGAGACACCTTTTTAACTTTGTATAAAAATAATATAATATAATTGTGTTTCATTTCTATTCAACATGTATAACGAAGTCAAAGCCTTCAATATCAACAATAAAACAATTCTTATATTATCATTTCATTATCTAATTCCCTTTCGGTTCATCTAATTAAATATTGCAAAGCTGTATGTATATCCTTGCTGATATTCTGTTCTTGAACTATATGATGCATTAGTTGTTTACATACTATTATTTCCAATATTTTTGTTGTTTGTGTTAAATGTAAGATGTTATTCGATTGTTATTATTATGTTACATTATTTAATGTATTTAGTAAGGTTTATTTTCCCAAAGATGTATTGATGATTGGTTAAAAAATGACATTCAAATGCGCATCTCTCTTTTTATTCCCTCGATGTAAATATATATTTACTAAAATATAGTGATATTTTCAAAATAAATATGTTAATTTGGGTTTAATAAATAAATATAGAACTTATTGTTTTATGCAATATTTGAAAAAGGATTTAATCAAATTTAATACCTGAAAAATAGCTAAACCCGAGTACTTATTAACATACCTTACCTAATACCTTCGTGACATGCAATATGTTTGTCGTGAAATGGCAAAACACAAATAAATCAAATCAAGAATGTACACATCATACTACATTCTTCTAAGGAGTACCTTCATTAATTTTTTCGAACAGCAAAATCATTAACCCAGAACACACGCAATCCCTTTTCACGTTACTCAACACGGGTTATAAAATAATTCGCCACCGGTATTAATCACCGCGCGAAATAATAACAATTACCGAGACAATTACGTAATCGTGTTTCGTATCGTATCGTATCGTAAATAACGGAGTCTTGAATAACGAGAATATCACGGTGAAGTAACCGAAGTAACCCATCAAACGTCGCATCACACTGTAATCATGACAGCTTCGCTCCTCCAGCTTGTTGCGCAATGTAAACGCTTCGCTGCTGGAGACCGGCTACAGATATCGCCATAGTTTCGATATTCATAATTGAATAATAATTGAAACATTTGGATAGCTTCCTACGTCAATCGGATAATCTGGGAATAATGGTCATTTAAATTTGAATAGATTGTGTAAGAGGATACATACATTTTAGATGTCTCGATGATACTTTGTAT
This sequence comes from Ontholestes murinus, assembly GCA_963969525.1. NCBI lineage: Eukaryota > Metazoa > Arthropoda > Insecta > Coleoptera > Staphylinidae > Ontholestes > Ontholestes murinus. The sequence goes on along the minus strand of OZ018391.1, from coordinate 48,469,228 downwards.
TACTAGGAATACACTTATACAATCTATCATATTACATTACACATTAAAAAAATTTAAAAAAAAAGTATTTTGAATAGGAAATAATCAACAAGGAAAGTATTAGAACATGTTATTTCGATTACTTTGTGGTCTAAATTTGTTGATCTAAAAGTATTTAAGGTTTGAATAATTAATGTGTTGTGATATATTATAAATAAATGTAATTTTATTTAATTTAAAAAAATAATATATAGTATAAAATAATTTTAATATAATAATTTAATAGGCGAAAAGACAATGGCTGATAGGTATTTGATATAGAAGTCCACATTTGAAATTATAATTTGTTATAATTTTTGCATACATTTTCCAATGAAGATGTTTCTATATATATAATTTTAATAAATCTATTTCTTCAACATTTAAAAATTAAAAATAACAATAATATGTATATATTATTAATCGTAGGAATATTCTAATAAGACAATATCTATGGAAGCTAGTCAAAGAAAATACTAATAAATATATTTGAAAATATATATATAAATTATTTTCCTTAATAACCAACTCAGCATTTGATGAGTTTTTCAGGTTCAAAATGAAAAAAAGTAATATAATTATGATACACGTTAATACTAATAAATCATATCATGCCTTCACTCACGCTGTACGATAAATCACAAAATTAATTGTTTGGAACAGTCATCAACCGAAACTTTCAGCCCGAATATAAAGGTGATATATATAATTAACATAACTCATGCAAATTCGGGAACAGATCGTGTGATTTAAAAGTTTTGGCACCGCTTTCCAGTTATCTAAGTTTAATCGTGCGATAAAACATAAACTTGTTTCAAAATTATAATCGCGAATGAATGTCATGTCAAGGCACTTCAAAAAAGCCGATCTGAAATCATTAATGTGCTAAATTTAAAATTATTATTAATAGTATAGTAAGACTGAATGGGGTCGAATATATTTCACGTCATTGCTAGTCATCGTGGTGGGCACAAATGACCAATGGTGTTAAAGTGTTCGAAATGATTAATTTTAATAATATTATTATATCTTGTATACTTTTAAAATGTGATGAGTAATTTATAAGTAACAATAATAATAATAATTCCCTGATAATTTCTAAAAACTCATCAATAAAAAATATAAATAAAACACTTTTTACTTTGTTTTACCATAATATTGTGGTAAAATAGAGTGAAAAGTGTTGTATTTATTTTTCTTACTTCTTGTAAGAATGCTATGCGTTGCTAAAAAGGGTTATGTATGAAAAATTAAATAATATACTGGTAATGGACAAAAGTTCAATGATCTTATGTGTAATCTCTAAGATGGTAGTGAAAATGTATGCCACCACTTTTACATTGATAATTTCTACAACAGAGTCGAAATGGCAAAACGATTGCTTAAAAAAAATTATAATATGCGGTACTATACGAAATACTCGGGTATTACCTGCAGACCTAAGAAAGGTAAAGTTGTGCAGAGAACAAGCTGATAACTACAATACATAAAGCTATGATTGAAACAGGGAAAGTAAATAAAAAAACTGGAGTGATAGTAAGGCCCGAAAGTATTTTGGATTACAATAAGTACATGAAAGGTGTAGATTATGCTGAACAATTGTGCACTGTATAATTCTTTTGTGATTTATAAACATTTAAATCACATGAAAAAATTAAATATTAATATTTTTTTACAACTTGCAAAAAAATGGATCAAATCTGAAGACAATATTTTACCATGTGGTCCCGAAAGTTCGATAAGTTTATTACATCAAATAAGAGACGTTTCTCAGAAGAATCCACATGACAGACTCACAGATGACATAAGGCACCATAGATTTGAAAATTTGGTAGTTTGGGTACAAACAATTCTCAAAAACGTTGCAGAGTTTGCGCGAAACACAATATTCGACGAGAGATATGTTTTATTTGCAAATATTATAACTTTCCTTTATATAGAGGAAAATGTTTTGAAGACCTTCATATCAAAAAATATGGTGTAAATGTATTGTACAATATTCATATAATTTTCTGAATTCTTCATTTATAATGTATTTAAGGAAATACGTTGTTTTATCCCTTTTTGGGAGGCTTATTTAACATTAGTACATATTCATATTATAAACCATAAAATATTAGCAAAAATATTTGATGAAAACGTACAGTATGATTTAAAATCAGTTAAGATTTGCAAGATGTAAGCTTTTGTATTTTAAGAAGAAATATATTTGTACATAACAACAGATAAATTCAATATATTTTCTTACCTCTAATTATATCCACCTTCTTCAATATCCTGATAATACCTTTACTGGAAATGTCGCCGTTTGTAAAATTATCTTTCAAATTGTGTCGTACTCCTCTTCGTTTCTTCCTAGCTTGACCCCAATATTCTTCTTTACACTTTACTTTACGCTGTGGTAATATTAGCCTACGTATTATCTGAAAATAAAAATGTTTTATATTTATTATTTCGTGTACTAACCACTTGGGAGCAAGTACTATTGACTTACTTAATTTACTATTGCTATTTTGTTCATAATACTATAATAATTAAATAAACAATGATAAATAATCATCAAATTCAATGACATATTTTTTTTACACATTACTAGCTGATTCATTTACTTTAATTAATATGCAAATAAATTATTTCTTTTATACATATTGTACAAAGTTTATTTAAAAAAATTAAACTCTTATAGCAAGTTTAAAAATTAAATATTCGCGTTGCAAACAAAATGAATTACCTTTGTGACATTGTTTTCCACACATCCCGCCCGAGGTTGAATCCCAGCATTCCTCGACCTCAGATAGTACCGGGGCTCGATGCCCAAAATGTCTGCCGTTTCAGGAACGCTGCGCCCTGAAAACAAAAGACAGACTGAATTAGTAACTTTTGGCACTGGGTCAACGGGGTCAAATTATCCTTTGTTAACGCCGATTATATCATTCCGTCCAGAATTAGACGAACCAGCTGCAAACGTAATTAAGCACGGTCGTAAATTATCAAAACAGGAATAGCTAGTATTGTATCTTGTAATCTGATTCCACCAGTAATCGCGATATATTATCATTAGGCCTAATTTAATAATGCATGTATGTAATGGAACTACAAAATTTAATGTATATTAAATGATTTATGTACAATCCTTCGGTTACATCACTATACCATAACACATATAATTTAGATATGAGAAATATTGGCATGTGATTAAGCTGTAAATATTATTGTGTTGATTTGACTAATGTAATCTTATATTACGTATTCATTTCTAGCGCAGTGTATGTATAAATTATTACACAGGAACCGATTTAATAGTTGATTTTGAAAACAAAAGACGATCCTAATGGAAATGTCAAGAGAACGCCCTCTTGTTGCGCAAATAATATTACGTGCACTTATGACACACGATTGGTCTTATTGGGAGTACGGATTGTTAAGAAACCAAACGAATTATGTAAACGGTTAGACCAGGTCACTGTATTTGCTAATGCAGTTTTTTTTTCAAAATAAGGTCGAATATATCGAAAAACTGGATTGCCGTTTGCCTTTTCTGTGGACTCAATGACCACATACTCTATACGCAATAATTATTTGTAGATCAAATCAGTCTATCGACTGACTCCACTTTTACTAAAACCGGCAATTCGAGAGAGAAAGAACGCAAATAAAACGCAGCTGCCGAAGCGCCTTATGAATCTTAAAATTTTTAGATTCATATCATATGCTTGTTCCTTAATATAAAAAGTTGAATTCATTTTATTTCCGTATACAAAAAAAATAGTTAATTAGTAACTAATGCACATGAGACATTTTAAAATCAAAACACACATAAAATTGTTGTAGACAAGTAATTAAAACATACATATTTCGATATTTAAGAATGATGATTTCATATTGGAATAATTATGACTAAGATTAATTAATTAAAATCTTGCGAATATAGATTTTTTCACATATTATCTTTAATTTGTTTCAATGTGCATAAGTATTTGTTTTTATTAACCTATATTTAGTAACAACAGTTTGTTTACCTATGCATTTAAAACAAAATAACAACTCAGAATGAGATAAACACATTATGATTAAATTGTTTACTAGCTTAGTCAGGCTACTAATAGCAATTTATATCATGCGCGATGTTGCCAAGTTTTGGCGGGAAATAAACTACGTTCTATAAATCATGTTGTAGCCTCCACTTTTAAACAAATACTCGTGAGAAGAACATTACACCAGGAAGTATTGTTTTAGAATTATGACTAATATTTTATGTTTTCACATACTTATACCCAATGAATTATGAATTAATAAATAAACTTATTAGTTTATTTTTTTTATTTAATACATTGAAACAAGCTGTAAATTACAACTTTTTAAAGTAAAATTAAAAATCTATCATTGCACGCAATACCGATTTTAACACTAGTATCAATAGATATATATTTCTACTAGTGAAAATATATTGATATATAGTTAACAAAATGTAAAAATTCAAAGAAAAGTTTTTAAAATATATATATATATATATATATATATATATATATATATATATTTTATTATAATATTGCATGTACTTGACATATACATCTATTTGGCTATCGACCACGTGGCCCTTCCGCGGTATTATTTGTGTATTTGTGAGTGTGTAAATGAGCTTGTTACCTTAAAGGTTAGCCCCAAAGTAGAATATTAATTGTATTGTTAAGTTTAGTTGTTATTTCGATGACCAGAATTATTACACTTTTTTTTCAATGAACATTTACAGCTAACATGTTTCCAACAACCAGAAGATATATTCATTGTTTTATTTTAATTACAAATACCTATTAGCACACTCAAGGCTCTTCAAGAGGTCATCCAAGTTTTCCAGTTCAAATGGATTACTATAATCGAGAAATTTCTTTTGCTAATTGAAATGAAAAATATCTTCTCGATATTTTTTCGCCAGTTCTATGGTTATATAAAAGCATTTATTAAAGGTAAGTCAAAAATGCTAATACTTTAAGAGGCTATCAAAAACTTGACTACATATTATATTTTCTGGCAGTTTAGTCAGTAACATCTATCTCGAATTTTTAGGTATAGTTTTAGGCAATATTTTGTCTTTTAGTATGTTGAGTGTAGAACTATTATTTTAGTTGGTTTACTTTTACATACTGTCAAAATGTAATTATCGCTTTTATTAATTTCGGATAATAATAATAAACATGTATTCCCAACAGACATTACATGAGTCTTAGAAAATGAATATTCACAAGAAATGCATAACTATATACAGGGTGAGTTTTTTTCGATGTTTTCTATGGGGATCTCGGAAACTATAAGAGATAGAGAAACGGTTAAATGGGGGAAAGAAGTGTAGATTTACGAGACGATTTATTACACTTTCAAAGTTTTCAAAGAAGTCAAGAGTAACTAGATATTTTGAAAAAAGTAAAGTGTCAATTTTTCAATATATCTCGGTTAGTATAACAGTAAAAAAAACTGTAAAGGGCAAAGTTTTAAATAATTTTATGCAGATTAATAAAAAATAATCAGAAAATTTTTATCGCCATTATTTTCCGAGATATGACGCAAACTTACATTTTTTTAAATGGAAACCATAGTTGGCTATGACCTCGTTCAAAAAGTAATTTTTTTCTCTTTAATCCAATATGACATACGACATAGTTATTTCTAAAAATAAGTGAGTTATAGTCATTTTAAATTTTATTATAAATAAAAAATGGGTAGCCATGAAAAAGGTGAAAGTAAAACAATTGCAGTTGTTTATAATAATGTGCATGTAAACATATTCTAATTACTTATTAAAATTAAGAACACTTTAAATTCACATTTAAATTATGTTTGACAATTAAAATGTCAGTTCATTTATTTGGCACATGTAAGAATCGACCTACGTTTTTAATTCCAACGCCACCCGAGACTGCAATAATTGTTGGACACCCGTTACAAACAACAAAGAACTCAGATTTGACCCTTGCGGTACCCTACTTTTAGCAATATAGCTCTTCAAAGTGTGACCTCTAATAA